>MNCI01010880.1:130517-196489 GCA_015680685.1 Gnetum montanum
AAAGTCTTCCTATTCACCATCTCTTGAAGTGGTGACTCTTCTTCATCTTCACAAAATCTAACTCTTTTCTTTCAGAGGGAAGGATCTCTGTTGTATTCCTTTGCACTTTCTCTTTTCCTTAACTCACCTTCCTCCTTGGCAACTTGTTCCAACAATCTTTGTATTTGATGGGCTCTGAGCTTAGATAGCCTTCCTTGGGCATAAGTCCCAAGGGTTCCTCACATTTCGTACCTAAGCCCATCCACGAGATGGCTTAGTTGTTCCCTTTGCAAGTAGCCATGGCCAGGGCAATGATGTAATAATGCATAATATTGGCCCATGGTAGCATCCAAGGGTTTGTGTCCTCTTTGTTTCCATCCTTGGATTTACTTGCGCAGGTTGGACGCTCGGGAGTACATTTGATACTTATCATTGAATAACTCTAACATGGTACTCCATCGATGAATGGATTCTAGTTCTAAGGATCGGTGCCAGCTTTCTGCTTCCTTGATTAGTGTCCATGGAAATAACTTTAATTTTTTCCATTCATTTTCTATATTTTGCAAAGCACATGCATCGTGAAATGCTTATAGATGGTTTTGAGGATTAGCATTGTATCCCCCTTCAAATCGTGGGATGTTGTTCATGTCTAGTCTATTGATCCTACTATCCTTCTGGTGCCTTGTTGAAATCCTAATAGCATCTATTATATCTAGCATACTTTGTATGACAAGTAGGGGCTCATCGTGATCGTATTGCCTATGGCATCTATGATGCTTATGTTGTTCCCTACTCTCCCTTCTTTAGTGATGTGTTTCTTTGGAATGCCTTCGTCCCCTTTCTTGACTAGTTTGTCTATGATCTCTATTTCTCTTACCATTATCCTCATAGTTTTTCCCTTTGTGACTACATTCAAATCTTGAAGGAGAGGGGAAAGGAGATGATGAAGGTAATGAGGAAGGAGGACTGGCACCATGATAGTGTCTGTCACTTTCTCTTTGGTGGTCTCGGCCTCAATCGTGGTTACAATCAGAATGTTTGTCAACATCATGTGTTTGTGTTCCTTTTTCAAACCCTTTGTGTCCATTGGTATCAAAACTTGGATTATGAATAGTTGATTGAAGATTCTGATACACAACTCCTTGAACGTAGTCAATGAGAGGAACATTATTTTGTGGAAAGCCTCCCAAGGTAGGTTCACCACCCTCATTTTCACTTAGAACATATGGAATATCCTGAGACCATTTTTCCTTCATAGATTTGTGATGTCTCTCCTATTGTAATTCCTTTGGCATTGTGCCTCCATGGGTCTATACTCTCTGGATTCATGTTCATGCACAATGTACTCTACCTATAAGTGCTACATACCAATTCGTGTGAGAGCACAGAGAAGCATGCTTGGAACTGAGTGATCGGGAGGTAACACTATGTTACCTTCTAGATCATGCTAGCGTAGTTGTTCATCCTAGTAGAGGATAAAGGTAAAGTTTGGTACATACTCATTAGGATGAGTGTATACCACACGAAACTGTTGGGGTACTGGCAAATTATCCTATACACTCTACCTCCAATTGTTCATGGTGTTAGACCTAGGCGATGAAGCATTCTCATAAGAAGAAGGAGACATGATTGATTATTCAGTGTGCAATACTCTCTTTTTGATGATTGTAAAACAACTAACCTTAAGGGTTCGTTCCAATGATGGGAAGATTTCCTAAGTTCTAATCAGCGCACAAATAACAAAGTCTCTATCAAAGATGCCTATGATGAGTGGTGAGGTACCCCTATGCCCAACCATACGAATACGGGCATTTACACATGACCTAGTTGAACTCCAAGGACTAAGTGCTTATGTGCTTACACAGAACAAGGATGAGTTATGCAATTGTTATCTTCTAAAGCTTACTTGTAAGGCACAATTGTATGGTAAAGTAATCTTAAGGTATATGATTTTTATGCTTTTTATATTTTATGTTCCTGGTGCTTAAAGTCGAGGAATGAAGTAATCTAATAACTAACTTGATTTAACTAGTAACTATTCTCTGACTAGTCTTAACACCAGCATTCGTTCCCACTTGCTGGACACGTTTTGAACCAATGTAACACTATTGGGATTACCAAACACTAGTCGTTATTGGGTTACCAAGTGTTCCATGTATGCTCAAAGTGGTCGTACTGAGTGTGCTTAATTGTTGAAAATTAATAAGTCTATAAAAATAACATCAATTAACTAATGAAAGCATTAAATAACTATAAATAACATTAAATGCAATAAATAAGCTATTTTGAATGTTACAAGATTTATCACAAAGTTCGTCTTTATTTCCAGATACAAGGTGTGCTTAGGTACACGATGCTCGAATAAAGATCTGTTCACTTTATGACTCCTACTGTAGGCACTCAGAAATAATTCTAACTCTGGAAAGGGAAAACTGCAAGAGTTTGGGTAAGGGACTAAGAAACTACTACTAAAACCAAGTGTCTTGGTCTCTTATTTATAGGCAATGAGATAGGTTCCGATATTAGGTGTTCGATATCACTTGGTGGGCTCCGATATCGCAGCTCCGATATCGCGGATCCAATATCGCGGCTCATCAATCATTAATCAGTCTATTAAAGACAAAGTGATATAAGTATATTCATTGGAAGGAATTCTAATTTTCATATTGTATCTATGAAATAGAATATTACATGCAAAGAGAGGAGGGTTGGAGATTACTAGAATCCTGAAATAATTGTAATATAGGTACACCCTAGGATGTATAGTTCAATTAGAACTTTAGAGCTGAAATTTGCCTACCAAAATTGAAATCATAACTTGGAGCTTTTAAATCAAGAGTCTTATCACTAGGCTAGCACTTTATTGTTAAATGGGATATCATAGGTTACATCAACCATCAAAAACATGAAGTGACCCTATAAGCTTATAAAACATTAAGGCACAAACAAAATTTTATAACCAACATACATAGGGATTGTGATATGGGTACTCATAGGGTTGAAAAAACTTTGGATGCAATGGGCATTCAATAGAAGGGTAGTATCATGTTGAATTATTTGTAGGAATGATCCCTTCATAAATGATCTAGCTCTCTCTATTGAATATCCCAACTTAAGCTTGTATTAGTTACTCTGGTATCAACATTATCTAGGTCCTAGGTAATGCACCCTAGTAACCTTATACTAACCTCGTAACGTATCCTCTCTAGTATGTGTGAGATGACAAGGAGAGGCATTAAGGTTCACACAAGCATGTGAAAGTGCTCAATGTAAAACTCGAGAAAATGTTGGGTTCCTAGAAAGATGTAGATTTGCATAGGATAGAGAGACCAATCATCAATGATAGAGAGAGCTTTCATCCTGTAGGGCCTCTTAGTCACTATAGGGGTTGCATCATAAATCAAGAAAAACATGGAATCCATCACTAAGAGCTTTGGATGCATGTCATAGTCCATAAAAACAAAAGTTCATAAATATAACAAGGTGCAAAAGCATAAAATCAAAATTTAACATTTCAACTTTAGAACATAAACATATGTTGGAACATAAAACAACTACGGTGCACAATCCCAACCCAAATGACAACAACCAACACTTAATGAACTTTTCCTATCCATTTCACACTTGATGTGCCGCAATGTCTATAAATAAGAGGCAGCTTTCCTTGTTCTAGGCACTTAGACTTAGAACCTTAGCTAAACTCTTGCAGTACCATTCTAGAGTTAGAATAATTTCCATGTGCCCGCAGTAGGAGTCTTAAAGTAAACGGATCTTTATTCGAGCAAATTGTACCTAAGCACACATTTGTGTACGGCAATAAAGATGAACTTAATGATAAACCTTACAGCATATGGATTAAGCTAAATAGTAATTAATTATTGTTGAATGTTTAAATGTTTTCCTAGTTAATTAATCTCTTTCTCAACCCTTGACTCTCCTAGTTAAGTACACTCAGTACGATCGCTTCGAGCATGTGTGTAGCACTTGGTAACCCAGTAACGAGTGGTGTTTGGTAATCCCAGCAACGTTGCACTGGTTTAGGATGTGTGCGGCAAGTGGGAACGGATACTGGTGTTAGGACAATTAGAGCTTAGTTAGTGAATAGTTAATGAAAGTTAGTCACTTAGTTCTCCTTACCTTCTCCTATTAGCATAAGACCTTAAAAAGATAAAAGTTATAAAAATCATATACCTCAAACTTACTTAACCATATGACCATGACAATACAAGTAAGTTTGGGAGGACAACGATTGATTAATTCTGAGTGTTCCATTAAGGCGCATAAGCACTTAGTCCTTGGAGTTCGACCGAATCACACGTGAGATGCTCATATTCATATGGTTGAGTGTAGGGGTACCTTGCCACTCATCAACACTTCAGCAAATTATAAAACTTACACTCCTCTTCTTTCTTCCCATAGTTAGAAAATTTTTTGCTTCAATTTTCCAAGAGTTTAAAAATTTTCAGTTTCAAATTTCTAGTTTTCAGCTCTTTTTTTTCTTCCTAGAGTTAGAAAATTTTTTGTTTTGGTTTCTCCTAGAGTTAGAAAATTTTTGGTTTTGATTAATTAGAAAATTTTTAGGTTTGGTTTCTTGAGTTAAAATTTTTTAGCTTCATTTTCTCCTTAGAGTTGAAAATTTTTTTGTTTCAATTTCTCCTTGGAGTTAGAAAATTTTCAGTCCCAATTTCTCTCTCGAGTTAGAAAATTTTTAGTTTCTTCACTTGGAAAAATTTTGGGCTCCTATCTCTTCCCAATAGTTACAAAGTTTTTCCCTCTTATTTTCCTAGCATTTATAAGTTTTTTAATGTGAAGCAACATATAACCCATGCCAAAACATCTACTCCATGCGTCTTTGCTCATCCATTAGCCTCCCAGACAGGCCGAGCCCAACTACAAAGTATAACACTCCAATGAAGTGCAACATAGTGCAATGCAATGCTTGCTCTGCCTTAGCACCAGCACACTAGCAATCCACATGCAGCCATTGTTGGCACACATGCTACTACTGCTTCACTCTACTCCACTCCACTAATGTAGTAGGTTGGCAGTAGTAATTAGCAAACACCTTGCTTACTTCCTCCTTCCTGTCTGCTTTCCCTATTTCCTCACTAAGCAACAACAAAGATAGAAAAACAACAAAACTAGAGATCAAGGCTAAGCTTGAAATATTCATCTGGGTGGGTCTCTCTAGTGAAGCCCTTGCACCTGCTTGTCATCCCTCGTTCCACTACCATGTGTCCCTTGGTGAGACCCACCCATACCTTCTTACCCTTCTATTTACGTGGTGTCATTTTCCATCAACAAGTCTCTCTCCTCTCCAAAGACTAAACTGCAATTAGTAAAATAGCCAAATCACCTTTTTCTACCTATCTCTTCCTTTTTATACTCTCTCCATTTTAGTATGACAAAGATTTTTCTATCTTCCCTCAAGCTTCCTCATCCCTCTTGTAGAATTCATCCCCAAGGAATACTAATGTAGGTTCCATAGCCCGACCTTTTCCTATTGATTTACAAGCCAAACCTCGATCTCACCTAGCATGGTCCCCCAAGTAGCCTTCATTGAAATTTTCCTTATCCTATAGAGGTCCCACACATCTCTCAAAAATACTTTGCACACAAAAAAAATTAAATACTCTAAGAGATTAAGATATAGAATTTTATCTTGTCCCTTATAGCCTACAAGCCGCAATCCCAACATCATCCAACAACATCCTAGGTTACCCTAGCAACAACCTTTCTTGCCCCGTGTGGACCCTACCCACTCTTAATAAGCATTTTACCCCAAAACAAATCTTTGAGTGTGCCAAAACACTTGTAAAAATATCTAACTTTTTGGCTCTTTTGCATTCATTTAGCAAATTTTTCTAATTTTGGAGTCCATTTCAAGCTTTCCCTTATAACTATGATAACCCCTCATGCTTGCAAGCTATCAACCCTGACATACTCCTCCATCTACTTGAACATCTTACCATGGATGTGCCCCATGGCCAAGTCAATAAGCTCCTCAATGAGGACCTCATTGGTTTAACTTCCTTAGCTCCCTTAGACACTATATCTCATTGAGGAAGACCTAATTCTTTAAACAAATCTTCCTTTCTTAGACCATGATCCTACTTGAACTAATGATCCCCTCATAGATCTCATCATCACCAATCATCGAAATGAGGAAAAGACCTACAAATGTGGGCGAATTTGCCCAAAAATATCAAGGAATCTATCCTTCAAACACTTAGAAAAGATTCTATTGCCTTTGCCTAGGGCTATCATAACATGGCCAATTTGGATCTAGCTTTGGTATAACACAACATCATTCTTGAAGAAAGATCTAAACCTATCAAATAGAAATCTTGAAAAATCAAACATGATTTAGCGTTACCCATCAAGAAAGAGATCACAAAGCTTCACAATGCAAGATTTATATGCTCCATTGATTACTCAAATTGGGTATCTAACATAGTGGTAGTGCCTAGGAAAAATGAGGCCATTAGAATATGCATAGAATTTCATGATATATACAAAGTGACTTTGAATTATAACTTCCCATTACCCAATATTGATTAACTCACAAACACAATGGTAAGTCATGTTTTACTTAGTTTCATGGATAATTTTTTAGGCTATAATCAAATTCAAATCAATCTTGAACATCAACGTTTTACAACTTTTATAACCTCATGGGGAGATTTTTGCTACACAAAAATGTCTTTCAAACTTAAGAATGTTGCAGCAATATATCAATGAGCCACAACTTTTATCTTTAATGACATGATGTTTAAAACCATCAACAACTATGTGGATGATCTAACAGTTAAACCCATCATCGCAACTAATCATCCCACTGATCTAAATGTAGTCTTGGCTTGATGCAACAACCTACAACCTAAATAAAAAAAGTGTATTTTGGTATAAAAATAGGTAAAATGCTAGGATTCTTAGTCTTAGCCAAAGGTATCTTGATGGATCTTAATAAGGTTAAGATAATTAGGAACCTTCCACCATCCAAATACCTAGAATACATGTGTATTCTTCAATGTAGACTCCAATCCATACAATATTTCATATGTAATTTGACTAATCAATTTCATTCCCTTTCTCATCTTCTTAAGAAATATTCTACATTCAATTAGGATGCAAAGAGTCAAGAGGCTTTCCATGTAATCAAGCATGTCCTTACTAGCCTTCTAGTCCTTCATCCTCCTAGCTTTGATCTTTCTTTCTACCTTTATCTTTCAAAGTCTAATCACTTTATCACAACCATGCTTTGCCAATGTTGTAGAAATGGTGTAGACCTTCCCATCTACTACATTACTTACCCTTTCTTTCATTGCAAAATGTGCTACATGGATACTAAGAAATCTTGTTTAGGTCTTATTTTTACTCTTAAGAAATAGAGGCACTACTTGTTGGGTGCAAAGGTTCACATAATTTTTCAAGACAACATTCTACAATCTATCACCACCAACCCTTATGATAACAACTGAATGGCCAAATGGAAAACACTTCTTACTAAGTTTGATCTATCTTATCTTGCCAAAGATTCCATTAAGAGACAAGCTATAGTGGACCTTCCTACATCGATCCATTATTTGAACCTTTTGCTGTCACCATTCAGCCTCCACTTAATAAGCCAAATAAAAAAGAGGTAATTCCTCTTTCAACTACAACATTGATACATGAGGATTTTGACTCACACTTGTATTTAGATGGTGGTCATATAGGTTAAGGCTCCAATGCCACTTGTGTTCTTCAACACCAAGGTATGAATCTCATCTATCAAACTTATAAGTTTAATTTTCCATGCACTAATAATGTAGCTAAATATGAGGGCCTTAACCGAGGCTTACTCTTAGCACTCAACTAAGAATAAAGAGGCTTTTCATTTGTGGTGATTTTTAACTTGTAATACACTAAGTAAATAACCAATACACTTATAAGATTGAACACCTTTAATCTTATTTGGAGTTAGCCAAAACTTTGGTTTCTTGATTTGATGAATGTCTACTCATGCATATCCACCACTCTAAAAACATCCTTGATGATGCCCTGGATACTTTTCCTTTACTTGTAACCCATTTTTCTCAAGGAATATTTAACCCGCTTAACACAAGATACACTAACAACACTTACAGATACATAATGTATAAGATTCATTAACTTAGAAGAAGATGAGCAATACCAAAATATCATACAATACTTACAAACTAGAGAAACTCCCAAACACTTATGAATGTTACAAAAGGACACTCTTCATATATGATCTAGGAATTTTTGTATTTTGAGCCTAGTATTTTATGTTGTATTTCTACATCAAGTGTTATTTTGCGTTGTCTGAGTCATGACAAAGCTCAAATGGTCATACAATAGGTACATTCAAGTAGATGTGATGATCATTTAGGCTTTCAGTCTCTCATAGCTTATATTAGTTTCTTGGTTATTGGTGACCTATGATGTCTAGGGATGCACACACGATAGTTATGATCTATGATATCCATCAACATCATGCCTTGCTTATTTATGTTTCATATCAAGAGATTAGAACTTCCAAAATTATGTAGTACTTTTAAAAGTGGGGGCTAGATCTTATAGGTTCCATTAATCCTCCCTTATTTGTTGGTCATCAATTCATCCTATTAACTACAGACTACTTAATCAAGTGGGTTGAAGCTATTCCCTTAAAATTCATAACCTCTAAGTATATCTATCATTTCATCCTAGACCATATAATCACCCTCTTTAGTATCCCTTTCTACATTGTCATTGATAATAGATCTTAATTCAAGAGCAAAGAACTAGCCAAATTTTGTGAGAAATATCAAATCACTTAGTCATTCTCATCTTCATATTGCTCACAATCTAATGATTGGGCTAAGTTAACCAATAAATCCCTAATCCATTTTCTTAAAACTATGGTTGTCAAATCCCAAAACAATTGGCATACCTAGCTATTCCATGCCCTTTGAATCTATCAAATCATCTTTAAGACCATAACCAACTGAACCCCTTTCATGCTCACATATGAATCCAAAGCTATGTTGCCAGTGGAGCTAGATGTGCCTTCACTTCAATTAGCTTTAGACAATTGGATGTTAGATGAGGAGAATGACAAGATGTGATGTGTGGAACTAGATACACTTAAAGAAAATCACAAGTAAGCAACCATTAATATTTAGAATCATCAAGAGGCTATGCATCATCACCATAACAAGCATATTAAGCTTAGAGAAATTAGAGAAGGTGATCTCATTCCAAGGCATTTTCCTAATGCCAAGATGTCTAAGTTCTCTCCAAATTGGTAGAGTCCTTTTATTGTTCTCAAGAGCCTTGACAACAAAGCATATTACCTAGCAAATTTAAATGAGAATCAATACCTGAATCCCATGAATAAAGCCTACCTCATATGCTATGACATTTGAGCCTTTAAAAAATTATATATATCTACACCAAGTATGTGCTAACATTTTTCTTTCTTTTTTCTATTCTTTTGATATGATTTGTATTTCATTGCTTAGTTTTGCTTCCCTCCCTATTGTGCTCTTTCTCTCTTCTTCTTTCTTCCTCTCTCTATTTTTCTATTTTCTTCTATCTCCCTCATAAAATTTCATCTATCTTCCCTAATCTCTACTTGTCTCATGCTACTAATATTTCTTCCTACAACACACTATGGTAAGGATGTCTATCTACAATCTACCTCATGTAGAGAACAATCAATGTTCTGTTCTTTTTACTCCATGTGAGGATATGTTGAGTTGGAATAAAATAGAAAGAGAATTCAATTTGTTAGCATCAACAATCATTAGAGTGCAAGACCTAATCATGCCCCCCTTCTGTGGCATAGCACCTCATCTTAGCGTATAAGCAATGTCCCTTATTTCTTCTCCATAATATTACTTTCTCTATTTTGCAACTCTATTTTTCATCTTCTCTCTATCATATTTCTTTATTCTACCTCTAACTCCCTCTCTTATCTCATTCTCTTTTCTCTTATCAATACATCAATGAGAATCAATCGATTCTATTCTATTCTAGTAAGGGTGTGTTGAGAGCATGAGTGGAATTATGAAGATCATTAATGGCATCCCTTTGGTCATTTTATGAGATAGAGTTCAGTCATGCCCCACACCCCCTCCCTCCTCTTGTGGCATAGCACCATCTTCATGATTAATATCTTAGCAATATTCTGACAATCTTCCTTTCTCCCAATTCATTCTTCCCACTATTTCTCTTTCAAGTACATCAATTTAGTATCTATACTCTTCATAATAGACCCTTCTTTGGCATCTCAACAACATCCATCAAGAGGGGGTAATGTTATACCCACTTTTTCTATTTTTCACATAATTGAGAATAAGTATGATTTGACATTGTTCCATATAAGTACAAGTGCAAAACTTCATTAAATCAGCATCATAAGGCACATTCTCCCCTTTTGGAGGCCTCCAAACATTGTTCAAGTTCATAATCCAACTCATATAATTGATCATTAGTGATCCTCCAAAAAGCTCCTAAGTCAAAAATTTTCTAAGTGTTGGAGCTTATACAAATTCTACGTCAACTATAGCCTTGCCAACATCACCTTACAAAACTACATTTTGGTGGAAAATTGGATCTTGTAAGACCCCAAACAATGCATCCTAGGCTTCTATGGCTTCACCAAGATCAAATTTGATGATTTTCGGCAATGTAACCCCAGGGCCCAAGGACTCAAAAAATTATAACTCTAGGCTAAGCATTAGTAGCAAAATCGTGGCCTCGAGTTCCCACCATGGCAAATCTCGCTTACAATTTAGCTTTCATCTTGCCTTGCTTGACTCCTCAATGATCTATCAACATTAATTTTGGCCTCTAGAAGCACAATTTTGGCATGGCAAAGTCTAGTTTTTGATAGTTTAGGGGTTAGAATTTTTCCCCCTACAGGTAATGCTAACATGTCAACATTAGTGTCACCATGCTGACATTAGCATCCTTCTTAGCATTTATGATTAATAACTGACATGAACCTCCCAGCTTTGCAAGCTTCTTGATGCCCTACAAACATCATTTTAGCACATTCTAGCATCAATTTCAACATCCTAGAGATTAACTTTCACAAACTGAAAAAATGGATAAAAATTTATCTAAAATACCCATGCTGATACTAATGTTAGTGCCAATGTGTGTGGAACCTATATCCTAGCCTCCATACCCCCCTTGAATAACATTCAACAATGTTTCCCAATCTCATAGGCTTTCTAACATCATCTCAATAGCATTCGATATCAACTCAGATATCAAATGGGCCTCTAGAAGCTTAAACTGGTAACTTGGACAAATTAACCAAAAATTTGCCTAAGTATGGTGCTACTGATGCTGACATTACTATCAATGTTACCATCATGAATGTCAACATGCTAATACCACTTGTCTTCATCTTAGCATTCAATTGCATCTCTTAGATTCATAGGCATCTTAGCACTATTTAGCATTAATTCTGGCATCAGATGAAGCTTCAAAGAGTGAGAACCAATACTTGAAAAAATTTGGCAAAATTTGATTAAGTGCTGGCAACGCTAATGTGTGTCAACATCACCTACCCAAACCATTGGACTTGCTAAGTTCAAAGATCAAACTTTCCTATTTGAAACTTTGAGACAACCTTAAAAAAAAAGGCTTAAGCCCAAGTTCAAAATTAGCAACCCTAAGTTGGAATTAGAAATCCTATCCCAATAAATGGGGGTTCAAAACACAAATTCCAAGCCAGTTTCTTGAGATCTTGAACATATTTTTTGAGATTTTGATAGATCATGAGCACCCATAGTAGACCTTCAACATCACTAGCATGCTCCACAACCACATTGAAACCTCTAGGGCTAACACTAGCATGTCTCTAGCATTATTTGAGTAGCATTAACATTGGTTCCCAAAGATAGAATTTTCCAGCCTCCAACATCATCTTCTGAAGATAGAATTTTTTAGGCTCTAGCATCAACACCAAGACACTTAGATAGAACAACCTTGTCTTGGCCCTAAAATGACTCCAAATTGCTCCTATCATTTCTCCTTCCATCTACCTACCCTTCAAAGGTTCAAAATCCTCCATCAAACCCATATTTTGCTCTTGAATCGAGCTTATATTATTAGTTTTTCTATGCTTACGTTTTTGCAAATAGTTCTAGTTTAGCTCTCCTTAGAAGACAAACATTCATTCTGTTGGTCAATAAAGCATTTTTGTTACTTGGAAAGGAGCCTAGGCCTTTCCCTCATATCATAGTATCTTATATTTAATATTCTATGCTTTTATACACATTGTTTTACACTTAATTTTAATCCCATCACTCCCAATTCATTCTACACTTAGTTGCTTTTTCAGCATTTTATACTTGGCCATTTTCTAGCATTCAAGCCATATGTTTAATCATTTCCCTAGCATTCCTAGTTCATATTTGGTAGACTAAGTTCATATTCAATTGGAAATTTTTGCCCCATCATGTCATCATCATTGATTTAGCAAAGGTTATATCAAATTAAAAATTGTTTATAGCATGAATTTAGTACTCCAACACATAGTTCATGGAGGTGTCCTTGTGGAGTTAGGAAGAATAATTCTACAAAAATAGAAAGGACATATTTTTGAGCCCTTGGTAATACATATTAACAAAAGAATGAAGACTTTGAATAACTAGATGTCTTGCCTAAGAGTTGGGTTGTAACATGAAATGTCTTATTTACTTGAGAGACGTCTTGCCTAGGATGGGAGACATCTTGGTAAGAGAAGATATGTCTTTAAAAAGATGTCTTGCATAGGGAGTAGACATCCACCATGACTAGTAGATGTCTTGCCTAGATTGTAGACATCTTACTTGCAAGACAAATTTGTCAAAGAGACATCTTGCAAGACTTGTAGATGTCTTGTTTGGGTGTGGAAAGTTCCAAAGTAGTAGTTCCAAGATAAGAAACAACCGAGAATATCAAGTCAAGTGTGAAAAGTTTTATCTTTGTTTCTAGATAAATATTGGTCTATGTAACATGTTTTTAGGTAAGAGAGTTTGTTTAGTATTAACCATTATGTGTGGATCTTGGTTGTTGTATGCTAGCCCTAAGAGAGAGGGAAGTGATCTAAATGATTGTTTCTTGCATTGAGAACAATCTTGTAAGATTGTAAAGATTCCTACTTTGCAATAGCATTAAGTGTATGAGTGTTGTTGGTGTGTGTTCTATGGGATTGTGATTCCATTGAATTTTGTAATCTTTTTTCAAAATTAATAGAAGATAGGTAGCTTTCTTGTTTTCTCGCAAGTTATTTTTCTTACATATGATCTGAATTTGGTGTGTTTTCAAGGGTTAATCAAATGAGAGTGACTTTACTTCATGTTCCCAATCCTGAACTCCCACAAAATCTATAACATAGTGAATTTGGCTCTACCATATATCATACACATATCCTATCATGTAACATAAATATGTTTTAGTATTTGGTAGTATTAATGTATGTGGTTATATCTGCTTGTTTATAAATTTTCATAGAATGTATGAAAGAGTCCAAGAGTAGAAGTGTGAGCTCAATTGTTATCCCTTTCTACTCCATTTTTGAGATTTGTTTTCTATAAATCTTATACTTAAAGAAGCCTTGTTTCTATGTAGAGGAAATTTTTAAACCCTTATTTTCATAGTAGATTATTTAGTCTTATTAAACTCTAATCCATATTTCCATTGTTTTTTACCTTTTCCATTTGTCATCATTATTTTAGGCTTATTCCAATTACATGGGATTCACTATATTAATTCTTTTCTACAATTGGATTTTATTAAGAGCTAAATAAGCATTAATGCCCAAATCTTGGTTGTCTTTCTCTATTGTAGCAAAACTATGCATATTTAGATCTACCTCTTTGTTATTTTCCATCAACTTTAAAAAGATAATAGATATATTTTGTGTCTTTTTAATATATGACCAAATTATTTAAGACAACCTTCCATAATCTTCTCATCTATTGGTGCTACTCTCAAACTCCCCCTAATAAAAGAGGAGTTGATTGGATCTTTCCTAATCACACTTAATATCTAGCATAGCATTTTTATTTTTATTTTTTTGAAAAAAGTTTGAGTGTATTAATATAAAAAGCCAATATGTATAACATTGATGAGCGGTGAGGTACCCCTATGCCCAACCATACGAATCACAAGCGTTCATGCATGATCCAATCAAATTCCATGGAAGGGGTTAGTTGTGGCATCTAAATTGTTATGTCTTGATCACAATTCATTGTCTTCCCACTTGGACTAGTGGTAGCTTTGTCATGTATGGTTTAGTCCGAAGTAAGGCATATGATTTTTATTATTTTATATTTTATAAATTTAATCACCTACAACAAGAATGGAAGGTAGAGGAATTTAATATCTAATTATTCTACTATCTAACTAGCCTAACACATGTACCCGTCCCACTTCCCTAGACACATCTTAAACACATATAGCCCCATTGGGTTACCAAATGTTAAGCATTTTTGGGTTACCAAGTACTATGTGTATGCTTGAAGTAGTCATGCTTGTGTTCATTAACAATTGAAAATTAATTACTTAATTAAAGTGCATTAAAGTAAAGTGCATGAATATCAAATGCATTAAAGGAAACATTAATCTATTCTCAATGCTACAAGGATTATCAAAAGAGTTTGTTTTTATTCCCATCACACTGCTATGCTCAAGTACATCAATGCTTGAATAAAGGTCCATACACACTTAGACTCCTACTACGGGCACTTAGAAATGTTCCAACTTTGAAATGACTAAACTACAAGAACTTCATTACTCTATACAAAAACTAATGAAAAACTATATCCAAATCATGTGCCCAAGTCCTATATTTATAGGTTGGCACATACCCCTTGATATTGGATATTCAATAATGCATCTAGGGGCCCAATATTTGATATTGGGGCTCTGATATTGGATATTTGATATCGGAGCTAGGAAAAACATGGTTCATCATACCCCCCTAACTAAATGAACACACATCCTTGAGTGAACAATAGGAGGAACAAGTTCCTTACATAGAATTGGGAAGGTATGGGATTATTGACTAACATGCAAACTACTAGTTGACTTTGAGCGTCGCATTACAAAATTTTATTTAAGTGGATGCATAGAAAATGAAAAAGTGAAAAAAAAAGACTAGATAGACATGGAAGATTACAAAATTTGTAGAGGTCTTCAAGAACCCATTGAAGATGATTCTTCTTGTTGCTACTAGTGGTGGCAAATTTTCAACATTGATTATTATGTTAATGCTTCTCTGGTTTTGTAGAACATTCTTGAAGGATGGACTGAAATTTTTTTTCATCATTCCATGGATATAGCAAACATGCGATGCTTGAGCTGCTATCTTGTATGTGCTACAATTTGTCTATGGGCATATCCTCTGTTGTCCCTCTCTTGGCTTTGTTTTCGTGCCTAGCAAAAGGCATTCTTCCTTAGGTATTTCTTTTAGCATCACCTATAGTCATCAAAGGATCAACATTAGTTTTGGTCAATTTTCCTTAATAATTAACCCTTTTTGGATCCCGTAGTTTTCATTTAAGCACAAGGGGATTATAGCATACTATGCCCAAGACTATGAGATAACTAAAATCACCAAGTTGTTCATATTATTTTGATCAATTACTATTAGTTACCATGATGTTCAAAAATAGGATGTTAGAAAAATTTTAAAGCGGACATTCCTAGCCCCCATGACTAATAAGCATAACTCTAGAAGCACACAAGTTTTCGAACAATTAAAACCAAAGGTCTAATTCAGAAGATGGTCAAGAAATATTTAACTTGAAGGATATTTTAACAAAGGAGTAGGAAAAAGTAAAAAAAGTAATTGAAAGGGATGAGTAGTCCTAAAATTATGCATAAATTTAGAGAAACCGTTACTGATGTTCTAGAAGATGTGAAGGTTAGTTTAAAGCCATGATCAAAAAAAGTTATGCAAGTGGGTCCTCCCCAAAGTAGGCTCCAACCATAATGCCCTTGCATAACCACTTCTATAGATGTCCATGGGCACCATAGAAGTTAAATGTAGACCATGGCTTTGTTCCAAACAACACACAACTGTTGTGGCTAGGATGTTGCACTTTACTACACAAAACCAAAAGGCTCATAATTGCATGCAGCAATGAGGTGAATTATGGGATGAGAAGGGACTGTAGAGATTGGGATGTAAGGTACTTGACAATGTCCACAACAGGTTCTTGTGAAAAATGTGATTAAAATGATCAGCAAACCTATCTGTCCAAGTTCAAACCAAGTCCATACCATGAACCGTGACCTCGCATTGATGTGTTCTATCCTACCAACCACCATGAGTCCACAACCACCTCAAAGAACAATCATCACTCCAAAAAGAGAAGAAAAGAGAAGAAGGAAGGAAGGGCCTTAGTTAGAGAGGTGCTTTTACACATGGGTAACATGTTTTTCTAGCCCCATAACCAGTGCTTGTAGCCCATTATTATGTCTAAGGGGTGTGCTTTAAATTCCCATTATTGTTTATTGGGTTTTTTTTCTTTTTGTCTTTTTTCTCTTTTGTTTTTTGGGATGGGAACCACACCATGCAAAGACAAAGATTCCTTTTTATTGGTCGATGGAGGAGTGATGATATGTTCCAAGAGGAATCATAAACCACATGAAGTCAAGAAGAGAACCCAACAAGTCCCCTTGAGATCACACCCTTTGCCATTCTCACTTGGTCATTTCCTCTTCCTTTAAGATATAATAATCATTGATTAATTTTAGTTTCAGAAAAGAAGAATCAAATTTTTTCCATGAGAAAGACATTTTATTCAGAGAACTAGAGGGATGGATGAGGTGGTCTCACTACTTTACACAATTACTTACCCAATCATCTTGATAGCATAGCACAAAGACCCAACACATAGCGTTGACTTTGCATCATGACTTGGCAATTTTATTAACAAAAACATGAAATACATTATAAAAAACATAGAGAGAATGACTTAAGAAACAAGAAAATATAAAGAAAAGAAAAATATTAAGAAATGAAAAACATATGAAGAATTAGAAAATTCTAGAACTGATAAGCAAATTAGTTACTTCCATGCGTCTTTGAAACAATTTTATATTCTCATTTTCATGCCATTGGGTGTCTTCTAGTTTAGTGGCTACTGCGTAGATTGGATTTTTCTCACACACTTGCTCCTAAACTTTATGGTGGGCCGATATACGGGTTGTGTTAATATTTTAAACTTCTGGCCCACAACTGCATGGATTTTATTGTCTCTCCACAATGATAGGTTTATTATTTATATCTTGTGTTGGAGTGGTAATGGATGTTGGCATTTGCATATGATTAGGAGACACCATTTTTGTGAGGAAGGTTGTTGCATTAGATTAGCCTTGTGCTAGTTTTGATGAGTTAGTAGGTCCATGAGTGTTTTGCCTCAGCTTACGGCCTTTCCTCCATAAGGGACATTTCTGATACTTTGGTTGAGATCTACTAGCGTTATCATTTACGTGTATGTTCATAGCACAAGTGGCACTCTCTCATTGATGTTGTGATGTTGAACCTTCCTGTGTTGTTGGAGGTGACATATGGGTGAGGTGAGTATGAGAATATTAAGGATATGATGCAACGCAAGAGGTGTGAGGTGGTGATCTCATATAAGATGTTGCAGAATGATGATATTCAGGAGAGTGATAGTAGTGATTTGAGGTAGAGGAAGTGGAACTATTCAGGGAGATAGATTGTTGAACATAATATCCATATGGGTTTGATGATAGCTTTCCCCACAACTGTGGGTTTTGCCACTATGTTTGATAGTAATTTTGAGGCTAATAAGAAGTTCCACTAGGATAGTATGATTGGTTGTAGGACTGTCTAAGATTACCTTGTGGAAAAGGAAATCTCCTAGGCATGTGCTTTTGTACAAACTTTGAATTTAATGGCCCTATCCAATACTCATGTAGATGCAACAAAATTAGGCAATGGTCCTTTGAATGGTCATATATGTAGATGTCACATCCATTATCTTCATCTGTGGTTGAGTCTATAGGCTCACTTTCTTCAGCCATTTTTCCTATTTGCCAATAAGTGTTCCTAGCTATTTCTTGGTTCTTTTTTCCTTTTTGTTGTGATCACTTGATTCGTTTTGTGCTACTCTCTCCTCTATGATTTCTTTGTAAGTTTTAACTTTCTCATTCATCGATTCTAACATCTTATCCAACTTTTCTTTAATCTCAATGATAGAATTTTGTATTGGCAAGGTCCATTGTAAAATCACCTCATTGAGAGCTACCTCTTTTTCCTTATCATAGATATGGATGTTTTTCTTTTGCAAAGTTAGGTCCCAGATATTTTCCTCTACATTCTTTTGTCTACATAGCTCTCCTTTTTCTTTCACCACTTGCCTGATTAGCCTTTGTATTTGATGGGCTTTTAATTCGTATAATCGACCTTGAGCATACATCCCAAGGCTCTCTCTCATTTTATTATGAAGCCCATCTATGATGTGGAAAAATTGCTCTTTTTGAAAGAAATCATGACCAATACATCTATGTAGTAGTGAATAGTATCTATCCAAGGCCACTTCCAAGGATTCATTATTTTCTTGCTTCCACTCTTGGATTTATTTTCTTAGGTTGAACACTCTCACATAGGTTTCATATTTTTTGTTGAAAAGTTCTAGCATTGTGGACCATTGGTGGATAGAACTTGGTTCCAATGATCTATACCAACTTTCAGCTTCATCAATTAGTATCCTAGGAAAGAGCTTAAGCTTTTGCCATCCACTTTCAATGTTGTATAAGGCACAAGCATCATGGAAGGCTTGTAGATAATGTTGTAGATCAGAATCATAGCCTCCCACAAACTTAGGGATATTATTCATATGAAACCTAGGTAGGCAAATTTCCTTGTGATGCCTGTGAGGTATCTTAATTACCTCCATGATCAGCATCAAGCTCTTAGTGGCCAACAAGGGTTCATTGTCACTAGACATGCTGTGATGAAATTTTCTATTTCTATTCGTTTAATTTTGCCCTTGGGTTCAATTTCTATCTTTATCTTGATCCCATAGTGGAGCTGTATCTCTATACCTATGTTCATCTTCATCAGAATTAGACATTGACGAGGAAGAGGAAGATGAGGAACTAGGAGAATTGCCATGGCTTCTATAGTTCTCCCCATGGTCCTTTGATTTATCTTGTCTAGGTTTAGAGGAGGTCCTAGGCCTTGAGGTCCTCCTTGATCTAGGACTTACTCCATCTCCTCTATGATTGTCTGCACTAGTTGAATGTAGTCTTTGAGTGTAGTAAGGATCTAAATGAGCATAGGAAACCCCTGCTTGAGGTTGTTCACTCCAATTTTCTTTAGTATAGATCCTATCATTTCTCCTATGTGATGAAGACATGATTTTACCTGATAACATGTGTGATTTAAAATATTAATATTTTCTAAAAGATAGATCATTAATATCTTTACCGTAATTGTGTATAATATAACTAATCTAGATAACTAGCAACATCCCTGGCAATGGTGCCAACAATGAGCAACGAGCTACCCCTACGCCCAACCATACAAATCACAAGCGTTCACACATGATCCAGTTGAATTCCATGGATGGGACTAGTTGTGGCATCTAGATTGTTATGTCTTGATCATAGTTCATTGTCTTCCCACTTGGACTAGTGGTAGCTTTGTTACATATGGTTTAGTCCAAAGTGAGGCATATGATTTTTCTTATTTTATATTTTATAAATGTTATCGCCTACAACAAGAATAAAAAGTAGAGGAATTTAATATCTAATTATTCTAATATCTAACTAGCCTAACACAAGTACCTATCCCACTTCCCTAGACACATCTTGAACACATATAGCCCCACTAGGTTACCAAATGTGAAGTGTTTCTAGGTTACCATGTACTATATGTATGCTCGAAGTAGTCATGCTTGTGTTCATTAACAACTGGAAATTAATTACTTAATTAAAGTGCATTAAAGTAAAATGCATGAATATCAAATGCATTAAAGGAAACATTAATCTATTCTTAGTGCTACAAGGATTATTAAAAGGGTTTGTTTTTATTCCTGTCACACACTGCTGTGCTCAGGTACATCAGTGCTCGAATAAAGGTACATACACTCTTAGACTCCTATTGCGAGCACTTAGAAATATTCTAACTCTAGAATGACTAAACTGCAAGAACTTCGTTACTCTATGCAAAAACTAATAAAAAACTATATCCAAATCATGTGCCCAAGCGCTATATTTATAGGTCGGCACATACCCCCTAATATTGGATATCCAATAACGCATCTAGGGGCCTAATATTGGGTATCTGACATTAGGGCTCCAATATTGGAGCTAAGCAAAACACAGTTCATCAAACATGATGTGGAGTCTACCTCAATAGACCCCAAAAGGACCCATTCCACAAGTCTTCTACGCAAAATTCAACATAGAAGTAAGAACAAGACAATGAATTGGAAAAAATTCCCCCTTTTTATAAGAAAAATCTCAATATGTAGAAAATTACATAAAAGATGAGGAACCAAGCTCAACTCAAAGCTCTCCCGATGATCTTAGAGGCCACACATAGCCCCTCTCAATCCTCAATTGCTCACAATGGAGATAAAGCTCAAGTGCTATTCCTTGCCTCTCACTCTCCCTTCCTCTTCTCTCTTTCTCATGCCCAACTTAAGCCTTGGACTCTTATTTATAGCTTCTTGGTGTGACCTTTCATTTTCCCTCCAATTTGCCATTCAATTTGATGTTCATTAAAATCTGTGGAAGATGTCTTTAAGAAACAAGAGACGTCTCTCCCAAGTGCAGGGGTCTCAAAGTATACATCTTTGAGGTGCAGTAGACGTCTAATGTGAAGTATAGACATCTCACTGTCAATGTAGACGTCTATCCTGCCAGGGCCAAAGTTAAAGATGTTTATTTTGAGGCCTGGAAGCTCTAGACACCTCCAAACAAGTCCCCATAGCACCCAAAACATCCTAAAGTCATCAAAATAGCTCCAAAACACTCCCAAATGGCAAAACATCTTGGAATCATCATCAAAAGATCACATAAGAAGACACACACATATCCAAGATACATTGAGGATTACACAAGGGTTGGGTGATGTCCTCATCACAACATGTCCCCACCCATCAAAAGCTAAGAGGGAAACGATGTCACCCCCCAACACCAACCTATGTTACACCCCAATTTGACGTAGGGGGTATACCCCCAAAATTAACAAAGTTGTGAAGGACCCCGCCTATCCACTAGCAAAAAGTCCTACCTCAACATCCAAACCAATGACATGGCCCACAAGGCCTAAACACGCAATAAGGCATCCAAAGAAAAAGAAAATATGTGCCATATAGACTAAAGCCAAACTTAACAAATGTAGAATAGACTTCACCAAAATAGTGAACAAAACCCCAACACCCACCACCACTAAAGTTGTAATGGTAGGCGGGTATAGGCACAGACCACCTACTCTTGATTATGCACTGCATCTAATATAGCTCGATGTTGTTCTAAGTTGACAAAAGCAATTGCCTCTTGAAAATTTTTGAAGGTTGCTTCCATTCTAGCACACATATCCAAATCCCCCTCCCTATCAAGGTGCACTTCCCATCCTAGCGTTGAATACATTTGCATAATGTGCTCCATGGTGCATTCCTCCCAATATTCAAAATGACGTAAGGGCAATGCCCTTGCTGCAACCATGTACATGTGCTATTCTCATGCATAGTGTTCTATTGCCACTGTATATGCACCTCCTCCTTCCTTTCCCTATGCTCCCGCTCTTCACATTCCCGCCTTTCTTGCTCTCGGGCCTCCTCCTGAAGCTACATGGTAATAGTCATCCTCAATTCCATCTCTAGCAACTCACGAACCATCGCTTCCACCAGGTCTTGCCTTCTACCCTCCTCCTAAAGCTACACGCGAATAGTTGTCCTCAGTTTCACCTCCGACAACTCACACACCATGGCTTTCGCTAGGTCCCAACCTTCTACCCTCCTCCCTCACCATGTCTAGAAAACGTCATTCGATCTCCTCCAACTGCTTTTGGAAAGCCTCCTCCTATTCCACCCATCTGTTCTCCCAATGACTCCTCTCTTCCCTCACTGTGAACTTCACAACCTCCACCAACAGAGCCTCCATCCATAGAGACTTTGACCCAGATGTTTCCCCTCCCGTGGCGAAGTCACCACAAGAACCGTTGGAGAGGACACCACATCATGAGCCCAAAGGCCAAAATCCACCATACCCCCCTCCTCTAAGTCACTTGACAACTCCACCACCACCAATGGCTCACTTTGTGTTCTCCACCAACTATACACCATATCCAACATAGCATTCACATCATTGTTACATACACATTTTGACTCTGATTCTTTTTGATAGGCCGATATTCCACACCATAAAGGATTGTAGGTCCTATGTAACCTAGCTAAGATTCTTTTATCACCAAGCACCTTTCTATTGCTTTTTCTATTGCTTCCTTCCTTTCTTCCTTGGAAGCAATTCTTATAGGATGTAAGGTTCGTGGATTGTAGCTGCATAGTATATCAATTGCCCTAAAATCAGTATTAACAAATATCTCAAAATGTTAAAAGCATACTTATAAATTATGTATTCAGAAAGAAAAAGTTAAGGATATCACCTTCGCCTTATTACAAGACCTGGAATCTCAAAAGTTGTCTATAATATTTATGCAAATTGATTAGTTAATTCCAGGGTCAGGGATTTTATAAGGATATGAAAACCAGTCTTTACTGATAAAAATAAATAGATAAAACATAAAACACACTCTACACTAAAATTAAATTCAAATTATATATGCAACACAGACCGTAAAGAAAAAGATAATTAAGTTATCAATGATCAAGTATTTATTATCTAGCTTAATATAATAATGTAAAGAAGAAATACAATCACCGTATGAAGAAAATATAATTGTAACATAGTTTTTTACATCTTTTATATATAAAATGATTTTTGAGTATCTTAAAAAATCACAAAGATATAGATGCTTTGATCATTACAGGTAAAGCAGTAGAACCAGATGGTATCTTTGTATAAATATGGAAGTCTATAGGTCATATAGGGATCACATGGTTAACAAATTTATTTAAAAAGATCCAGAAGAAGAGGAAAATAACATATGCGTGTATGAGAAGAACTATAGTACCTATCTACAAAAACAAGTAGAAATCCAAGACTATGAGAACTACACAAACATCAACCTTATAAATCATGCCATGAAGTTATGGAAAAGCATTAAAGAACAACACTTAATGCAAGAATCAACTGTTTTTGAAAATCAGTCTGGTTTTAGACCTGAAAGCTCAACTATGTCTTGCTACACCAGTTGATGGAAAAGTTTAGGTGTAATAAGACGGTGTTGCATATGATTTTTATTGACTTAGGAAAGCTTATGCTAGAGTTTCTCAAGATATTATTCAGTAGACATTAGAGAAGGATATTCCTATTGGGTACATAAAAGCTATTTGAGATATGTATGATGAAACAAAACTAAGTGTATAACATAATAAGCTTTCAACGCTAATAAAACATGCAACACTAGCAAGACCATGTAATACTAGTTGCATCTCTAAGTGTTTGAAGGAAAAGGTATTTCCTTGGCTGAATACCTTGCTTGTATGTTTTTTCTAACTCTTCCTAATGATTTGAAAGCCCCAAGGCATGAATTCGATTCTATTAGGCAATGCTCATTTATAAAGTTCTAATTAGAGTATATATCTTGGGTTGTACCTACATTACAAGTATTTATGTGTTCCAACAGAACCCCACCTCCCACTTTAGCTGTTGCTCATGAAACTCTCATCCACTGTACTCTATGGTCATATTTTATGAGAAAATTCTGATGGCACAAGAGCTAGAGTTAGTTTTCTTAATTAGAAAAGGATTAACAGTGTGTATTTTATCATCTGGAAGATATTGAACCAAAGCCCTCTTAGTTGGAGGAGTTAGATTTTTTTTCCTTTTTTCTTTTCATGACTTTAGCAGAGATTGACCCTTAAACCTGATTTTGAATCTGTTTTGTAAGTGAAGGGAAAAGGTGACTGCCATTAAAGAAACCAGAATCTAAACTGAAACAAGAGAAAATAAAAAGGGGAAGTAGAGGGAAAAAAGAGGGAGAAAGCTGGAAGAGATAAGAGGAAAGAAAAGAAGTGAATAGAGAATTATAGCAAGAACAACTACTAAGCAACTACAATAGTAGGGATAGATCTTGAGCAGTAGACAAGTAAACAAAAATAATAATAATAGAAACAGCAACAGAGAATGAAAAAGATTGCAAGGGTATAGCAACAAAAAATAAGAATTAGCCTTTGATAACTAGGGAGAAGGGGTCATTGAAGGGAGTTTTGAAAACTGAACAATGTGGGTGCATAGTTCCTCCCTTGTTTCACCTATGGTTGAAATATGTTTTTTTTTTTTTTGCCTTTTTAAGAATTCTTTCACTATTTTGAATGTTTCATGATTCTATTTTCCTTATTTGAGATCTTGGATTATTGAATCCTTGTTTTTGTAGATCTCTCTGCCTATCCTCACACTCAACTTTGAATGACTTCAATGAGAGTTGTTTCAAGACAGATTTGGGAACACCCATAAAGATTTAGGACAATTTGGCATAAAGACTTGCCAACAAGGGCCACGGATCCCTCATATGAGGATTAGTATTGCTAGCAAAATGTAGGAGCATTCAAGGCCAATCTTGATTTTAGAAATTTTGAAAGAAATTTCATAAGTGTTGGCATTCTAGTGATTCCTTAAGTTTATCTTTGATTTTGTTGAATATAGTATAGAAGTTGTCTTAGCTCTCCAAGTGAATAATCATGTTGTTTGGCCCTTTCCTTATGTTTTATGTTTTCTATGTTGTCTTATTTCAAGTCGTAATAGGCATGTCTTCATTAGAAGTCATAGTTTTAAAGTTGCTTTATGTTTAGAAGTCTTAGTTTAGCCTAAAAGTCAATAAAGAAAAAGGAGGTTAACACGTTCTCATGATGTGCTCATGCTATTTTTGACAAAATTCTCCACCTTCAAAACCTAAAAATAGAGCCCCTAAATTTCTCATTTAAATTTAATATGAAATGTGTGTAACTGCTACTCTTTCATTTTAATACAAGTGAAGAAGAAGTCATTTAATGCTTAAGTCCTTACAACTTTAAGCTCTCTTTCTTTACTTATTTTCTTGTTTTCTTATGTAAATGATTTCACAATTTACATAATGTTCTAGCTCAGATTTCAAAGCTTAGTTCACATCCATTTTACATATTTCACAATGTTATTTCTCATTCTAAAGTTCATTTCGCAATAATTTCTCAATTTCAAAAGTTATTTCTCATTTCACAGTAGTTTGATGTTTATTTCAGAATCTGAGTTAATACATGTTAATCTATTAAAGAGTTTCAAAGATTCTAAGAAGTGTGATATATGAATCATGCTTTAAGCATTAGATTTAAGTTAGTTTTTCAATCCATTTCTAATCCCCAAATCAATATGCTTTTATATCACAAGGGCTTTGAGAGATTCTTATGGATCTCCTAGGAGCGCTAGTTTAATTTGACTTTACAGCTCAATTTGAATGTACAAATCGTTAATGACTGGAAAATGGATGAGGGACAAATATCTTACATAGCTATAAACAATTTGTACCAAATCTAAGCCTCAATTTGAAATTTGGTTTTTACAATTTTATGTTGAAAAATTTTGAAAGGCTGTACAAGGTATGCAAACCTATGAATTTGTCTTGAATCCACGATAAACTATGTTGTATGATTGAATTTATGATACATCTGTCTCAATTGAGGTTCAAAAGAATCAAACCTCAATTGCCATTAAAATGTCCAATTTGAAGTTATTTTTATTTGTTTCAAAGCACACTGAATGAACCATGCCCTGACCACAGCCTAGTTCACCATTTGCAGTAAGTTCATCAGGAAAACCCTAAGTAAGCCATGATTAATGATCATTTCTAATGTATGATACTGTAATTTGCAATGATATATTTTTCTATACAAAATTTGTGTTATCATGACTCTTCATAGAAGAGTATGGCAAAAAAGAACTCATGTAGGCCAACCCTATTTTGTTGGGACAAGGCTAGGATGATGATGATGATAACTCGTGACCATTTTAGTATTTAAACCACAATTCACAGTCCATACATTTTGAATATCGTAACTCACAGTAAAGGAAAAGATGAGATATTTAACTATGAATGAAGGTTTTACTGGTAGATTTATTAGTTCTACTGTGCAGATTTGAAGGTAACTATGACCACCACCACAATTCACAGTCCACTTGCAGTCAAGGTTTTACGACCAAATTGACCTGCAAACTAGTGCTTCCAACTCCCCATGTTTGCTTACTGTTACCATAACAAATTTTCTTTTCATGAAATTAATCTTAGATTTTCTTTTATGATTTGCCACCTTTAAAATTCTTAACCTTACACCAAGACCGTCTCAGTTCTGATTTAGTTATCTTTTCAAATTTATTGAGTAGAGAAGTTAATAAGAAATACATATTATAAAATGTTTTCTTCAGGATTTAAACAGTCAAAAAATGTATCCTGTCAGAAGCTCTAATGAATCAAAAAAATGTCGCCAAGTCAGGTTGAGTAGAGTCCTCAGCTAAAGTTAGATAAATCATTTCATAAATTATTAATTTACCATTAAAACCATAAAAATTATGCCAACTGAACTCAGGTTAGTACAAATTTCAGTCCAACGACTAATCATTCAACTGGCTATTAATTGCTGATTTGAAAAAGACTGATTTTCTTCTGGCTACATATTTTCATTATTTGATTTTGCTACAAATTTTCATTATCTGATTTTGCTAAATTATTGACTGTGGATTCTTGGAAAATCAAATGAATACAATCTAAATAAATTTTCATATCTCTTCTTCTGAGATAGGTTGGCTATTGTGTTGGGTAAATAACTTGATACAGAAGTCTTAGTTGAAAATTTTGTATTATTGTATATATGACAAGTTATTGTATCAGTAACGATTAAGCCTTTGTTTAGCTTCATATTATAGCAAACAAATTTTGTATGTTTCCCTCTATCAATAAAAGTTAAAGCTAAAAGTATGATTGCATTATTGCTTTTAGTATTTTTCAGTTATCCTAAAATAAAATTGAGATTTCTAGTTACAAACTAGTATGATCTTTACTATGATGTTTATTTTACATTTGCTCTATATTTGATATGCTCAAAATTTTTGAGTCATATACTATACTATTCTTTGGTTTTTCATTGTTTTGCATCATAGTTTTATTTGCAAGTTGCAAGCCAAAAAAAAAAGAAAAGTGTACATATGTGTGTTTTTCGTTATGGTTGTATATATCTTTATGATAGCTGCTACATTTTAAAATCAGAGACATGTTTAACCATTTTTCTAACCTCTTTTTCTTAAGTTTGGTTTTGTGTATCATTTTCTTTCATTAGCTGTCAGCTTATATTACATATACATAAACTAAAAATGTAACTGCTTTAGTCCTGATCTGGAATACATTCAAATTGTGGTTTCTTGTAACGTTGAACCATATATATGAAATGAGTGCTTCCAAGTTGATGATGGAATACTTATCATTGGAAACTAAAGCAAAGTATATAAAGTTTGCACATGCTATCATTGAACAGTAGGCATCATGAAGACCTATATGAGAAATAAGCATGGTGCTAATTTCAGCAGCCGAAAGAATGAGTCTACTTGGCATTAATAAGAAGCCTTTGCAACACTTACTCATTCTGTCACTTGCATCAATACAGATATGCAACAAAATATGCAACCACAACAAAATTATGAAGAAATTGAAGTAAGACAGCAACCAAAAAAGGTATATGATGGGACTGATAAGTTACAAGAATTTTTAAAATGCAAACCACTATCTTTCAATAGAGTCTCATGTGAATAGCAGGTTGGATCTTGGTTGTTCAATATGGATGATTTGTTTGAACTCTTGCAAATAGATGTTAGAGAATGGGTTCTTCTTACTACACATGTTATGATTGGCGATGCTGCTAATCATTGAACTAAGAAAATAAAAACTGGAAATGTAGGTATTGTATAGAATGGATTTGTACAATTTTTCTGAACTATATATATTTCAAAAGCATACTGGGATAAGAAAAGGTGGGCATACTTGCATTTACAGCAACATTCTAAGACTATGGCTATATATGAAAGTAAGTGTGTTGATTTAATTATATATGTTGTATTCTGACCTAGACGAATACAAAACAGAAGGGACAACCCACCTGTTAAAAAACTGATTTTTATCAAATTTTGTAATTGTGATATCATCACAATCTAGAAGAGTTTTGGACTAATCTTGAGCTTGTTAGAAAGATCATTTTGTGATATATAAGCCTGTCAAATTTCAGATCAACTGGAATTGATTAGATGATTCAAATATCTTGCAAAAGGAGTTTTGAATAAAACTGTTTAGCTTCCAAAATAGAACTTGGTAACTTGCAAGATGAATATCTCTGATATCTAAGAGAGTTATGAAGTAAATACTTGATACAAAGTTCTTTGAACAATCTAGATCGTTAAAAATTTTGGACTTAATTTAAATTGGTTTGATGATTGAAATTTGTTACATAAAAGTGGCCTCAAATGTAATTTTTTTACTTTCTAGCAATTACAATGAAGTTTGATGACACCTAAAATCTTGATGAATTGATTGGATCCAAATGTGCAGTTGAACCTATAACTAATTGAAGATGAAATATATCAATAATGATTAATGAACAATGAATTTTAAAAGGATTGATAATTTGTAAAAAATTGGAATGATGAATTAATGAATTGTTGAATTTTGATGATAAATTTGATGAGTAATGATGAATGATGAATAGATGAGTGTTCATGAATATAATGAATTGTTGTTGGATGAAGAAAATTTTTGGATTGTTGAATGCTGAATTGATGAATAAATGATGAATTTGATAAATAAGGAGAGAAATTTTGTAATAAAAACATTCTTCTTGCTTCATGAACAAATACAACAGGATATGCCTATGTATTTATAGGCACTTGATGAGGCCAACATAGCTATAAATGGGACATGATTTTTTTCATAAAAATAGAGATCAAAATTAAAGGGACATGAGATTGGGGCTACTCTTCTATTACATTTATGTATCAATCTTTTAATAAAATGAAAAATAAATAAATTTTGTGGCAATGTTTATGAGTCTGCTTTGTTATGAGAATGTGTGTGGATAGTGTTAATTTGTATAATTATCTATAACTTTATGGCTATGATAGATTTAGAGTATTGCTAATGTGCTTGTATTAATGATTGGTTGAATTACTAGTTATTCTTCCTTGTCATTGATCTAAGTTATGTTAATGTGTGTTGTATGATGCAAAGTACTAAGTACATACTTCCGATTGACTTAGCGTATATTAATGGAATGAACATAAGAAATGCTGCATAGAAGCAAAACTAAAATGTTGTATTATTTATGAGGTTGTTATTGTGCTTTTATTTTTTTATGTGTTGCATGACCTAAGTGCCTTGAAATGATTTCTTAAACTAATTAAAATGAATCGATGTGAACTGTATATATATATCAATGTGGGTATCTTATATACTTGTTTTGGGTATGTATTTATATAAGTTTTGAACATATTATCTTTAAAGGCTATCGTGTGAATTCTAATTATTTAGCAATCAAATTTCAAAGAAAGAAGAAACAATGATTTCTTTACGTTATGCTTCAAGGGCTGAAAGATGTATGTTTTACTTAGTATAAATAATTCTTTTAAATATACATACAAATGCACATGTTACTAAGGAACTTGGCCAATGAATCAAGTGGAAGGAATCCTGACCTATGAATTAGGAATATTATGTATATCATAAATGTATTATTTTAAATAATGAATATGTAGAGTGTTGAGTATGTTGTTGATGCATTGTTCTTTATAGTTTTATTAGTTAATAAAATATAAATACCCCCTCCTTGGCTATAGAAAGGTCATGTGATGACCTTTCAAGGCATCGTAAGACAATGCGATAATAAGTTATGAATATAAAACTCTTGCATTGTTGATGACCTAAAAGAGAAAGTGTTTCACTTGGTTTAATGTCTTGAACTTGCACTTTTTTATATTCTCATTTTGGAATCTTTTTCATTGCACCTTATGACTTGATTTCTACAAGAAATGTTGCTAAAAATGAAGCACAACTACATATTTCTTGTTGATAAATTTGGAGGTGATATGCTGCTGAAGAAAGAAGGAACAAAGGTAGATATTATGTTTGAATATTTTATGCTTGTCAGTTTTCTACTACATGAGATCAAGAGGAATAAAACTTGAAACTTGGTAGAAATAGAATTTCAAAATATAGAAAGTTGCAACTTAGAGAATTGAACTTGCAATATGTTAGAATATATTTTTATTAATTTTTTTTAAAGTGATCATGGAAAGAATTGAACTCATGGCTAGGTGGTGCAGAAAAAGGTTTTATTTATTTAAAAAAGGGAGAGAGAAGGGGAACTATTTTTAGTAAAGATTCAATTATATTAAAGAAACTGAATTTGAAACCAAAACCAAAGTGAATAAAAAGGGTAGGAGGAAAGAAAAAGGGGAAAAGAAGAGAGAGAGTGTGTGTGCACATGAAAATGAAGGAAAGCTCAATCACAAGGAAGGTAGCTGGAAATGAACAACAACAAAAAGAGAAAAAGGAGATACAGTGTCTGTGCACACACACGTGAAAGGGAAGGAGAGCTCAATCACAAGGGAGGTGGCTGAAAATGAATATCGGCAAAAGGAAACTATGGCTAGAGTAGCAAATGAACAACAACATCAACAAGACAATGGCTAAAAAAGAAGAAGAACAACAACAAAGGAAGACTGCAGCTGAAAAAACAAATGAACACAAACAAAAGAAGAGTGGCTGAAACAACAAATGAACACTAACATGAGAAGGCTGTGGTTGGGAAAAAAAAAAGAATAGCCACAAGGAAAAATTATGGTTGCTACAGAAATCAACAAATAAGAAGGAAACTTGAGCTTAACAACAATCCAATATTGTAATTATATGTTCTTGGTAAAGAAGAAATCTAAGCAAGAAGATAAGATGAATTCTTCTCTTGGCATGTGTGATAGACAACATTGGCTGATAATCTCAATAGCTCAGCTCATCTCCTTTCTTTGCCTTGAATATCATTTTATGTTAAAATCAACTTTGACCAAATTTGTTGTTGAGGTTTTGGATTGTTGAATCCTTACTTTTGTTGATCAATCTCTCCGCTTGTCCTCTGCACTCTCAAGCCCAAATTACTTGGATAAGAGTTGTTTCTGTAACCATTTAGAAATACCCATAACGATTTGGGGCATATTGGCATAATAATTTGCCAACAAAGGCCAAGGATCCCTTATATGAGGATTGGTACTGCCGACAAAAAATGAGAGTATCCTTGGGCCTATGTCTATTTTCTGATTTTCTAAAATTTACAGAATTGTTGAATTCTTGGTTCTTGGCTGGAAAAGTGGCTTGATAATCCCCTTGAATGCTTAATCCTTAAATTAAATTTTGATTCTTATTTGTGTACCTTCTGAAGTCTGATTTTGTTATCTTTCTATAAGTCCAATGGAGTGGGGGAAATCTAAGATGTTAATATATGGTTATTAAATGTTACTGATCGTAAAGCATGGCTATTAAATGTAGGTGTTTCTCTATTTTCTATTATGATAGTTTGATTAAACGTTAGTGGTACACAATTTATTATTTTAGGTCAGAAAAGTTATTGAAATGATTTTTATTGTGAGGGTTGCTGAAAGAAAATAAAATAGTTTTTATTGTGCAATTGAATAGATTTGGTAATATTGATTTATACATTTCTTGTGGCCAATTGCTGGGTTGATAAGTTTGTTGATGAACAACATTTGATTTATTATTATGGTTTGAGAAAAATCAGAATATGATAAGTAAATAAAGAGAAAATCATACCTGTACATTCTATCAAAGTAATTTTGAATAGGTTTTTGTTGTTACTATTTGGTTTTCATGGTTGTCCTTTTTTACCAGCAATGGTTGAACCAAAAATTGATTATTCATTATGGTTTGTTGATTGCCACTAAATGTAGTTGTGTTTAATTCTTTTGTTAAGAGTTTTAATAATTTGATTTGTAAATTATTGTTTTATAAGATTCTTGTGCTTGCTATCTAGCTATCTATGTGAACAAGTTTATTAATATACACTATCTAGTTTCTGAATTTTCTTGCATGTTAAACCCTAGATATTGTATCATTGGCAATGATATTCTGAATAAACATAAAGATTGATGTATTATTTTATATTTCAATTTGCAATTTTCCAAGTATATGAATAGTATGTTTTCCTTCAGTTTGACTTCCTTATGGCAAATTGCATGTTGGCTATGCATAACATAAGACTGCTAAGTGAAGCAATTGAATTAATTGGCTTTTTGCTAAGCTAGATGGCTATAGATACAATTTTAAGTTTTAGATATTTTCACATTTGCACAACACCTTAGATGCAAAGTGTATTGAGAGATGTCAATCATCATATTGACATTCTCTTCCTTCTAGATCCTTGGGCCATTGATGGCATCATATAATTTTTGCTGTTATGTATTATTTTAATGATAGTTGTCTATGTTGGTCTATATGCATGTTGAATTTCTGATAATTGATCAACTGTTTCGGGGAGAAAAGGGAAAAAAGTTTATCCTTGCCTTTTCAGCCATCTTGCTAGTGGCTTTGGGTGTTAACTCTTGCTTCCTACAGTTGGATTGTTGAATGCTGAATTGATGAATAAATGATGAATGTGATAAATGAGGAGAGAAAATTTATAATAAAAACATTCTTCTTGCTTCATGAACAAATACAATAGGATATGCCTATGTACTTATAAGCACTTGAGGGGGCCAACATAGCTACAAATGGGACATTGCTTTTTTCATAAAAATAGAGATCAAAATTGAAGGGACATGAGATTGGGGCTATTCTTCTATTACATCTACCTATCAATCTTTTAATAAAATGAGAAATAAATGGATTTCTCCTATTTTTTCTTCTAAGGGATTAAAAATGAAATATGATTTACATGGTTTTGTCCCTATGTTACAGAGAGTTCTTTGTCTTCATTTAATCTGTCTTTGTGTTTTTACTTGAATTTGCTACATTTTCATATGTAAATATGGCCTTCAATTACTTTGAATCTTGGCTTGTTGAATTCATTTCTTCTTGTAATTTGTAATCCACAACAAAAACAAGTAAATTGTAAGAAGAGTAATGAGTCCAAGTGTATGCTAGAAGTAATATTATATATACCAAAGATCCCAAAATACATTAGGATAAAAAATTATGTTAATGGATTAAATCGTTCAACCTAAAGAGAAAATTTATTTGTTTGAGCTAAACAACTTGACAGCAATGATGGACAAGGCAACATTAGTTAAGATAGACCACTTAATAAAAAAGAAATATTGTAGCATAAAATATTTTTAAGATAACATAAAACCATGAGAATGTCTTCAAATCAACATGAAGGAGATAGAAAAATGCTACAGAAAAATCATAGGAGAAACTTTTATGATTCTAAGAAGTTAGGGACATATTATAGAGGACTACGGATCATAGAACAGCTGCTGGTAAATGCTTTAAGGGGAGGAGTTCCAATGAACATTAGCCTACTGAATTTTCAACCATAAAAGTGCCTAAAGCAGGTTGAATTACATGTAGGATCCTCATGATCAAGTTCAATGTCACAAAACAACAAAGGAGGAGAACGGCAATCATCTCCAACTATTAAGTTTACCTTACCAAGCTTCTCATCAGTTATATGTAGCTACTAACATCTCACCAGGTGCAAGATATCGAGTATTAGTGCGGGAAACTCGATATCTGGCAAGATATGATCTAAAATTCTGATATCGAGTATTAGTGCAGGAAATTCTCAGCTAGTAACCATTTTGTTTAATAGTGGTTCTACACATTTTTTCCATGTTTGAAAACATTGCTAAGAGGCTAGGCAACATGATTAACTTTATATCTTATGATGGCACAATGGAATTAGCATTAGGAGAGTTCAAAATATTCAAATTTAAAGCAACTAATTGTGAAATCAGAATTTTAGATCAGGCTTATTTCATTGATTTGATGGTAATGTAGCTGGCATCATATGACCTTGTGTTGGGAATTGATTGGTTAGTTCAAGAAGCAGCTAAAATCAACTGTTTAAAAATTTATAGAGGTACATAATAGAAAAATTAATCAGAAAAATTTTCTGTCAGCCCTGAGCCAGCAACCAAAACATTATTTGAGCTAAACAAGTAAGGCATGAAGTAAAATTAGTTGCTGGAATGTATATTCAACTGTTTTCAGTTCCACTACAGCCTCATGTGATTCCGAAATAGTAATGGAAAGAAATTGGTATCTGCTCCAACATGTTTACATTTTTTTCCTAAGGCATGTATTGATGTCATGAATTGTACTATTCTCTTATTTTCTTGCTAAAGAGTTATCTATTATCATATTAATAAGCTCTTAAAGCCGGATCCTGACTATGGTTTGTGTTGAAATGTATATATAAAGAGTATGCATCTGTTAGTATTTTTCTGATGGATGTTACATTTACCTGTATGCGTCTTTTTGATGGCTGTTACAAGAGTACACCATACAACATTTGGTCTTAGGGTGTAAACAAAATAAATAAATTGTAAACTTTATAAAAACTTTATAAGTTAAGAAAAAACAGAAAGCTTTGAAAATTTGATTATCGTCTAGACCTACAAAATGTATAAAAATATAATTTTTACTTGGAAAATCTATTAACAAAAAAAATGTAGTAGTCCCTACATCCATAGGGTATTGTAATCTTCACATAGTTATAATAAAATACATTAGTTTCAGTTTTAGTGTTACAATCCTTTTTTCAATACCGCTAAAACTCAGAATGCATCTGCGAGTATAGCTTATAACAGAATAACGGAAACAATGATGCACCATTTAATATTTAATTTTAGGGTACAAATGAAGTAAAGAAACTTGAAATACTATATAAACACTTGAAGTAACTGAGAAAAAACAAGTTAAATAATTTTTTTAAAGTGAAGACCTTAGAAGAACAAAAGAATAAAGTACTTATATCAGAGATTTTCTTCAGAAAAGGATCATGCAGAGGGACCATAGCTGCTTGTAAACTATCCAACTTTAGAATAATAGGTAATAAAAATATGTAAGAAATTATTAAAAAATATTATATATCCAATTTTAAGCTCACATTTTTTCCTCGGTAATTAGAAGTAGGCAAGTTTGTCCCTCTGGAGGATCTACGCACAGTTAACTTTTCTATTTCTATTTTAGGTCGGGGTTTTGCCATTCTCTGGTTACCAGGAAATCAAATATCAGCCCTTATAATTGAAAAATGTGTAAAGTAACTTTAAAAAATAAAATGTAAATAAGATAGAAATATAAAGCATAATTTCATTAAAATTAAAGAAGTTAACTTAAACAAAAACATTAAACAGAGTCTTCCATAAACACAAAACCAAAGTACAACCTTGCTAAGAAATATTGAAAGATATTTAGCATAACAATTTAAAGTTAAATGCAATTTAACATTTTCAGATTTCCCAGAATTAAAAGTTTAAACAGAAATGCAACTGAACTCACCTGTTCAGTGTCTGGAGTTGCATTACACATTTTAGCAAGATTTTTGAAAATTCCCCTCACATCTTTCCCCTAAAAGAATCCAGTTAACAATAAAACCATTACGCCAGTTTTTTCTAAACATAAATATCTAAAATAATTCTTTAACTGTAACAAAAAATTCTATAAAACCGTTAATAAAGTATCGACATGTATCAAATTGAGAATTCTGATCTAAGTTCAATCCTAAATTGAATACAAATGGACATTTGCAAAACAAATCAGGATAGCATGCCTCCAGATAAATCCTGAGCTTCGTCTTCTTCATGTTCTTATCTAAACGCCGTTCTTCAGGTTGACGAATATCCTTGAAGTTACTTGACCTCTGCCCATTGGAAGACATTTTCGTCTCTGCAGAGTACGGAACATGAAAAAGCAAGGTATTAATTGGAGTGGATCATTTCTCAAATAAAATTGTAGCGAATAACTTATAAACTAAAACTAAAAGCTTTACACACGACAAGATATTCCAAACATAAATCCAGAACTAAAAGATATAACATGGGACGACTAACAGAGGTCAAAAATAGCTGTCCACAAAGATAAAAAGTTTAACAAAAAAAAATGTCCTTAACATGCCTTTAATTGAAAGCTAAAATAGCACATAAAAGGCAACAAACTTTGCGGCTGTATTAAATGTAAATGTAAGTTTTCAGAAACAAGTACTATCAATAAAAAAGCAAAAGGAGAGAAATCACATTCTCCCTAGCATGCCTTCATTGATAGGCTCTTAAATATAAATGCAGGCTTACAGAAACAGCTGCTCTCAATAAAAATGAAAAGGCAGAGAAATCACATTCTCCTTAGAATGCCTTCATTCAGATGGATAAAAACACCGAAGGCAACAAGATTTGCCGAAGCCTTATATTTAAATTCAGCCTTTAAAGATAGACAAATATTAAGATCGACGAGATGGATGGCTTAAACTGACAGGAAGAGAGAAACAAAGCTGTTGCAAGAAAAGTTTCAGCAGCAACGAGATTCAAACACTGCAATTGTAAGTTGCTCGACTAGCATTTCTGTTGCTGTAGAGGCGTCAGCGAGGATTCAGAACAGTGTATGGACATTATCGTTGTTGTAAGAAAAGGTGGTTGACAATTTTTAAGTTTATTCAGATATGGTCATATTCTGGGATTTGGACCACAAACAAAATTATTTTTCATCCCCACGGAATTGAGGATGGATCATTTTGGCATTCGCACCATACCAAAATTTATTTCCCGTTCGTGGAATTGATGATTTATTATCAGTTTGGAATTCGCACAGAAAGCAAATGTTTTGTTTTACTTCCGCGGAATTGAAGATATCAATTTTCGAATTTGCACCATAACAAAATTTATTTTTCTTCCGTACAATTGATGATAAGATAATGATGAATTGAAGATATCAATTTTCGAATTCGCACCGCCAGCAAATTTTTTCCCGTACGATTGATGATAAGATAATGATGAAGGCATTTATACCGAACGCCATAAGTTTCATTCTATAACACTAAGTTATAAATCACAGGAAAGGTTGAAGTATAGTGTAAGGCATCCATGCCCAAACAAAAAATCCATGATTCTATAAAACCTAGTGTACCTATGTTTCAATTATTTCAGGTTCTTAATACCTTATACTTGGCATACATACGCAAAGAAACTTTTTGATGGTTGATTAAGGTTACTTGATTCATCTTAGAACTTTTAAATTGAACCTAAGACTTAGAACTTTTAAATCAAGAGTTTTACAAGGCTAACATCTCAACCTTGACTTTTAAATTGAACCTAAAACTTAGAACTTTTAAATCAAAAGTTTTATGAGGCTAACATCTCAACCCTGAAATAATTGTAATTATGTAAGATATATAGTCTAATTAAAACTTTATAACTCAACATTGCCCACTAAAATTGAACCCATGACTTGGAGCTTCCAAATCAAAAGTTTTAACACTAGGCTAACACCTCATCATTTTTACTAAAGTTTTTTTTATCATATATGACCTATACTAATTATAGTCATCTAATTTTAGTTCCTACCCATAGAATTATAGTTATATGGTTCTAATTTTAATCCTCTCACTTACTATTTAAAACATTCTGGTATATGAAAATAATGATATAGATTGAAAACTAATTTTTTCCAATGAATTGGTTTGATTTTGTTTCTCCATAGCAATTTATTGCTACATTACTAATCACTTGCTTAATAACTCGTTCATTTAACTTCCAATGAGAAGTTATTATAATCCTATTATCGATCAAGTTATTAAGTGACTCATTGTATCAAAGCGCATGATTCATTACATTAACAAGAGATTAAAAAGGACATAGAAACTATTTATAGATCAAGTGATGCTTAAGAATTTGTTTATTTTCCTATCCCTTGCCCATAGAAACTTCTTACATTATGGTGTATTGGTTTCTTAATCTTTTTCTTTTTCTTTTCCTTTACCCTCTTTGATGAGCGATGGAGGTATCCCAACACTCTACCATACAAGTCACAAGTGTTTACACACAACCAAATTGTAATTTGTGGATGGACAATGTAATTATGCTAGTAATTGATGTTAAGTTCATGATCGTTGTCTTCCTACTTCGAGTTAGTGAAGTTCAAGTGTATAACTTAACTCTCAGTGAGGTACATTATAGGTTGATGTTGTAGGGCTCTTAATACTCCTAGTCATGAACATGATTGGAATGAGATTAAAATCTAAGTCTAAGTAATAACGGAAATGTGAATCTATTCTATCCTAATAGCAATAGGTGTTTGTTCCTATTTTGTTAGTCATGTCTTGGACTCATGTAGTTATCACTGGGATTATCAAGTGGAATTACTATTGAGCAAATCAAGCAATGCTACTATTGGATTACTAGATAACTGCACTTAATGCTCGAAACCAGCTATACCCATTCCATTTACTAATAACATGTAAAGAAAAGTGCTTGAAATGTCAATGATTGACTAGGAAAGTAAAAAAATCATTCTAAGTAAAGCATAAAAAAAAACTAAGGAATGTTGCAATGATGAGATATAGCTTTGATCTTTATTGCCACACATAAACTGTATTCAAGTACAATTTACTCCAATAAAGATGTTAGTCAACTACTTGACACCACAATGCAAGCATTCACTCTATTACTAAAACTACAAAAACAAACTACAACAATTATCATTTGTGTGTCCAAGTGTTGGTATTTATAGAGTTCCATAGATCCTAAGACATCACATCAACAATGACATAGAATGAGCTATAATATCGTAGCTACGATATCATTGAAACAATATAATAGATACGATATTATTGTTACAATATCATAGATATGATATTGTAGTGGTAAAAAAATGGATTTTATCATACCCCCACGACAAACTAGAAACTCATCCTCAAGTTAAAACAAAATGAGGATAGAGTTCGTTACAAAATTAAGAGGTTAACTTGACTTAACATGATGTGACTATTTACATGACTTTGAATGCTGCATTGGTGTTTTTACAAAATGACATAGTTAACAATTATTAAAACAAGACAAAACAAAATAAAACCAAAAATTGAAGTAGCATGATCTAGCCTTAAGTTCCCTATGATGGAGGCTCTTTCATTGGCTTCTTCACCTTGTCATTAGGCTTTTGAAACTTATATCTATTGTAGAGTGCTTGAAGCATCTCTTCTTCCATCTTGGGATCATGTACCATCCATGCTAGTTTTGCAATGTTTGATGGAGTTGGTACATCCCATGGGCATGGCAGCTATAGGAGCATTTTGTTTACTTTGATATACCATGCTACAAAATACCATCGTTCTTCCTTAAAAGCCCTGGCCACCTTTCATAATTCTTGATAGTTTGTTGTTTGATGCATCAAGTTCACTACTACAGCCTTTTGTCCTTGGTAGCTACCTTTTACAATTTTGAGCTCAAATTTTACCACATGTAATTTTTGCAAGACCTCTTTTCTATTAGCAAACTATTTCTTGTACATGATGTACATTGCTACTACCTATTATGCAAGCTCGTTTTGAGGCCCTCCTATTGTCAACATGGCCAAGTTAGCATATCAGAGATTTGCTAGCCCCATGTATTTTGTTAGGTCCTCAATTTGTAGGTCTTTTTTTTTATCTCGACCTAGTGGACGTGGGCTAAACTATCCAAGATGGGTTTCCAATTTGAAGTTTGAGCAATGATGGAGTTGATTTTTTTCCTTTTCCATCTAGATTTCTTTCTCATTTATGTGCTTATACATGCCCACCTGGTCCTTGAAATTCTCGTTGAGCTTCTCATGTCTATTGGTCTTATTTTGCCACATGCTTATCTCGATAGCTAATTTTTGTCTAATAGTGTGTATTTTCTTTATTAAAAGTGTCCTATTCTCACAAGCCAATTAGCTCATATCCTGATTGGCATGAATTAATGGTTCTTGTAATTGATGAATACTTTCCTCGAGAACATTTTTCTACTTTTCTATATCTGTCAACATTGTGTTTGTCATAGCAAGCTTCTTATTTTCCTCTTCCAAGGCTATGAGAGCTTTGACATGTGTGCATGTTTGTGCTTTAGCAATTGAGGCATTCCACACTGCCTTCTCTCTTTCCATCTCTATATGTATATTGTGGAAAATCAACTACCTCACATGATCAGTTCTAAATTATTCAAGCTAGTTCAAGGTAACAAATTATGCAAGATCTCTTACTTCTGCTCTGAGAGCTACTAATTCATTTTGTAACCTTTGCATCTTGTTCTCAGTGTGTTCAGCCCTCATCTTTGTCATCACTAGCTTTTCTTTTGTGACTATCAAATCAAACTGCATTGTAGTAATATCACTAGGGATATCAAATAAATTTTGCATAACTTGGTTGATCAATAGCAAACTGTTTAGGACATCTTCATGTTCAGTAGGAGTCATTGAGGTACTAGCTAGCATTTGGACATCTTTAGCTCTAGAGATATTGGCTAGTGACACAACAAGAACATTGAAAGCCTCCTTGATGTGATAAATTATTACTTCAACTACTCTTGCTGCATCTTGGTGCTACAAAACCACTACTATGGTATCTTTACCAATTTCTAGTGTCACTTGGAACAATGCAGCATTCCCTGAAATTTATTATGCCTAGTCTTCCTTTCCTCTTATTTGTAATGACACTTGCCCACTCACAGGGCCTGTTGAAACTATGGGGCTCATTGAGCTTTCTCTAACTCTGTAAATATGGAGCCCTCCCTTACTCCCCAATTGATTCTATATGTGATTTGATGCAAATGACTCATTGATGGATGAAAATCTTATGGAGGTGATCTAGCTTATTATTCTAGTCTATCCCCTAGCAGATGTTAAACCATTAGGTCCTAGTTGTTGTTATTCCATAGCGGGAATGTTATTGGTAGGTGTTGAACTTGAAGCTCCCTCAATGCCTGTTGGCTTCTCTAGCTAATCTTTCTTTGGTGGCACTAGTTTTGACATTTCAGCATAGGAGGCATTTTGGGATTTCCGTTGGACATCATTAGTTTAACACAAGATTCCTACTTGTTTACACAGCTTCCTAATCAAGCAAGGGAATGGCAGTGTTGGTTTCCCTACCTTCATCTCCTTGAACTATCTCTGAATCTCCAAAAAGATTAGATTTGCAATATTGATATTGAACTTGCCCATCAGTATCGCACTCCCTCTAGCTGTGTATGTGGAGATTGTGTTGAGCCTCTTAGTTGGGAACAAGTGATAAGTTCCAATCTTAAAATAAATTTTCTCCTTGATAGTCATTTCATTGTAGTCTTTGTCTTCTTTATTGTAGGCTCTTTGTAGCCATAATATCTTAGCATCTTTATCTAACCTTGTAGAGATTTGTGCCACATTGGCTCCTTCATCTGGAATATTCAAGGCCTTAATGATTGCCACAATAGAGTACAACATGGAGGCCCCTTCTATCTTTACTATTGCATCATCTTGTTTATTTTTCCAAAATTGATAAACCTCTTCCAGGTACCATTTTGCATTGCTAGATAATATTGGCCATAGTGGAGATGCTTGGAGTTTTGTTCTTATAGTTTTTAGAGCAAACTCCATGAATGGGCCAAAGTTTAGTTCCATGATGATTGTGGACATTATAAACTTATCCTAAATGACCTAGAGGCATTCATTGGACAATGTGAGACATTTTCCCTATTTTGGTGCTAGTGGCACCTCTACCTCTACTTGGGCTAATTTTTTAATGGCAAGAGTTTGTTGATGAATGTTGAATGATTGAGCCTCTTGCTCAGCAAGTTTAGCTTGCAAAGTTCGTTCTTCTGCTTGGCCTCTTCCATGGCCTCTTGGTCTTTTGCTACTTGGCTGTGAAGATCATTTGGTTGCTAGTCTCTTTAGGGCCATCTGCAATCACCAAGATTTTAGGATTACCAAAGTCTCCATATTGGTTTTTAACTATTCATGATCCTTTTCATACCCTTGGTTTGACTAGGTTTTTAGCTTTTCTTATTAGTTATGATCTTTATTATGATTGTAGAGTTAGAAAAATTTTGAAAAGAAACCCCTAAGTATTATATATTTAATTATTATGACCTACTACAATTATTATTTTCTCATTTATTATGTTCTTAAATGGCTTATATGGTTAATTAGGAGGATTAGTTAAGTCCTTTGGCTTAAATTTAATTAACTAATTATAGCATTCTTAATTGTATATTTATACTTATCCTTATATTATCTTGTGGGCATTAGGACGTTTTAGCTCACTTTTCCTTAATTACACACAATAGACTCCCCCACAACTATGTTGAGCACTTCAAGATCAATAGGGTTCAAGAATTTTTCAAATCAGAGTTGCAGTGAGGAAGTTATGGCATTGAGAAGTTTGCTTGTTAGAGCTCTTAAAAATACCAACAACTTCTCTTGCTTTGAAATGGAAAAATAAAAAAATTTTCTAACTTCCATGCCTATTAATACTATTTTTATGTACACGATGTCATTGATATGACATTGTAGGTCATACAACATCATAGCTATGATGTCACCCTTGAAAAATTTCAAATTTTTGATAAGTTTTGATGGAAAAATGAGTCAATTTGATGATTTGTAAGACATAGAGACTATTTAAAGGGTCATGGGTCATAGATGATCCTTGTAATTAAAAAATTGGATGTTCAAAAGTCATAAGAAAGGAATCTCCGGTGATGAAAGTTTATTTGATGTGTATGAGATGGATTGAAGATTCTTAGCAGACGGATGGCTTATAAGACTTTGTGGAAAGTGTTCTTTGAGTACTAAAGTGTTTGGAAGCACCAAATGATGTGGAATTTCTCATCAAGTATGAGATACAAGAGTTATACAAGTGGGTCCTTTGCAAAGCAGGCCTCAACCTTTAGTGCCCTTGTATAACCACATCCAAAAGTGTCCATGGGTACTCAAGGATTTGAATATAAGACATACCTATTTAGAAAAACACACATGTTAATATCATCAAATTGGAAAAATAACACTATATTATACAAAACCATAAATTCATGATTAAATATACCAATGAGGTGAAATAGAATGTAGAAGGGATTGTAGAAATTGGGATGTGAGGTGTCTCACCATAGGCATAATGAGTCCTTGTATATGATGCATGGTTAAAGTAATCATTAGCCTTTCTATCCAAGATTCACATCAAGTCCATACCACTATCTAATGACATCGTACCATCCCCAAGACTAACAATCATAAGGCTACCATTGTTGCAATAGGTATTACCACCTGACAATGTAGTTCAAGGAAGGGGCTTATTTATAGCATACTTTTTATTTTTTTGATTTTGAAGAAGCTGCCTACCTTTAGGCATGGATAACATGTCTTTCCAATAGGACCTTAAGAAATTTTATTCTATGCTTTTATTTTATTTTCATTGTGTTGACCTTACCAGAGGACTACCTTTAGGCATGGGTCACATGTCTTTCTAGTAACATGATAAGGCAACACTTATTGTACTCTTACGTCCATTTTTCATTACAAGTCAATAAAATAACACATTATTAACAATAGGATAAAACTCACAATAGTAGTCCTAGATAATCCACAAGTTCCTTTGATGTCACACCCTTTTCATTTCCACTTGGCTCTTCACTCTTCTATCTAGGCATAATGATCATGAGTTTACTCATAGTTTCATTATGAAAAGAATATCATTATGGCCATGGCAAGAACTTCTTATTATTGGAAATGAGTGGATGGATGACTTGGTCTCATTGTATATGTAATTAGCCCTTCATGATTTGATAATATAGGATAATCTTCACCTTATTAGGACCACATTGGACTTTATTCCTTGCACTTTATTAGAAAAAACAACAAAAATATGCACAAGAAAAATAAAAAAAAGCATAGAAAAATGAAAAAGTAAATAATAAATTTTAAAAATATCAAAGAATATCAAATGACTAAGAATATTTTCTTGTTTATTCTTAATTCAAATTTTGACTCTCTATTTCCACTATTTATTGGTGTATGATTATGGTTTAGAATAGCCTCTTGTAAGTTCTTATTTTGGGTCATCTTCTTAGTATATGAGTTAATAAGTGGATTAGATATTTCTATGCATGTTTCAGATAATTTCATGTTCTCAGTTTTTGACCACTAGGTGTCTTTTGGTTGTACACAACTTGTTTCTCCCATCTGTTATGGGCTAGTGCAAGGATTGTGTTGACATTTTGAACTTTTGGTTCACAACTGCATCTTTTGTTATCTTCTGTAATGCATGGAATTCTTTATGTATGTATGGCTCCTTGCTCATATTCTTTAGAGATTTCCATAGATTAATCTCTCATTCTTAACTTAGCATCAATTGTGCTAAGCCATTCTCTCCCCATAATGATAGGAAATTCCTTATTATCATTCTTCACATCGATCACTAAGAAATCTGCTCGACAAGACGACCCATTAATAGTGGTCATCAGATCTTCTATCTATTCCAAAGAAATGATGATAGATTAATCTACTAGCTCTAATCTTATGTTGCACTTTTTTAAAGGTGGTAGGTTCCATTACTTGTATGTTTCTTTAGATATTAAGTTAACTCCAAAACCTAAGTCCAATAGAGCCTTGCATGATGAAATTTCAACAATTTGTAGATAAATTAGAGGAATTCTTGGATCTATTCTTTTCTTAGGAAGTGGCCCTATCTTAATCTAGCCTGATAGTATTTTGATTAACATGACAATCACAAGCTCCTAAGTCAATTGTGGTAGAAGTAGAATGTTTGTAGGAGGATTGTTCAAAGAAGAGATTTGTTTGGATAGAGTCCTTTTTCGACCAATCTTTTTTGGACTTATCCTAAAGAATGGACATTTCCAAGATTCTTCTTTAGTATTAATAATGTGGTCCTCTCTCTAGATATTTATTGCCCTAATAGTGTTTTTATTGTGGTTGTGATGGTAGCTACCCTTGCATGATTGGTGGCAATATTGTCAGTAAAGAATTAGGAGGTTGATTGGATGAACCAGCTATTACCAAATCAGCATAGGGATTAGGATTCATCCTTGGAGTAGTAGGTCTATAATACTCGGGTGGATAATAATGTGAAGAAGTGTGAACTAAAGCATTTCCTAGAGATATTAGACATTGTACACAATATCCATAAGGATATGGTTGCCTATATGGATATTGTTTCCTCAGTGGTCGCATTGCCCATGCTTGGGATTATTGTTACTACTACTGGTATTGCTCTTGTGGTTGAGGATAAGCTTTTCTTGGATAATAAGTTAGCTAGAAGGGTTGTCTAAGATTACCTTGAGGGTAAGATAATCATCTTGACATCTGCTTTTTGAAAAATCTTGGGTTGAGTGCATATGTCCCAAACTCTTGCAAGTGGGCTATAATAGGGCAACATCCCTTAGGATGTTCATACTAGCATACCTTTCATTCTTGTCTTCTAAACTAGAGTTAGTACACTTTTCAACTGAAGCAACTTTTCCTTTTGTCTTATAACCTTCTCATCCATAGTCTCTTTTCTTCTTCTTATCCTTGCTCTTATTGAAGTCTTGTTTAGTTTTTTCTTTTAAAATCTATAGGGATGTAGTGAACTTCTCATCAACTAAGTCCCACATATTCTCCACCTTTGTTGATATATCATTGAAAAATTTCTAAATTTGTAGAGTTTTCTTTTGAATCATATCTTTTAGGATTTCTTCTTCTTGCTTATTATACATTCGTACATCCCATTTTCTGATTGATGGATCTTGATTATACTCTTCACCTGATTCTCTATTTTTTTAACTCTCCTTCCTCCTTTGCCACTTGGTCTATTAGCCTTTGAATCTTATGGGTGGTCATCTTTGATAGTCTTGCTTGGGTGTAGAACCTAAGGGTTTCTCTATTTTTATTCCTTAACCCATCGATGATGTGCCTAAGTTATTTCCTTTGCAAGAATCCATGGCCTGGGCATCTATGTAGAAGAGAGCATTATCTACCCATTAATGCATCAAGGGATTCATGTGTTCCTTGCTTCCATCCTTGGATTTTCTTTCTAAGGTTAGATACTCTTGAATAAGTTTGATATTTGTTGTTAAAAAGTTCAAGCATGGTACTCCATCTTCTAATTGATTATGGTTCCAATGATCTGTACCAACTCTTTACTTCCTTAACAAGTGTTCTAGGAAATAACTTAAGCTTCTACCAATTACTTTCAATGTTTTGGAAGACATAGGCATCATGAAATGCTTGAAGGTGATTTTTTGAATTTGTGTTGTATCCTCCTTTAAATGTAGAAATATTATTCATATTGAGTTTCTTGATGTGTCTATCCCTTACATGCTTAGTTGAAATATATACAACTTCTCTAATATTGATTATATTGTGAGTGGCCAACAAGGGTTCTTCATGATCATTGGGTTTGTAAGCTCTGGTATAGGGATGTTCCCTTTAATGCTCGTAACATACTTTCTCTTCACATCTAATCTTGTTTCTTCTTAGTTCATACTCATCCTCTTCTTCTTCAAGATGCCTTCAATGATATTTGTGCCTATCATGAGCCTAACGTCTCTTCCTATCATGATCTCTAAGTCTTCATTCCCTTCTATTAGAGTCCACTAATGATTGTGAGGAGGAAGATGAAGTAGTTGGAGAATGATGCCAACTGGTTCTTCTTCTATGACTTTGGAATTCATGCCTTTTTTATTCTATAGAAGCTCTAGGCCTTGAGCTCTACCTATGTTTAGAATATTCTACTTCTCTTCTTGGTGTTCTTGCAAGGGTTGAATGTAATTATACCTTGATAGGTTCTTCTAGAGGAATAATAAGTGTTTGTGAGTGGGCTTCATGATTATGTTGGAGTTTCTTTGCTAAGAATGAATCATCATGAATTTCCTTTAGGACAACATTAGGATTGATTTTCTTTCCTTTGCTACATTTTTCCTTGTCTCCATAGCAACATCTATTTGTAATCCTACCTCTATGGGTTAGTAAGGCTAGGTTATGTGTTTGGTCACATGATACCCTTCTTATGCATGCTACAAATTCATTTTCATTAAGGCTACCTAAATCATGGATGGTGCTAAACATTTTGGAGGAAAAATGATGTTGCCCTACAAATCTCTCCACATCAGCTACTAATCTTGATGAAAGATGAATGTAAAATCAGGATAATAAGGATCAGTATGAGCATATGAGATCCTTGTTTTCATAGGCATACTCTATTCTTCATCATTGTGTGTTTTGTCATTACCCTTTTATAGCTCTTTGGTAGATTATAATTTCTCTTTAAGTGTTGAATCCATATTGTTTAATTGATAGTTGGTTGTGTGTGTGTATTATTAGAAATAATTTTAAAATGTAAAAGATAAAATGTTGGGTTCTTAATACAATGAACTTTATAAGACCAACTACTTAGATACATTGACACATCCTTTGCAATGGTACCAATGATGAGCAGTGGAGGTATTCCAACACTCTACCATACAAGTCATGAGTGTCTACATGTGACCATATCACAATTCATGAATGGATAATGTAATTATGCTAGTAATTGATGTTAAGTTTGTGATCGTTGTCTTTCCACTTCGATTTAGTGAATTTCAAATTTATGGCTTAACTCTTAATGAGGTATATGATAGGTTGATGTTGTAGGGCTCTTAATACTCCTAATTGTATACATGATTAGAATGAGATTAAAATACAAGTCTAAGTAATAATGGGAATGTGAATCTATTCTATCCTAATAGCTATAGGTATCTATTCCTGGTTTACCAGTCACATCTTGGACTCATGTACTTATCACTGGGATTATCAAGTGGAATTACTATTGAGCAAATCAAGCAATGCCACTATTGGGTTATTAGATAACTATACTTAATGCTCAAAACTAGTCATACCCATTCCATTTACTAATAACATGTAAAGAAAAGTGCTTGAAATGTAAATGATTAACTAGGAAAGTAAGAAAATTATTTTAAGTAAAGCATAAAGAAATATAAGGAATGTTGCAATGATGAGAAATAGCTTCAATCTTTATTTCCACACATAAACCATGTCCAAGTACAATTTACTCAAATAAAGATGCTGGTCAACTGCTTGACACCACATGGAAGGCATTTACTTTATTACCAAAACTATGAAAACATATTACAAAAATCTGGCTAAGGGTTAGAATCAAAAGTTGTCATTTGTGTGCCCAAGTGTTGGTATTTATAGGGCTGCATAGCTTTTGAGACATTGCATTAATAATGATGCAGGATGAGCTATGATATCACAGTGGTAAAAAATGGGATTTATCACTCTTTTATGAGGAAGTTGAAGTTTTAATGAAATGTTGAGAAGAATTTACTAATTAATGGTGATGTACAATGTATCCAATTGATGTATACCATTAAAACCCTTTAAAATTTTATTCAAATAAAAAAGGAAAATAAAATAAGCTTTATAATATGATAAAAAATAGAGTTTTTCAAAATATTGTAAAGTATTAATCATAAGTGATATAAATTTGAATAAGAGATAAAACCATCCATGGAAAATCTTGGAGTCATAAACATCATAGTCCATGTAGAAGTTAAGGAAATCAACACTCCAACTTGAATTAGTGTTAGAAAATAATGGGTGTTGAAACCTAAAATAATTGTAATACCCAAAGATATATAACTTAGCATTGCCCACTAGAATCAAACCCATGACTTTGATCTTTCAAATTAAGAGTCTTTCCTAGTAGGCTAACACCTCATTATTAGTGTTGTGGAAATAATAACAATATATAGTACTTAAATTAGTGTTGGAATAATAATGAAGGTGTTGGAACCTGAAATAAGTGAAACATAGGTACACTCCAAGATTTATAGAAGTTTATAGCTTAATGCTACCTAGTTAAATCAAACCTATGACCTGAGGTGACTAGGTTAAGACCCATACCACTAGCCTAGCATCTCATTTTTAAAGTGTTGAGGGAATAGTGATAGCATATAGTATTTAAAAAAAATTAAGAAAATAAGAAACAACAACAAAATCATAGTATACTCACAAGTTAGAAACTAATAGTAAAGTTTAACTCCATCTTCAACATCCAAAATAGAGTTAAAAGCTACTTTGCATATGAACCAATAACTATCTCTAATTTTGTATTTGATTTAGAACTTATCTATGAGTTGTAGTTGTAGTAAACTATGATGGTAGACAAGCCATTTGCAACTTTATTACAAAGTAAACCCATTAGATAACATTGTTACTAGAGAGGGATATGAAGTGTCCTTTGAAAAGATAATCAGTATGCTACTTCCATATAAAAAAAATAATTTAGGAATGGCTATAGATTGCAAATGATTATTAATCACAATGAATAGAAATTCAAAAATTATTTCTAGTAGTAACTAATTAGGAAGAAAACCTTAAATAGGAGTGCAAAAATTTCTTTTAGTCTATGATAATTCTAGAATAGATCCAAAGTAGATTCAAGATACTTGCAATAAGAACAAAAGGGAATGCTAATTTCAAAGCATTAATGTGACATCTTATTCCTAGATACCATGGAAAACATCAAATATACATAACATTTAACATTATGTGCAATGAATGTGATAACAAAAATGAAGAAGGAAATGAAAAAGAAACTTTATTAATGTGGAAATAATGTGTTTGGATTATGCTCTAAGGATTCCTTAGGGCTATCCTCTTTTGAGATAGAGAAAATATAGCATTGCCACCATAGCTAGGCCTATACCTAGCCAAAAGATATAGTTAGTTACCTTCCTATCCCGCTTCACCTAGCACCTGTTACTCATTTTTTTTTTTTTTGACTTCACAACTCTATGCTAGCATGACCTTTAATTCCTAGGTATAAAAACCTTAGGTCAAACCCCCAAAGATTATGTCAAGAGACATGTCCATTATTATAAGTTATCCTCTTAAGTCTTATTACAATAATTATACCATTTGTTACAAAGATACATCCTTTTTGCTGCAAAGTACATCCATTTGGAAATCGAAATATGACAAACTATCCTTCTTTTCTTTCATTTTTCTTCAAACAAGTTTGTATTAATGATTTATCTCCATGATCTAATGCTATCTTTGTCCTCTAATGCTTAAATGCTTTGATTTCTACTTTTGAAATGGGGTTCAATAGTTCAAAATTTTCCCACTTATTCTACAAACAAAATATAAGGAAGAAGAATATTTGGAAAAATAAATTTTATCATCTCAATACATACCTCACTATCTAGGTAATATTAAGAGGTAAATCAAAGGTCTATTAATCACCAAGCATGAGTCCTAAGAAAAGGGTTACATAAAGTACAACTCATATATCTGGTTACTCAAGTGAAGGTAGGACAAATTTTTTCCCACTTATATTAACAATGAGGTATTAACCTAGTGATAAGACTCTTAATTTGAAAGTTTCAAGTCATGGGTTTGATTATGATGGACAATGATGTTATAAAGTTCTAACTAGACTATATATCTTGGAATGTACCTATATTACAATTATTTTAGGGTTTTAGCATCCCCTCCTTTTTTCTTATTTATATCATCCAAAATATTTTACTTAGCTAGTTAAAAAATATAATTTAAATAAATAAAGAAGAATAAAAATGCAAGAAATAGAAGTAAGCTTAAGAAACTTCCTAATTTTCATTAAAATCTTGGATCAAGGAATGTACCCGTAATTCTTTCATAAGAGCTATACGGGTTTACATCCTTGTTCAAGGTCATTAAAAATTGATCTTTCTCCTCAAAATCTGCCATAAGAATTAACTCCAATAGCTTGATAACTTGGAAGAAATGGGTATCATACCAAATGTAATCTAGGGTCTCAATAAAGAAGGATGTCGATCCATATTCAATAATTATGATAGCATAATTAGTAAATTGTGGTTCTTGATAAACACTATCCATTAGCATCATTTTTTCTTGAATTTTGGAATTCAACTTATCTATTAAAGGTTTAAAATAGGTGGAGTGTGCACTAGCCAATGGAATGGTATGATGAACTAATGGATACATCTTCTTCAAATCATGTTCCTCTTCCAAAGGCTTTTTAACACTTCTACATTTTAGGAATTGATGAATATCACTTTTAGCTTTTGTATTAAAGTCTTCATAGAGGATGAATGATACTAGGTTGAAACTAGTATAAGTTAGGAATAGCTCATACTTTAATCTTTTCTTAAATTTATTAATTAAGTAAGATACTTGAAAAAGTATAACGTTTGGACATGTTGGATTAGCAATCAAATGTGTGTTAACCATGCATACACACTTTCCTAAGGACTTCATTTTAAGTATCAATGCCAATAATTTTTCTAAGATTTTGATTGTTCTTTCTTTTCCATGATTTAGAGGTTTGCAATTTTGAAAATCATATATTCTAATCTTCATTCAAATCTTTATATTAAGTTGAACTTGACTTCTTTGTAGAAGATCACACAATCATCCATGTTATAGTTCCAAGAATAAGATAATCTATATGGCTTGAAATAAAAACTACCACAAGTACCTTTTTTCTTACAGATATTTTCATATCCTAACTTTCTTAAATTAAATTGAAATTAGTATAGGAATTCCCATGATAGGAATTCTTGTAAACACAAGATATCAACATCCAAATATTGTAGTTCTACAAGAAGAAGTAGTTGAAATGATGAGTCATCTAGTAGCATTTTGTAAGTTAATTGTAAGCCTTGGATTTAAGATGTATTTCATGCATATTATGTTTGTGATTTCCATGTGCATGATTAAGGTTTCTACCTCCCAGGTTTGCATCCTAACTTTCCATTTCACAAATTTAGGCTTAGTACATGTTTTACACTTCTTGAGATTTTTTCAATTACATGTGGAGACATTTCAAAGCTTTTAACATGTTTTCTAGTGTCTCAACTCTTATCTGAGAAAAGTGGACAAAGTGTGTGAGGTAGGGTTTCATTGACTACCCTACATTAGTATAGGATATGCTGACATAGCCTCAATGGTAACTTGATTTGTCCCTTTTCCCCACCTTCCTCCTTTGGTATGATCCTAGGATGTCTAGGTTGCATTGATGGGCCTCTCTTGATGCTTGGGTGTTAGCAAACCCCTACTATTATGCCATGAAAAATATAAATACTTGGGATGAGCTCGCATATGAGATAACTTAACTTGAAAATCATTTCCATTTAGTCTTTGATGTCCAATTTTATGTAAAGAGCTCTTCCTTCCTTGGGCAAGTTGATTCATTCCCTATTTTGTATGTGTTTTGAGTCATTTCTTTCACAAATGTGGCTAGAATTTATGAGAGTACAACCATGCTTATGTAGCTTAGAATCCTTTGCTCCATCTGTAGTCTAGCACTTGAATAGTGAATAAAGGTTATGATTTTCCCTTATTTCACTATTGATGGTTTAAAAATTAAAATACAAAAAACATTATAAAACATTAAAGCCATAAAAATATTTATTTCATTCTAGTTTTTATAAGCTATGACCCAAGGAGGTCATAACTGTAAAACATGGTATTTGATCATTGAGTTTAAGACTACGAGTTATTTTATTTGCATAATCATGTGTTGTGTTGTACCTATTCCTAAGATGGATCACAGCATGAGCATTTCACCTATTCCCAAGAAGGATTGCAATGCATGTGTATTCATTATTATTTTTGTTTTTATAATTATAAAATTTATAAAAATTATAAAATATAATATTATAAATACTTTCTATATCTTTCACCATGTTAACATGAGTTCTAACTCTATCATATGTATTATATTGTCTTTTATCTTTATTAAACACAACAATATACAAAAACGTTTGTGACAATCCATTCAACATTATTTTTGAAGCTTACAATCACATTTCACTGCAATTTGTATAATAAATTCCATTAGTTCAAAAATTGGTGGGATCCCTATCATTAGTACCATTGTTAGGGAGGGTATTGGTGAATTATCCAAAAATACCTATACATTATTGATCTTAACTTTTATTTAAATCAAGTGGATGTTTTTAGTATTGTGTATAGGTTGTGAACATAAACAAGATGGCAAATAGTGCTAGGAGCCCACCAAAGACTTCCATAAATGTACCAAATATATGAAGCACTTTTGTTACCTTTGAGCATTTAAAGGATAAAACCCTTCTACCAATTATGCTAGCTTATCATCAAGATAAGCAAGGAAGGTATTTAGATGATCATGACCAATTCTCTAAGGACCTGATCATTGTTGCACCAAATTATTTCAAAGATGCCTTGATTAACATGAGGCTAGAGGATGAACGTATTGCATACAAAGTTCATGAGCCAATATTTGATGATTATGAGCCTGTATAAACACAAGAGTTTTAAGATTCATTACTGAAAGAAGAGGCTAGTCATAGCTTTTCATTTAATCATTTAAATGAGGATCATGAAGATAAAGTAGGAAAGAAGGGTAAAATTTCATTGCATCATGAAGGCCCATGGTTAGGTATCTCCACCTCATGTGTAGCCTAAACTCAAAATAAGATCTTCTTTTCAAGTTCTAGCATTTTCATTTGTCTAGATCTGGTGATAATGATGATGATTTTCCTTTATTATCCTAGGGTGATCATCATAAGTTAACTAAAGTTTTACACATTCTAGGGAAGCATGTTCATGACAGTAGGATCAAACAGATCAACATGACTAATGTACCAACATATATAGGGTATACTAGTAATGATCCTCACCTCCATATGTAAGCCTTTTATAATGCTTATTATCTTCAAGTGATCATGAGTGATTGAAAAAAGTTGTGGTTGTTTCTCTGCACTTTCATTGAGCATGCAAAAACTTGGTATACATCCTTACTTTCTATATTAATTTAGAGGTGGGTAGACATGGTCTAAATATTCTATGAAAAATTTCAGCCCTATGCCTAAATTTCAAACATCTAGAAGAAGATAGCTGGATGGAGGTAAGGAGCTTGTGAACCTCTTAACATCATCATGGAGAGGTACATGGAATCCTCTCACTACTATTTGAATCATAGTTTTAGTCAAAGAAAGTAGTTAATGCATATTGTAGAAGGGCTAACTTAGAAGATAAGAGAGCACATTGATATGTATGCAATAGGCTAGATGCACAAAAATTTTGTGGCCCAAATCAAGGAACTCTTAGATACCACTACTAACATGGAAGGTAAGTGGAAAAAGCAGTAGTTAGCTAAGAAGTAAAATTGTGATCCATCACATAGACGGGAGGTGAAAAACATTAAAGGTATTACTAAACCTTTCATTGTAATTTAGTCCTTCGTAAAAGATTAAGTCAAAATTAACAATGACTTGATAGACTTTGCCTACCATGTGGATTGAATTTCGAAGGCGATGGATGAAAACATGGCCACTACTCTAAAGGACATTGCGGGTAAGGTGGTTGAAGCTACAACTAAAGTAGTTACACCACATGAACATTGAAAGAGGTATAAAGGAAAGGGTAAAGGAAGGCTCTCTTATTCTAAGAGCACTTAAGAAGATTCAAATGAGGCTTCCTCATCCTCCAATGATGATGATGCTTGTAAATACTATGTAGACTTTCATGATTCTTAGTGCTCCCTAGTCATGGCTCATATGATTAGTGAGATGGGACAATTTGGGATGCCTTTAAACCTTATATTCATTAAGTGGTAAATGAGGAGGACCCTGTACCTTAGCCATTCATACTATCTATTGACCTTTTGATATGTTAAAATCTTGGAAAATGGAGAAAGTGGAAAATGTACTTATGAAATCTTACAAGACTTAGAAAAGACAAGAACTTAAAAAGAGCATGATGGAACCAAGACAAAGAGCATGTTGAGACCAAGATGAGAGCTAAGTTATCAATATGAAGTGATAAATTTTTAGCTAAGATTACAAAAGTTTGGGAGAAGTCACAAGGATGGACAATGTCTAAAAGTCAAAAGAAGATGATCTAATAGTTGTCAATATGTCCTAGAGGAATGGTAGATATCCCTATTGAAAAGCTTGGATCTCAAGTGAGACATCCCATAAAAATGGCAGATGTCTCAAGTGCAATTGAGATTTCCCAGTTAAGACATCTAATGTGAGATGTTTGAACTAAAGTGAGACATCCCACCTACAAGCATTTGAAAGTTAGTAAGACATCCCAAGCTTGAATGAGATGTTCCAACTAGCCATTTTCTAGTCATTGTACAAACTCCAATGGTCATTTTACAATGAAAAAGGCTATAAAATAGATGATATATTTAAGAAAAGAACAAGCACTGTTCACACAAATATTCCCTTCATTATACATGTCTTGTGGATTGATTTGTTCTTTAATTCTTTATCTTTTATGAGTTGAGTATTGTAATTATCAAGAGTCTCAAAGCAAGGAATCTATAATGTGAGTACATTCTCTTCTTGATCTTTCTTTTCTTCCTTTGTAAGTTCTGTGGGGTTTATGTGCTTCTTCTAGGAAGGCATCTCTTGAGCTTGTTGGGACCTTGTAGGGTTGGGTGTGTTTCTTAAGAGAATACACATCATGCAGAGCTCAAGTTATTGTAAATGTTATGGGATCCTTGAAATCACATTTTGAGCTTGTTGGGACCTTGTAGGCATAGGTGTGTTCCTATGTAAAAGCATCCCTTGTAGAGCTTAGACTTTGTAAAGGTTATGATTGTTGGTGACTGTTTGGGATTAGACCACCAATGTGGGGTGGCCTCATGGTCTCATGACCAAGGGGTCATGGGATCAAAGGTGTTCTTCAAATAGGATTTAGATGCTTACTAGTCTTTGACAACACCAAGGCCTAGATACCTTCAAATAAACTTAGTACTTATGAAATGTACTAGGTGTGAGTATGTTTTTATTATTGCAAATGTTGAAATGGTTGGTTTATGTATAAAATTGTAATCAACAATCATAAAAGAAATTTGGCTAACTTTGTCAAATATTGTGAGTTGTTAAAGATTCCTATTTTGTTCAATCACTTAGCCTATACAGTTCTTATAGTATGCTACTTGTAACAAATAAGAGTTTGCAAAAATGTTTAAGCACAATTTTTCCAATCTACTTCTAATTTTTCCTAGAGAAAAAGTTCCATAAGAAAACTAGAAATAGAGTAAGATTTAATGGACTTAGAGAAAGAAAGAAAGGAAAGTAGATTTGTGTGACAATATCAAATATTTAAGCAAGATAAATTGACATGAGGAAACACTTCACAATAAAATTATTCCTAATTCAATAACTATGAATTGTTGAAACTTTCAAAGCTCAAAAGTAATTTCAAAAGGATAATCCTATTATAATACCAAAAATTACTACATAAATGACAAAGTATGAGTCTCTATTTTTGCTAGTTAATAGTTGTTAAATATTGCATTCAATAGAGCTTTCAAAAAGATTGGACAATTTTTTGATTGACATACCAAGGAAATATACTTTAAAACAATGAAGCTACTTTAGGTGTCTCAAAATACCAAATATTTTCCTAGACACTCTATGCTCAAAACAAGGAATTTTATTAAGACATCACTATTAAATTTCTCTTGAGATTTTTTAACAACATAATCTCTTTTATGAAAAATCTTAATAGAGTTCTAATATTGCACAAAAATAGAGATATAAATGAAACCTAGGAAAAATTCCAAAATTAAATGCAAAGTACCATACTATCTGAACCATTAGCTAAGAAACTAAAAAAAATTGGAAGAAATGAACTCACAAGATTAAAACAAAGTAGCTAAATTGATGTATTAGCAAGTTATCTTACAAATAATCTTCAATTGTCTTCTTCAAGTTGCTTCCTATTTCCACCCTTTTTCAATTCTACCCTTGAAGCCTTCTTATAGTGGCCTTGAGTAGTTATAATAATCATGAAAAGTTAAGGGTATTACAAATATCTAGGGATATTAAATTATAACACCCCTAGAAGTTATAACTTACATAGGAAGTTATTATAAATTTAAGCTATAGTTGCCAAGTGTTTCCTTAGTAACAAATATCATGGAGATCACCATAGGAAGTTACAAAAATTTTAAGAAATATATGTCAAAGTTGGCAAGTGTCTCACAAGAGACTAAAAATATCAAGGAGAATTAATCATAATTTCCTATGGGAATTAAAACTAATACTAGATTTATTAAGTTTTCATAAACCCTTTTTCTTTCCTTTTATAAACAACAATAAGCCTTACCCAAATTTTGCTATATATATATATATAATCATCCTTAAGGCTTTGTTGCTTTGTTACTGCTTTCATCAACATGTTTGTGTAAAATGTGTAAACATTACAATGTTTGTTCATTTCTTGTAGCTTCAACACTAATGAGTGGCAAGGTACCCCTACACTCAACCATATGAATACTAGCGTCTCACGCACGATCTTGTCAAACTCCAAGGACTAAGTGCTTACACACCTTAATGGAACACTCAAGGTTAATTAATCGTTGTCTTTCCAAACTTACTTGTATTGTCATGGTTGTATGGTTAAGTAAGCTTGAGGTACATGATTTTTATAACTTTTATATTTTTAATGTCTTATGCTAATAGGGGAAGGTAAGGAGAACTAAGTGACTAAATTTCATTAACTATTCACTAACTAAGTTCTAATTATTCCTAACACCAGTATTCGTTCCCACTTTCTGCACACATCCTGAACTAGTGCAATGCTGTTGGGATTACCAAACGCTATTCGTTATTGGGTTATCAAGTGCTACACACATGCTCGAAGTGGTCTTACTGAGTGTACTTAACTAGGAGAGTCAAGGGTTGAGAGAGAGATTAATTAACTAGGAAAGCATTTCAACTTTCAAAAATAATTAATTACTATTTAGCTTAATCCACATGCTGCAAGGTTTATCACAAAGTTCATCTTTATTGCCATACACAAATGTGTGCTTAGGTACAATTTGCTCAAATAAAGATCTATTCACTTTAAGACTCCTATTACAGGCACATGGAAATTATTCTAACTCTAGAATGGTAAAACTGCAAGAGTTTAGCTAAGGGTCTAAGTCTTACTCTCCCCGAACAAGGGAAGCCACCTCTTATTTATAGAAATTGAGGTGTGTGGTGGATGTGATATCGCGGCTCATCATACCCCCATGTTTGAATGAAAACTCGTCCTCGAGTTCCTTACCAAATATTGGGAAGGTATGAAATTATTGACTTAAATGACACTAATGGTGAATGGGATGATGTGTAAATAGATCATCATTACAGTACATGGTAATATTAGTGTTCATGACTATAAGAGTGAACACTATACACATTTGATATCTAGCCTTATTTGATAGCTAAGAGAGAAGAAAGAAGAGAGAAGAGAGAAGAGAGAAAAGAAGTTTGTTGTTGCTGATACCAAGATTGCGCTTTCCATTGGTCATCCATAAGTGCACCATCAATCCTATTCCTCGCATAACTGTTCCAGCACTAGTTCATTCTAAGTGTTCCCTCTAGGTCCAATCCATTGTTGTATGATTTCCATCTGCACACACCACATAGTCTCATATTAGCAAGGGTAAATAAATCACAATGTAGTTGATACCTTGCCTTGGTGTAATTTCCATTGGCTAAGTTGTGATATGGATAATGTGGATTCTAGAGATATAACACTGGTGACTACCCCAGGTGTAAGGGTTAAGAGAAAATTAAAAAAATTGGACTAGGACCCCCATGACTAAGAGCAATCCTCCAGTAGCGATAGAATGGAAAAAGATAATGGATAAGAAAGATGGAGAAAAAGAAACAATGTCAATGCCAATAAAATGGATGTCAGAAGTGGAAATGAACAAATTAAATGTTGATTGTGGAAATGTTTAAGGAAAAGAAGTTAACTAATGTACCAAATAGGAATGCTAGTGGGTTCTTCCCAAAGCAGGCTCATACTTGTTATGCCCTGACAAACCCATATTCAAAGAGTCCATAGGCTCTGAAAATGTCATTCAGAAGCAAGAATTAAGGTCTTAACCACAAGAATTTACCAAAAAGAAAACAATGTATCAACCAAAATATAGGTTTTCCTATTCACCATCTCTTCGAGTGATGACTCTTCCTCCTCCTCACAGAATCTCACTCCTCTTTTTCAAAGGGAAGGATCTCGGTTGTACTCTTCCATACTTTCTCTCTTATGTAGCTCCCCTTCTTTCTTGGCTACTTGCTCTAGAAATCTATGAACTTGATGAGACCTAAGCTTTAATAATCTCCCTTGGTCGTATGTTCCAAGGGTTCTCCTTGTTTCATGCCTAAGTCCATCCACGAGATGGTGTAGTTGATCCTGCTGCGAATAACCATGGCCAGGACAACGATGTAACAGTGCGTAATAGTAGCCCATGGAAGCATCCAAGGGTTGATGATTTCCTTGCTTCCATCCTTGGATTTTTTTTCATAGGTTAGACACTTGGGAGTATGTTTGATACTTATCATTAAACAGTTCTAACATAGTACTCCACCTCCGAATGGATTCCAGTTCCAAGGACCGGTACCAGCTTTTTGCTTCTTTCACTAGTGTCCTTGGGAACAATTTTAGTTTTTTCCATTCATTCTCAATGTTTTGCAAGGCCAACGCATCATGGAATGCTTGTAAGTGATTTTGAGGATCAACATTGTATCCCCCTTCAAATTGTGGGATATTGTTCATGTCTAACCTCTTGATCCTACTATCCTTTTGGTGCCTTGTTGGAACTCTTACAGCCTTTGTGATATCTAACATGCTTTTCATTGTGAGTAGGGGTTCTTCATGGTTATCTCCTTCATAGCATCTATGATGTCTACATGGTTTCCTACTCTCCCTTCTTCTATGTTGTGATTCTCTAGAGTGCCCTCGTCCTCGTTCTCGACTATCTTGTCGATGTTTTTCACTCTATTTTCCTTTATCCTCATGGTTAGTTTCCTTATGATTGTGTTTGGACATCTAAGGGGAGGGTGAATGTGACAATGAAGGTGAAGAAGAAGGAGAACCATCACCATGATAGTGTTTTCTACCTTCTCTTCGATGGTCTTGGCCTTGATCGTGATTACGATCAGAACGTCTAGCCTTATCATGTGTTTGTGTTCCCTCATTGAACACTTCGTGTTCATGGGGATTAGAACTAGGGTTGTGAACTGTGGAGTGGAGGTTCTGATACACCAAATCCTAACCATCATTAGGAGGAGGAACATCATTTGGTGGGGAACCTGTTGAAACCGATTCACCATTTCCAATTTTGCTTAAAACGTATGGGGCATTATGGGGTCATTTACCCTTCGAGGATGCGTGGTAACTCTCTTGTCACAAGTCTTGTTGACATTGCGCTTCTGTGGGAGATAGTCCCTTGTGTCATGATCGCATGCAATGTATTCTGCATATAAAAGTGGCATGCCTATTCATGTGAGAGCATGAAGGAGCATGTTGGGGACTAATCGGTCTGGAGGCAACACTATGTTACCCTCCAAGTCTCTCCAACGTAGTTTTCATCTTGGTGGAGGATAAAGGTGAAATTGGGTACATACTCATCATGATGAGTATATACTACCCAAAATTTTTGAGGAACTAGTGAATCTTGGTTATGTGTGTTATGTTGCCGACTGTCTCTTGTGTTAGTCCTAGGCGGTGAAGTGCTCTTGTGCGAAGAAGAAGACATTTTTGTCTTGTTCAATGTGTGATTTACCATTGTCTTCTCTTTCCTTGATTAACCCTAAGGGTTCGTTCTATCATCCCAATGATATGAATGATTTCCTATGTTCTACATAGCGCACAAACAACTAAGTCCTCGGCAACAGCGCCAATGATGAGTCGCGAGGTACCCATACACTCAACCATATGAATACGAGCATCTGACACGTGATTCGGTCAAACTCCAAGGACTAAGTGCTTACACACCTTAATGGAACACTCAGGGTTAATCAATCGTTATCTTCCCAAACTTGTATTTTCATGGTTGTATGGTTAAGTAAGCTTGAGGTACATGATTTATATAACTTTTATCTTTTTAATGTCTTATGCTAATAGGGGAAGGTAAGGAGAACTAAGTGACTAACTTTCATTAACTATTCACTAACTAAGTTCTAGTTGTTCCTAACACCAATATCTGTTCCCACTTATTGCACACATCTTGAACTAGTGCAACGCTGCTGGGATTACCAAATGCTACTCGTTATTGGGTTACCAAGCACTACACACATGCTCGAAGCGGTCATACTGAGTGTACTTAGCTAGGAGAGTCAAGGGTTGAGAGAGAGATTAATTAACTAGGAAAGAATTTAAACATTCAATAATAATTAATTACTATTTAGATTAATCCAGATGCTACAAGGTTTATTAAAAAGTTCATCTTTATTGCCGTACACAACTGTGTGCTCAGGTACAATTTTCTCGAATAAAGATTTGTTCACTTTAAGACTCCTATTGTGGGCACATGGAAATTATTCTAACTCTGGAATGGTAAAACTACAAGAGTTTAGCTAAGGGTCTAAGTCTTACTCCCCCCAAATAGGGGAATCCACCTCTTATTTATAGAAATTGAGGCAGGACGTGATATTGCGTACGTGATATCACGTACGCGATATTGTGGCTCATCAAACACCATGCATTGCTTCTCCAAGAATTGCATCTTCATCTTTTCATGTTGAGAGGAAAACCTACCATCTATTACGCCCTACTTCAACCTTGATTTTGTTTTCTCCAAGCTAGAGCATATGTCTTCTAGCCCTTTGTCGGTGGAGCCTATAGTTGCATTGCCATCACCTTTGTGGTCATCAAGCCACTATCACCTTTGTTGCTTCTCTGTTGCTATCATTTTCATTGCCATGTCTTCCTTGTAACTTTTAATGGCTTAGCTAGAGCCATAGGTGTCATCGTTGAGTTTTGGCCTGATCTAGCCAAGAGGAGATGCACGTTTTCTCCTTTGTTGCAATCTAGATTTTTCAGCTTTGTCTCTTTTGCTAGGTTTTAATGTCATTTCTATCGATCCTAATGTTGTCTTAAAATAAGCAATGTATGAGCATTGTAGCTCATTTATGAGTTCATAGTTTCTTGTGCTTGAATTTGGACTTTAAAATTTTGTCAATGCTTAAATATTTTCTATTTATCCCTGTTGTTTCTAATGGGTGTTGTTAATTCTTATGAACAATAAACATTCCTTAGGGTTTCATATTTTTCTAATCTTGATATCATTCATTTAAAATAATTTGGCAACGTAGGGTTTCAACATTTCACCAATACAAATCTTACATTTTATAGAGTGTGATTTTGATAATAGCCTTGGTTTTTTCTTTTGCTTGTTGTGTGTTTTGAAATCTTGGATGATGCTCTCACAATTTTTACAAATTTTTGTAAATTTGAAAAATTTTGTTGAGCCTTGCTTTGTTGCTCACTTACATATAATTAACTTACATAGTAGACACTATATAATTGACTTCTTATGCAGATAATGGCATTCTAGAAGATTCAGCAACACTCAAAAGTTTTCTTATTGCTCATACTACTAATCATTCTCTATAGCTCACTAGTTCTAGAGTATTTCCTTAATTCACCATATTTCAAATTCTAGGAGAGATATTCATATTTCAAAACTTCAAATAAGGTGAACAATTATGGGCACCTTTGCTATTTTCCACATAGCCATTTCACTTGAATCAGCAATTATAATGTTACTATTCTTCTCCTTTCAAAAAAATTAACTTATAATAATAAATTAACACTAAAACCAAGCTCCACGGTGGTGACAATAAACACCCTGATTATTCATTGACATGTGAATACTTTCATTTTACCAAAAAGGCAACCAATCTCCAATGAACTTTTGCACTTTTTTATTTATATGATATCTTGCATTCACCATTAACATTTGGATTTTAATAAAACCCAAACATTAATTTACAAATTCTACTCCATAAGATGGCTTAAATGTATCAACATTTCATACCCCCCTTTTTACACTTTAGTTGAAAAACATAGGTTTTATTGTAAACTTTTCTTTTCACATAGGAACAAAAATATTTTTTCGAGGAAAACTTTCATCAAACATAAGGTTTGATGAAATAAAAACCTCATTTCATAAAAAAAAACTTAAGAATCTATACAAACAAAATTTCATACAACTATTCTATAGGTGAGCAGAAAATAGTTAAAATAACTTTCTTAGGGATTCTCATATCATGAATGCTTTCATATGTAATCTCTATTGTGATGAATGCCCTTTGTTCCTCTTCTTGCCTAGTTGAAGCCTCAACTTAATCTTCTCTTTTGTTTTCAACAACTTTCTATCTTCTTTTGATTCCACTCTTTAGCTACTAAATTTTGAGATTCTTCCCAATTAGTTGCTTTAGTGTCTTGAGACATAAAATTTGTAAAGGTTGTGATGTCCTTGAAACCACATTTTTGAAGAAACAAAGTTTAGAGGCGTGCAAGGATTCTACTCTTTAAGCCTGGATGTACCCAAGTAAGGAAACCACATACATTTGAGTATATTTTTGATTTTTAATTAGTGAAACCTATTCAACTCCCCATCCAAGTTCTTGATCTTCAAGTGGTATTAGAGCCTAGTACTCTTGATTTTGAGCATAACAACTCAGGAGTGAACAATGGAAGTAACATCATACACCAATCCATTAATGTTCGATGGAATCAATATGATTGGGATCACACTTAGACTAAAATGAGACCAGCATGAACTACATTTGAGTGAGTGTAATATTTTCTTAAACAGTTAACATGAAAAACATAGTTTGACATTTTGTCAAACAGTTGACATGCAAAACATAGACAAGCATAATGACAAATAGTTGATGTGAAATAGGATTTATACTAAAACATGTAGCTAATATAAAAAATGTTGGGGCTTAAGGAGGTCAAAGGTCCAAATAACATTGGCTTGAAAACTAGGATTGTCAAAAATGCTGAGAATGAGGGGAGAGGAGGTAACAAACCTGAGGATTCTTAGTCTTAGGAGCATATATGTTGACCTTTCCTTCCGCCAAAAGTCCAAAAATGCCAAAAATGCTAACTTCCCAAGTAGGGTAGTAGGGTAGATCAAACATGCTACTCTTCTAAACCAAGGAGCTAAACATGTTGACCATAGGACTAGGAAAAATCTCCAATGTTGCCATCCCAAGCACTAGACATCAAAACATTGTCAAAATTGACCAAAAAAAAAAACAAAAAAAACCATACCACAAGTGGGAAAATGTGGAAAACACTAGCTCTAGGGATGGAAAAAAATTCAAATTATTAATCATAGGCCATAAATGTTGAAAATTTGTCCATCAAGCCATAATTGATGAAAATGCTACTTATGTAAGTGCAAAAAAACCCTAAATTCATCAAAAATTGATTTAAAAACCCCAATTCATTGTTATTTGGATATGAAAAACCTAGAAATGCAGTAATCTATATAAGAAAAATTGAAAACCCTATTTGAGTCATGGGAGGAACCTAAAATCTATTTATTTTAACCAAAATTTCATAACCCTATTTTTTTACTTAGAACAAATCTTAATTTGATATTAATTAACCTAGGAAAAATTTGAGATAGTTGAAATCTAAAATCCTAATGCATTACCTTCCTTAGTCACAAAGGTTAAAAATGCTGACTTTGGATGGAAAAAATCTCATTAATGCTATCAATGTGGTCATAGAAAAAAAAACCAAAAAAACCCAAAAAATTATCAAAAAAACTTAAAATATTGCATATGTGGTTGAGAAAAAATTTAAGCTATTTATAAAAGATACCACAAAATTCAAATATTATTCCTATAATGGTCAAAACACCTAAAACCATGATTCTATGTGGTCAAAAATCAAAAATCTTGATAGGAACAAGGCAAAAAGGTGAAAAATGTTAACATGATTAGGCTAGAAACCAAGGTAAACATTGAGAAAATAGGGTACTTGGAAATCATGGATGAGGATCCTTCCTCTATAGATGGGTATGGAAGTCTAGTTTGAATAATTTTCTTAGCCTTCCCAGCCTCCTTCATGGTCGCATGCTTGCTCATTGATCCATTCTTGCTTACCATCGTCACCAAATCTTATATGCTGTACCTCCCTCTATTAACAAGAAAAGCTTGAAATTCCCAAGTTTGGCCAAACATGCTATGCATAAGTGATTTTAAAAATCAAATTTGTCCAAATATGCTGTAGCAATGTGGTTTAACAATCCAAGCTTGCCCAAAATATGTTGTAGCAATGAAATTGATCCAATACATTGCTCGTTGGTGAGAAAAACTCTTCTAAAGGCCAAGTATGCTATCCTTCTACTCCAATACACTATCAAGTGGATCCCACAACTTCAAATCTATGATATTAAGTGTTAAAAATGTTGGGGTAGTAAAAATACTAGCTTGTTTAACCTAAATATGCTATGGAATCATGATGTAGGATCTATACGCTACTAATACTTGTCCAAATATACTAGTTTAGTGAAACAAGCTATCCAAATGTTGTCACACTAGCCCAAACACATTGAAAATTGAAAATATTTAGTCATTGTTACTTTGACATTAAAATATCTTTATTTTATTCATTTGTGGCATTTTCATTGAATTATTACCTATTTTGATAATATAATACTAAAAATAAAAAAATAATATCATGCAGATGTCATTTAGTATGCTTTTTTTGACATGTAGAATTAGGCTATGGAGATTGATGAGTGGCGAGGTACCCCTACACTCAACCATACGAAACGAGCGTACACACGCGATCCGGTCGAACTCCGCAGACTAATTGCCTTAACGCCACAAGAAACACTTGGGGTTAATCATTCGTTGTCTTCCCAGGCTTGCTTGTATGTGTCACGGTGTATGGTTAAGCAAGTCTGAGGTATATGATTTTTTTGGTATTTTTGGCTTATCTTCTATGCTATCAGGAGAAGGGTTGAGAAAACTAAACTAACTCTAACTAAAGATCTAAGTCTAAATTAACTAGCGTCAGCATCCGTTCCCACTTG
>MNCI01010880.1:196941-216251 GCA_015680685.1 Gnetum montanum
ATGGTGGCGGGACGCGATATCGCGTATGCAATATCGCAGGAGAAGACGCGATATCGCGGCCTAGTGTAAGTCGCGTCTCATCAGAGATGTTAGAATAATTTGACTTGACTTTGAGCCTAAGTCAATCCTTTGGTGATGTTATTTTTTCAATTAACATTGAGTTGTTCCACAAAGGCACATAAGCACTTAGTCCTAGAATTCAACCGGATCTTGCATGGATGCTTGTATTCATATGGTTGAGCATAGGGATACCTTGCCACTTTTTAACCACTATGTGTTATGCTTTATATACTAATCCTTAATTTTGTTGTGATTGCGATGGGAAGCATGGACTGGAAGCAGGACTACCTTCACCAAGGAGGAGACAACAATATCACTCATGGGAGATTGTTCATGACCACTAGATCTCTTCTACCTCTCCCTCATTCTTCTATTGCTAAGAGGGGTTGGATGTTCATTGGACCCAATGATGTTCTTTCTTGTTATTATGAACACTCAATTTTGTATACAATTGTAATGTTGTATGCTTAGGCACTTCTATATTTTTCTGTTTCCTCTATGTTATTCTGCATGTTAGTCAAACATTCCATCCCTCCTAATATATTTTGTAAGGGACTTGTTCCTCTTTTTTTGTACTCAAGGACAAGTTTTCATTTAGTTGTGGGGGTATGATGAATAGTATTTTTCATATGCTCTAGTATCAAAGTGACCACGATATCATGTGAACACCTATGATTTATATGGTTGGGCATAGGGGTACCTCATCACTCATCAAGTGATAAGGATGCAACTTCAAGCTTCACTACTACAATTGATGTTGTCATAGAATGGCAAATGGTACCTTGGACAAACCTATCAATTTTGGCACAACAAAGAAAAAGATACTACTATTAACATTGGAGTAGTCTCAATATCATTCTTAATGAAGGCAATTGCAGAAGCTCTAAATATCCCCAATGAAGGAGAAAGGTTAGTACATCTATCCACTTGATCAAATCCTAAAACTAGAAAGCTATTGCTAAAAAGGGTATATGGCAAAGAAGATAAGGATTATAATGAGATAACTCTGGAAGAAAGAATATGCTTTAAAATTGGCACCTATCACTTGTTTTTGACCAAAGGACTTAATCAACTATCTACCTATGTAGCCAAGGGAAGTGTAATTTTGATGGGCAAATATAATTCCAACCTCACATAACTCTACTTTATCAAAATATAGAGGTGGTTTGAAGAAAGAAAGGTAGGGAAGCCAACAATTCCATTTCCTTGACTTATCAGAAAGCTATGCAAGCAAGCTGGAATCTTGTGATACACCGATGACATTCTCAAGAGGGTCCAAAATGCTTCATATGATGAGTTACTTAAACCAAGACCACCAAAGAAAGACCATGGTGAGGAGCAGGAACAAGAATAAGAAAAGATGGAACAACAAGACCAAAAACAATAGTAGTAGTAAGAAAAATAACAATAATAGTAAGTTCCACTATTTCCACTACAAGATTACCAACAATTTATGATTCATCTACAACAGATTGCAAAAAGAATCAACTAAGAAATAAGGAAGAAGGCCAATATTTACAAAGTTATTGATAGTGCCATTCTGTCCACAATTTCAGTTAATCCAGCAACTGGATAGATCTCATTATAGTTAGGAGAAGAGGCACAATGGTCACAACTAATCTCTAGGAATGTTGCATTGTTCCAGGTGGTGCTAGAGACCAAAGAAGGACCCATAGTCATGGTAATGTAGCGCCAAGATGTAGTAGGAGTAGTAAAGGTAATCATAAATCACATGAAAGGATCTTTCAATGTACTTGTTATGGCACCAACTAATTTTAAAAAAATTAGAGATGCACAAATGATACTTGGTACCCCAATGACTCTTGTTAACCATGAGGATGTGCTCAAAGGACTAGTATATACTAGAGAAGTCATGACAAGACTTTTCAACATTCCTAGTGATGTCACTATAGTGTAGTCTATTCTCATTTCTACCAAAGAAAAATTGATCATGGTAGAGACTAGGGTAGAGCATGAAAAAGTAGAAATTCTAAGATTACAAAAAGAGCTCGTAGTCCTGAGAGCTAAATAAAGAGATCCAACTTAATTCATTACATCTAATTAGATAGAACAGTTTAGAACAGAGTAGATAAATCACTTGATCAAGTAGAATAAATAACTAGCAACTGAGAAGGAGAAAGTAGTATGGAATTCCTTAGTAGATAAAGCATAAATTTACACACATGTTATGGCACTTACCATGGTATAGGAGGAAAACAAACTTACTACTAATAACATGAGGTTGATCACTATATAGAAGGAGAAAAACATCTTGGAGGAGAGCATCCACCAATTAAGGGAACAACTAGTAAGGGTCAATTAAGACATGAGCCATCTCATAAGAGAAAATAGAACCCTCTCAATGAAGGAGGTACACACTATCTAATAGAAGTCTATCATTGAAATTAGCACATGGAAAAATGAGGCAAAGAAACACAAGAGTCTTAAGAAACACTTCTGTGATTAGGTGGGAAATATAAGCAAATCAATGAGAAAGAAATCAAAATGGCAAAGGCCAAAATCAACTCCATTTTAGCACATAATCCTAATTATTAACCCATCCTAGATAGTTATGCCCTTGCCCACTAGGTGGAAGTTAAAAATAAAGACTTACAAATTAAGGACATGAAAGAGTACATGGGGTTAGCCAACCTCTGTTATGCTAACCTAGCCTTGTTAACAATAGGAAGGCCCAAAAATAAGCTAGAATAGCAAGTAGTAGCCACATATGCTCTGTATCAGAAAGAGTTTTTTGATCATAAAGATGCTTTACAAAAAATTCAAGTGGTAAACTCTAACATGGAAGTAGTAAAGGCTAGCTACCAATGGGAAAAAGATGTGGTAGCAAACTTAGCCAAAATATTATCAAACTATCATGAATTATGAGAGAAGGCTAGAACATTTGAAGAGAAGAGAAGGTAGTTTGTGGCTTGGTATGTCAAAACAAATCAGATATTTCCATAGCTACCATGCCCATCAGATGTGTTAATTTCATCAAACATTAGTTCATTAGCATGTACATTTCACACTCCTAGAAGGAAAGCGGAGAAACTTTAGATGCTCCTAAATTGGTATAGATTTCAAAAGCCTAATGAAAAGGGAAAGAAACCAATGGAAGAGCCACCACGACTAGGAACTACCTAAACTACATTGAGCTTTATCAAACTTTGTTTTTTATTCAAGTTTTCATGTCATGACTTATGTCATTTTTGTAAAACATCACTATGGCATAAAGTATCTAATAAATAGGCTCATGTAAATCTACCTCCCAATTTTATAAGAAACTCTATCCTCATTTTGTTTTAAATTGAGGATGAGTTTTTAGTCAATTGTGGTGGTATGATAAATCAATTTTTTGTCAACTATGATATTAGAAATATGATATTAGAGCCACAATATTGGATCCCCAATATCAGGCACAAACTATGATGTCAAATATATGATATTGTGGATGTGTGTGGGTCTATAAATATGACACTTAGGTGCATGGTCCAACAGTAGTTTCATTCCAACCTTAACAAAATTCTATCAGTTTACTTTCTTGATTTTAGTACTTAGCACTTAGCAGTGTTTTCCCACAATGTGATGTTAAGTGATTGAAAAAAGTCTTTATTGAAATGGAATGTACTTAGACATGTTTTATGACCAGAAATTAAGATCGTGATTACTTTGCATCATTAGAGCATCACTTAGATTTCTTACTATTTACTTAGAATAATGTTTACTATTTTCACTTAGCTTACTAATTATTATTTTCTTAGTTACTATTTACTTTTACATAAAATTTATTCTTTTGGCTATTAAGCACAATGTATATGACTAATTCTGAATGTTAAATGTGATTATTTGGTAACCCAATAGTATTAGCACCTGGTTTGCCTAGTAGCGAAATACTTGGTAACCCCAGCAACAATTACACAAGTCCAATACATGTACAAAGGATCAAGAATAGATGTTCATTGCCTAGGATAGATTAGATTCACTTACTATTCACTTGGATTTAGGAACTACTTCATTTACCTTATGTTTAGTAGGAGTAATATGGCCCATACAACATCAGTTATCATACACCTCACTGTGAGTTAGACCATATGCATGGATTTTAGTACCTCATGTGGGAAGACAATGATTGCAAACTTAAACCAATTACTAGCATAATCACATTACCTCATATCATGTATGGTTGCTGTTGGATTACTCCAACACTCATCAATTGGCAAAAGTGTTTTTCTAAAGCTAGCAAAAAAATTTTAACTACATAAATTTAAAATTGAGAAATTGTTGGCAACTAAAAAGCTTGAAAAATATTCATATTTTCATCATCTATTTAATTTATATATGCAAAAATGCACTTAAAATACTTGAATATGAAGTTAGCTTAAATAAAAAAAATGTACAATTTGGCAACAATAAAAATATTCATACTTAAGAATTGGAAATAAACTACAATTCTATATAAGTAAAGAATACATCATTATCTTACAAAATCTATTGCCCCTTGAATTCTTCATTCTTTCAATCAATCACTATAACATCAAAGTTGAAGAATAGAATAACCTTTGATGATATAAGATAAGTGCAAACACTTTTCAACAAAATTTTCCAATTCATAAATATTTTTAAGATAAAATGCATATGAAATATAGAATAACTATAAGTACACCATAAGAGATATAGCCAACATGTTATTTTAGAACTATGATAGAGGAATATAACAATTCCTCAAAGGATGATACAAACAAGTAACCTCTTTCCTGAGAAAACAATAAATTGATAACCTAGGATAGATGTTTAACATAATGCCTTCATAGAACTTAGAACATAAAAGGATCTCAAACATAAATAATCTAGTGCATGCTTAATATTTATTAAATAATAACATAAATAATATCCATGGTCTTGGTAGATATAACTAAAACTTTGGTTTTAGTTTTACTAATAAAGCAATCTCTAATTTCTAAGTCTAACCATCCAAAAAGAAACCTCATCTCCAAAATTCCTTAATAATGTGAAATGGACAAAGAATATTAGTTTATGATCTAATCCTTAATGTATCTCTTTTTCATTCATATGTTGCATCTTTCGTATGTAAGAAGAAGTGATTCTTAAGAGGTAAGACCCTTTGGATTACAAGTAAAGTTCTCTTTCAAGACTAGGCCTTATCAAGTTGCTAGGACACTTACTTAAGAAAACCCTAGATTACAAGTTTAATTACACTAAGCAATCAAAAGGTATAAAAGAAATTTGTTAAAAGACATTAAATGGATTTTGGTAAATGTGATTAAATACTTTTAATGTAGTTTAGTGACTCATTTTTTAGGAACATTAAAACTAAACTAAACCTTAAAGTAGATGGAAATTAATAATAATTTAGAGGTACAAATTTCTCATCTTAAATTAAAGATGAGAAAAGATCCTAAAAATATAGAAACTTTGAAAGAAGAATTTAAAAATATTAAAAAGAAAAACTTTTATAATGTTATGCAAGATGTCTATGGAGCCTTGATAAATAAATATTTTTCTAAAAAGAAAAATGTAATAAAATGAATTAAAGGTTTCAAAGACATTCCTCCTTAAAAAGAAAAAATAAAAACCATCATAATTATAGTCTTTCTCTCAATGGAATGAAAACAACATATGTTCTCCTTCACAAGTAGGCCTTATTAAAAGATTACATAAGGCAAGCTCCTTTACATTCTAGAGGCCTATCAAATACAACTCACACATTCCACTAGGCAAACCACTAGTAGAATTGGTGAGATGATTGGCCATTAGTTCAAAATCACTTAATTGATGTGCATCTCTATTATTCTTATTATTATTAGTTGTTAAAATAAAACTGGTAGTGTATGTTTGTTGCTTAATTTGGATGGGTTGGACAAAGTTTGGTAGATCCGTGCTACCAAACAAGAAATGTGTTATCCACGAATACTTATAGCTCAAGGTGTGATGATAGGCAATGAACACCTATCTTCAAATATTTCAACTAAGTTTGTCTAGCATCTCAATGATTGTGGTAGCCCTTCCAAAGCATCACAATGCATGATCCATAGATATTGTAATTACACTGGATGACTTTGGCAATGACATCATTGCATGACATGTCTCAATGATTAGTTTACTCAGATCCCCAAGTGACTCAAGCAATGACACCGTTGAATAGTAGCCTCTCATGGTTGGATATGTAACCTTGTCAGATGTTCAAAAGTCTCTATAAAGCATTCCAATGCTTAACATCCCCTAAATTCTAGATGTTTCAATCCTTGTAACTGGCCAAAGCTCTCTTGGATTATCTTCAAAGATGTGCATTCATGCAATTTCATAGAAGAAAACTATGTAAGGTTTCCCATGGTTTCTAAAAGCCTCTACAATTTTATGCAATGTTGTAGAATAAGTTCTCTCAATTTGGATGGAGCCTCCTATTCAATGCAGGGCATTAGATTTTTGTTCAAATGGAATACCACATACATGGTTATTTTGTTAGAGAGAAATAACGAAATATTTTCTTTTGGATTTTGACCTAAAATATACATCAAATTAAAATATGGTTGCTAGAAAGGTATAGCTAGCATGTTTTCTAAGTTTTTTATTCTTAGTTATTATAAAATTTCTTTTAACTCATCATTTGTAAACATATACTATAAAAGTTATTTTGTTTTCCTTGCTAAATGTTAATTACAATTAACTTAAATAGTTTAAATTATGCATCCTATATAATACAAATAGTTTAGGATTGACCTAGGTAAATGATCCAATTTGCAATAGGAGAGAAAACCTATGACATATATAATTCAAAGAGCAACTGAAAATGAGCATCACATATTCCTTTTTGCAATAGCACCAAGGACACTAGGTAACCTTATTGAGGAAGTGTTTGCTACTTATACTATGTTAATGTCAATTCTTGAGTGTTACATAGTATATTTTTTTAAAAAAATTGATAGTTTTGATAATGCTAAAACATGGGAAATTGAACACTAAAAGAAACCATTTATAGGTTTGACTATTTTGGTTTCAAATTATCTAATCAAGAAGTTCAAATAGAAAAGATAGAATATATTCAACATGTTTGACTAAAAGTACTAAAAAAAAATATTTTAGCTTTTTGATATATTTTTATTTTTCTATAAGTTGATGAATGGATGCATATTATTTTATCCCCAATTCATCTTTATTTTCTCTATTTTTCTTCTTTTCTACCATGGGAAATGAGTTTTAAATGCTCCTAAGTATGACCCCAATCATTTTGTACAAATTCCAAGGCCATACATGGATATAATGATTAGTTTTTGTGCAATAAAGTATTTGATTACAAGTTTTCTCCAAAAATATCCATTGTTACCATACTAGTTTTTGGTATTAATTCATCAATTTAAGTCAACATTTTCATCATCAATTGTTATTATTATTAGTAATTTTAACAAATGTCAATTGAAATAAAGATCTTCATCTTAACTTTTAGAATTTCATCACAATGAAGATCAAAATTCATCATCTTCTTCTTCATTCAATTCCTATAAAAAATCAAAGTTAATTTGTTCATGCTACCACCTTAGGATCATCTACACCTCTGGGCAATGTTATAGTCAAATCCACTATTAAATCTAAGTTCAAAATCTATGGAAATCAAGGTTTTTTGGTTCATCATGACCACAAAAAACTTGTGGTATCTTCAATCAACAAGACCATGAATCATTGTTGGCTTGTGGTTCGCTTAAAAAATAAGGTAAAAACATGATGACTTCAGGCCAATTGTTCTAAGACACCACTACTTGTGGTCCACTTGTGGAATCCTCAAAGCTTTATATATCTCTATTTATTACAAATCATGACTCATGGTTATCTCATGGTTAACAAACTACAACTTGTGGTAAATCAAAAATTTATTCCAAAAATTTCCAAAATTTCAAAGTTCACACATATCATAAAAAAATACCTACACTTTACACCTAGAGAATGCTCTTTATGCACTAGAAGGTTTATCATGGGATTTTATCAAAGAGGGANCTAAGATAGCCATAATATTATTGAAGACTTAGAAGTTACCAAGAATATCAAGTCATAAAAATTTGATTCAAATTAAGACATGTGAATATATCAAACAAAGATAAACTAGTTTTTTATAAATGATAAAAAAGAAATGAAATGTTTTTGGTATTTAATTTTGTATATTTTTTGGATGTAAGAAGATTCAAATTTTTTTATTTTATAGATTTTTGCTATCCCAATATATAGGATGATGTGACTGGCCTCAATGAGAAAAACTAAATTTTTTCTAATATTTTACTTATGATGTCTTCTCTATCCATAGGATTTTTGGGCTAACTTTAGGATTGTTGGAAAGATTTTTCTACAATATATAAGCCTATAAAAGTTTAGATCAAATAAAATTTATTTGATGATTCAAATCTATCTCAAAAAAGTGATCTTGAATAAAATTGTTCAGCATCCAAAATATAAATTGATGACTTGCACAATGAATATTTTTATGATCAGAGAGAGTTATGGAGTGGTTAAATACTTGATACAAAGCTCTTTCAAAAATGTACCTACTTGCAAAATTTGGAATTGATTTGAGTTGATTTGATCATTGAAATATATTGCATAAGAGTAGCCTCGAATGTGATTATTGAACCTCTTAAATTAATGAATCAGTGGATAGGATGAGTTAATGATGGATGATGCAAGTTATTAAAGTGGAAAATTTCATAACATAAACTATTTTATTACTGTAGCATCAAATTTCCTTAATTACATCAATTACTTCACTTACAAACATGATTTATCTACATATTAATACCTAAATCATGGGGCCATAATAGAATATGATGGGATAAGCCAATTTTATGAAAAAATGGGCTAGAAATTTAAGAGACATGAGATATTGGGGTCATTCTCTAATTACATCCTCTCATCAATCTTTAAATAAAATAAAATGTCTTTTTGATTGATGTAATGACAAAGTGCAAATTTAACCTTTTTTTATATCTTGTTTATCTTATTGGACACATGGGACATGCCACACTATCTCTAATAGTTCCTCCTTTAGTGTGGAATGCATGATTTTTCTTATCTTCTTGATGCCTATACCATAACAAAGGTACTTATTTTTGTAATTTAAAATAGAGTTACTTAATAAATTTTCCAGTTAATTATTGGTTTACACATGTCCAGGTTTGATGATTCCCTCCTTTACTTCTTATTTGATCAAGTAACATTTGATGTCTATATGCTTTGGTTTCTTGTGTGGCACATGTTTTTTTGATAATTGGATGGCTGCTATGTTATCACAAAATAGTTTGATTGGAAGACTAACTTTGAATCATAAGTGTATCATGAGTTTCTTGAATTAAATTATATGTTGTATGCACTTAGCCATAGCTATGAATTCAGCTTTACAAGTTGAGAGACTAATTGAAGTAAATTTTTTTTATGATTTCCAATATACTACATTGTCTCTATATAATATTATGATTCTTGATGTATATTTTCTATCATTATGAACACCTCCCTAATAATCATGAAATTGTCCATTCCCTTTGGTATAGATGAGTCCATGAACTATATGCCTTTACTACATTTTGGAACATGTGTGAGATCATTGAGATCATTGAGTTAAACCATACACTTAGCTTTCACTAACTCAAAGTGGGAAGACAATGGTCTTGAACTTCAACCCAATTACTAGCATGCCAACATTGTCTATCTATGGATTATGATTGGGTCATGCATGAACACTCATGACTTGTATGCTTGGGTGTTAGATTGTTCCACTGCTCATTACTATTCTTATTTTAAAGCTTTAAATTATGAGGAAGTGGAGACATTATAAATTTTTTGCTGATAATTTTATATTTTTCTAACATGGATGAAGCATATTTGGTTGGATGGACTTTGATTCCCTCCTTATCTTGATCAACTTCAATTCCAAGAAATTATTTCAATTCTCCCAAATCTTTCATCTTAAATTCACTCTTCATATCAAGCTTGACTTCTTCTATAAATTTATTGTTTCTGGATGTGAAGATAAGATCATCCACATAGAGTGTGATTTTGATGAAATCTATATTATCATGTTTTTAATACAAAATAGGCTCAAACATATAAGATGAATATCCTTATTTTAGCAAATAATTATTTATTTTATGAAACCATGTCCTTGGGGTTTGCCTTAATTCATACAATGATTTATTTAGTTTGCACACCTTATCTTATTTTCTTTTGATGACATATCCTTCAAGTTGGTAGACGTAGACTTCTTTATTAATGTTGTTATTAAAAAATTCCGAGTTCACATTCATTTGATGAAGTTTAAGATAGTGATGAGAAGCTATAGAAAGGATTAGTTTGATTGTTTAAAACCTTGCCACTAGTGTAAATATCTCCTCATAGTCTTATATGTTTCTTCTATCTAAATCCTCTAGCCACAAGTCTTGATTTTTGTTTAATGATCTCTTCTTTTTTATTAAATTTAGTTTTATACATGCATTTACAATCTAGGACTTTCTTTCCTTTGGATTTATCCACTAGTTCCCCAATCAAATTTTTTATTATGACTTAATATTCATTGTCCATGGCTTTTCTCTATTCTTTAATTTTTAGAACCTTTTCCAAATTTTTAGGATATTGAGATAGGGTTGAATATGTCACGTTGGTAATAGAACTAGATCTTGTTGTTCCTCTCTCAAAATTTGTATCCAGATTTTGAGTTTGAGAGTGATTCCTTTATATCCAAAATTTTGGATTGAGTTGAGTGGTCATCTTTTGATTACCCTATTGAAAAATTATTATTCCAAATTTATCTTTTAGAAAGATGACATCCCTTGATGAAGGATCATAATAATTGTATCCACTAGATTTAGAATCATATCCAAGGAAAATGTATTTCTTTCCTCTATCATCCAACTTGCTCAAAAATTGCTTTGGTGTCTTAACATAGCAGTGGCATCCATCAAAAAGTGGTTTAATGAAATATGTCTTCCTTAATGAAAAAATTAGTGAATATTTTATTCATAAACTCTTCTCTTCTCTTTGTTTAGATATTTTTTTATGATAAGATTTTTATTTTCATCAGCATGAAAAATTCTTCAAACTTACTAGTTGTTTCATCTTTCCTTCTTAGATTGTAGGTCCATGTAAATCTACAATACTCATCTATCATTACAAATAAATAATTAGTTCCTCCAATGGTAGTGATTGACATGGAGCCTACAAGGTCCATGTGGATGAGATGTAATGGTTCTTTGGTTTCTTTCATAGAATCGGCGTGACATGAATTTGTTTTTTTTCCTTGGATACAAATTCTACACATTTTTCCTTTCAAATGTCTCTAACTTTCATGCCAATAGCAATATTCATTTTTGTCATTTTTTCCATATTTGAATATGATGTGTGTCCAAGTCTTTTATGCCAAACTTTAGCTTCTTCTTCTTTACCTAAGTGGCCCTGATCCTTTGTAACTTCTATAGTGCTAATGCTATTGTTGATTTGTACAAATGATTTTATCTAATCAATAGTTTTAAACTCAATTTGCCATTTTTTTCTAATATCAATGAGATTTCCCTTCAAATCTAAGTGTTCACAATTCAAACAATATATTCTATTATTGAGTGATTTTATTTTGCAAATCACCTCATCATTTTCTTTTATATTGAAAATTTTTCTTTTAAAGCTAATTTTAATGCCTTTATGTAACATTTGTCATATAGAAAGTAGAGAGTTAGACAACTAAGAAACATGGCAAACTTTAGTTATAGTCAATATCTTATTATTCAAGTGTCTAACTATGTAATTTCCTACACCTTTTATCTTAAGAAATTTACCATCACTAATTTTGATTTTGTCAATCCTTTGTAGTCTACAATTGAGAAGATATTCTTTTTAGTGAGTCATGTGATTAGAGTACCCATTGTCAATAATCCATGTATCTTGATTAATTACACTAACAAACTTTAGATAAGAATGGTTTCCTTGATTAAGTTTTCCTTTAGCATTGGTACTTTTCTTTTTGTTTACATTTTCTTCTTTCTTCATCTGTTATTGAAGGTAGGTTTTATGTTTTATTCTTTTCTAACAATCCTCGTATGTATTTTCTATTATTATAGAATCTACATTAAAAAATTAGATTTCTATTATTATAGTTACATTACCTTCTACTAGAATACATTTTTTTCTAAACCTAACTCTGATACCAATCGTAGATTTTTTAGATGTAATAATATTCAAAAAAGATTTATTTTGCAAATTTTTGACAACCCAATATATGATATGATGTGGGTAGCTCAATTGAAAAATCAAAATTTTCTGATTTTGTAGTTGCAATAACTTCACTAGACAAATGAGTTTTGTGTTGATCTTTAGATTTTTGGAAATCTTGTTCTACAATCTATAAGTCTGTAAAATTTTAGATTAAATGAAATTTATTTGATGCTTCAATGTCTTTAAAAAGTGGTCTTGAATAAAACTGTTTAGCACCTAGAATAGAAATTGATGATTTGTACAATGAATATCTCTATGATTTGAAAGAGTTATGGAGTGAGTGAATACTTGATACAAAAATCTTTAAACAATCTATAAGCCTGTAAAATTTTAGATCTAATGAAATTTATTTTAAATTTAAATTTACCTTCAAAAAGAGATTTTGAAGAACATTGTTCAGTATCCAAAATAAAAATTGATGATTTCCAAGATGAATATTTTTGTGATCAAAAAGAGTTATGGAGTGAGTGAATACTTGATACAAATCCCTTTCAACAATGTTTCTACCTACAAAATTTAGAATTAATTTATGTTGATTTTTTTGTTTAAATCTATCACATAAGAGTGGCTCCAAATGTCATTTTTCAACTTCTTGGACTAATGAATTGGTGAATATGATGAATTGATGATGGATGATGAAAGTTATTGCAGTGGAAAATTTCATAACATAAACTATTTTATTGTTGTAGCATCAAATTTCCTCAAATTTAAAATAAGAGCATTGTAGAGTATGCTTTGTCTCTCAATGATATTAAAATTTTTTATCATGTTTTATTTAATAGCAATGATAGAATGGAAGAGTTTTATTTCTTTTGATGACATAATGCAACGAATAAAAAGACTAGCATCAAGGAAAAAAATTTAGTGTATATAAATTTTTGTTGGTAACCATTTGGGACCACCAATAATTTACTTTAGTCTCGTGATTGGAATAACAAGAAATGAAGGTGTTCCTTCAAACTTGAGTTTGGGTGTTTGCTAGTCTCTAAAAACACCAAGGCCTAGATACCTCCAAATAAACTCAATGGTAATAGAGTGAGCTAAGCATAAATATGCATTTGCTATTATGATTGTTGAAATGGTTAGGTTTGTGTATTAAATAGTAACTAGTTAATATAACAAAAATTCAGCTAACTTTGTTGAATATTGTGAGTGTTTACAAGCTCCTATTTTGTTAAGTTAGTTTATACATTATCTATAGTATGTTACTTGAAATAAATAAAATTTCATGAAAATGATTAAGCACAATTTTGTAGAAATCTACTAATAGCTTTCCCTAGAGAGAAAAGTTTGCAAGAAGATTAGAAAGAGAGAAAGATTCAATGGATTTCAAATGAAAAGAAGAAAGGAGGAAGATTTATGTGGAATCTCAAACATTTAAGCAAGATAAATTGCACATGAGGAAACACTTCGAAATAAAGCTATTCCAATTCAATCCAAGGTGTTAGAAATTGTCCTAGCCCTCTAGGCTCAACAAGAAATTTTATAAAAGATAATTCTATTAAACTGCCCAAAATGCTTTGTAAAAGTAAAATACAAGCTATTATATGACTAGTTAATAGATGTCAAGAATTGCAAATAATAGAGCTATCAGAAAATGTTTAACAATTTCAAGACTGAACATGCAAAAAACTTTAAAATTAAAGTTATTTCAAGTCAGTTCAAAATTGCTCAAGATGCTTTTCAAAGAAAAATATGAGCTCTTACATGGCTAACTAATAGAAGTCTAGAATTTCAAGAAAATTGAGAAATAAGAGCAGTTAGAAAATCCCAAAATTAAATGCCAAGTGCAGTACTATCTAGACAATTAACTAAGCAACTAAAAAAAATGAGAATAAAAATAACTCATAGGATTTAAACAAAGTAGCTAAATTGATTTAGCAATTAGGAAATCATTTTTACAAGTACTCTCCAATATGTCTTCTTAATTCCTCCCGATTATTCTACCTTTTAAGCTCTTTTTATAGTGGCTTCTTGGTGGTTACAAACATCATGGGAAGTTAAAATTAGTTACAATCACTATGGGAATTTGGTTACAACTATCATAGAAATTAAATGTTATAGTTTCCAAGTGTCCTATTCATATAGGATGTTGAATAATTGTCCTACAAATCCTCTACATTTTGAGCTCCTTCAATGATAACTGCATTCCCTTAAGAGTGAATGGTTTATTGAATTTAGTTTTAAAGCTATTTAATTTCTAATTGCTAAGCAACTTCTTTTAACAACACACTTTTTAATGATTCCATTTAATAGACCAAGCCTCACTTACTCTTTAATGATGCTAGAATGTGGCCTCATGAATGAGCTCTACATGTCATGGTGGTAGGGTGTTGATGTGCAAGTGATGATGTGGCACTATGTTGACGTGGTAGAGCTAGTTCATGAAGTTGAATTTTATCTTTACAAAATGGCTATGCATGCTAACATGGCATAGTGCTTATGTCATGATGATGTCATTAATGTTGTTGTGATATACACTAATGTGTTAAAGCTTATGTGGTAGAGTTGATTTGTAGAGGAGAAATTTCACCCTTCAAACTGACTCAAAAAGCTAACATTGCAAGAAGCTAAAGCAATCTTGTAGGGTTGAATTTATACTTTACAACCTAGTTCTATGATTTGATGTGGCACAAAAGTCATGCTAACGTGGCATATGCTAATCTGGTAGAATAGAATCATTAAGCTAAAAATTTCCCTTCTGACCCACCTCTAAAAGCTAGCATAGTAGCTTATCGACATCATGATGACGTGACAAAAGCTTACATGGAAATGTTGATATGTTATGCTAACTTGGCCTCCTACTAACATTTATGAGTTGATAATGTGGTGTATGTTGATAGTTTCAAAAGATGATGTGGCAGATGAAGCCAAATCCATCTAGATGAAAATGCAATTCCTCTAGTTATTGATGTGGCATTGTTGATCTCATGCTAACATGGATAGAAGATGATGTGGTAGAGGCTAAAAACCTTATCTAGATAAAAAATGAGCTTAATCTAGATGCTAACATGGTAGCTTGCCACATGGTAGAGTGGTCCATAGCGGTGAAAATCATTCTTATGGACAGGCTTGTTAGCATGCTAATATGGATGGGTGTGCTTGTATAGCTTATGTTTTGACAAATGCTTAGATTTAGATTAACATGGAAAGTTGATGTGATGTTGGAAGATCATGATGTGATTTTTAAGCACCTAAATGGATGGATCTCATTTAGATGAGAATCCATGAATGCCCAAAATCTCTTTATTAGACCAATTCCACCAAGCTTACAAGATGTTTTTGCTTCTTATTATGCATAATATTGCAAATTAGACTTTTCATCATTTATCTAAAGTTTCCATACCAAAGCCTGATCAAAATAGCTTGTGAGAAAAACATATTTATGCCAAGTTATTCTTCAAGCCATTGCGATCATAACACTCCTAATAAGTTGGATACATTAATAATGACTTATGAAGCTTCTTTTCCTTTTGTTTTTAGAGCTTACATATCTTCCCTAAGCCTTCTCTACCTTCATAATATTGGACTCTTATGATATGAAGCTAATGGTTGAACCAAAAGTGAAATAAAATATATAGCTAATGGGAGTCTTAGGTTTAAAGTGAATGCAATGAAGGTTGTTTCTTACAGCATTTTCCATGGCTTAAACAATTTCTACTTCTAATAGGCTTAACATAGCTCATCTTGTTCATTTTGCAATTTTAGGACTTTAATTAAATAATAGATTATCTGCTAGAGCCAAAAAGGAACTAGAATAAAAGCTTTTGTTTTAAAGCAATAATTTAAGCTTGTTCATTCAACTATATTTTATAATCTACAAAAGCTATTATTCCAAAGATCTTTTCAAGCTTATTGTATGGGCATCTGGAAACACTTCAATGAACATAAACCATTGTTCAATCTTTAATACCTCCATAGCTCTTTAGCTTATGAACCCTCTCTTCTATTAGCATGGAATCTCCTTTCAATCTTAATCTCTTTCTTTTTGGTAATAATTTACTTTTGACACTACAAACTTATAAAGTTTGCTCCATGAAATGGCCAAACATGTACCAACACTTATATGAAGAAATGTTTAAATGGGAAGATCCATTAGTATAGAATATCATCTAGAAGAAGTTAAATTTAACTTTATGAGTTAGGTTAGAAAAGGAATGGTGCATCAATAAAGTAGTTATGTTTTTTTAAAGGTTACAAAAAATCACCTAAATAATTTTATTGTAATCAATAATATTTTTACCAAGATATTGTGCACTATTCTAGAATCTATGCTTGGAAGATGGACTAAGGCTACTTGAGACCATCTCATCACTTTAAAATATTTTATTGAGAGAGCAAGTAGTTCACATGAGAAAACATTTATCTCATTTGTAGATTTTTCAAATATCTATGATTTAGTAGTTAAAGGTAAGTTATGGAGGCACTTGGAAAATTTAGAAGTATCCAAAACACTATTATCTACCTTCCAAAATCTTTACAAAAAGGTATGCATTCAATTTTCAAATGACTAAGAAATAATTTTATTTAATAGTTTTGTTTGTGTAAAACAAGAATGTCCTCTTTGTCCTACTTTATTTTGGGTTTCTATTGATAAACTTAAAGAGTATATGTATAAAATAATATGTCAATTTATGATTACAATTGAAAACAACTAGGTCAGACTCTTAATTTATGCTAATGTTGTCTTAATTTTAAATTCAATTAAAGGATTAAAATAAATTCTTAATACTCTTAGTAGCTTTTATGAGCATTCAAGAATGAAAGTTAATTCCCATAAGATCAAAATTATAATTTGTGGTGGGTGTAATAAGGTATACAATTTTACTATAGGAAATGAACATAGAGACATAATTTCTTATTATAAATATCTTAGCCTTGAATTCTCCTACAGTTTCTATTGGGATTAATGCGTTATCCAAAGAGTTTAAAGTGATATAAAGTATCATTTTTTTAATAAAATGTAAAAAGGAATCTATTCTATCTTAGGATATTCAAAAATAACTCTATCATATCACTACTCAACAAGCTATTCTTTAGGAGTTTGTTGTATGGGGTTTGGTCTCACAAAATAAATATTGGAAATGAATAGAAGAAATTCTTAAGCTTTTTTTCTCGATAAATTCAAAGTGAAAAGATAGAAACAAGATGTTATTACATTTCTTAAAGTAGAAATGAGGATTTTAGAAGTTGAAACCATTTGTCAATTTATAACCTACACTCATGATCTTTTTAAAGTATCAATGCATAATTACTTTTAAAATGTAATGATAGAAACTCAAGGTAAAAAATGGCTTCATGGAGAAGTTCTATGGCTTAATAAATAGAATCTTCAAAAGTACATCCTTTATTCTGATCCTAAGCAAGTTCACAAATTAGTGAAATAAGTAGTATTTAAAACTTCTAGAAACTATGGAAGGAAAAAAATATTTTTATTTGAGGAGTATTAAGGAAAGTCTTAATTCAAATGTAAACTATTTAGCTATTTCTATTCCTCATCATTTGTGATGCAAAACTAGCAAAGCACAAACACGATCTCATCATCTAAGGGTTAAAACAAGTATAAAGCTTAAAATTTCTAGTGAAGGACAAATATGCCAACTGCAAAATACCAATAGCCTTGAAGATGAATGCCACATTTTACTGCAATGTCCTACATTTAAGCACATGTGAAAATGGTGGGACATTATACTTGCAAATTTGGTTGATTTGTTCCATATGTTACCAATAACACTTTCTAATTTTCTTGATGATATTTTTAAAACTCATAACATATATATTTCTACTATCTAACATACCTAGAGGGTCTATGAATGTAAGAAAATTTCAATCTTTAATTTTAGTTATTATAATTGATCCTTAATTATGATGTCGTGCTATTTTATGTTTATGGTTATTAACTTAGACTTATAATTCTTATTGAGATTTAAAATTGTTAACATATTGCTTAATGATAATTTTTTGTTGTTGTTGTTTTTTGTATGTTTCAAAGTCCATGTGGTTAGAAGTTATAATTGTTGTCCAAAAATCATTAGAGAAAGTGAAGTTTAGGCAATAAAGCTCAAATATATATGGATAAAATTCACATAAATGAGTTAAAATTCTCTCCCAAACTATACATAGAGGTCATGAGCCTCTATATAACACATAAGTTAGAATAATAAAGAGTGAATGATCATTAGCGTGTTCAAATTTTTTTTATCTTATATCTTTCTCCATTCTCAATCAATATGAGGTACTCCATTATTAATCAATGAAGCTCTTAGGAATCCTCCATTTTCAAGCCCTCTTAATTTGATTCTAATACTAAAATTTCTCAAAAACTTCTCACAATCCTCTAACAAATTCTCTCACAATTACAACTCTTAGTCTCTCATAATATCCTCAATCTCATAGCTCTTACATTTCTCTCATCATGTTCAAGCTATCTCTAGCAATAAGTAACACATCCTAATTACTTAAATTTATTTCCAATAATATGCTAGGAATCAATAAACTTTATATGGTTTGCTTAACTCCAAGAAAAATGTTAAGAGTAATAATAAAATTTACATAATATGGAATAAGAACTTGATAGCTTACATGGTTGAAAAATTCTTTACATAGATGGATATTGATGAGATGTGACATGCATAGTGCCGCAATATCGCTTCTTTCCCTACGATATCGTGTACGCGATATCATGGTCCACCGCCATATCTATAAATAAGAGGCGACACTCCCCTCATTTCCCAATCCTGGCTAGAAGTAGCGAAGCTCTGGCAGTTTGAACACCCCAGAGTTAGATTAATTTCCCATGTGCCTGCAGTAGGAGTCCTAGAGTGAACGGCTCTTTATTCGAGCAACTTTGTAACCTGAACACAAGTTGTGTACGGTAATAAAGATGAACTTGATTGGATAAACCTTGCAGTACATGGTTTTATTGCATTGTTATTTATTGCTGTCCTAGTGCGCACGAGTACGACTTGATTACGAGCATCTACGGATGTGTA
>MNCI01010880.1:222991-252970 GCA_015680685.1 Gnetum montanum
ATGCTGACGCTAGTTAATTTAGACTTAGGACATTAGTTAGAGTTAGTTAGTTTCTCAACCCTTTCCTTGATAGCATAGGAGATAAATCGAAAAATACCAAAAAAATCATATACCTTAGACTTGCTTAACCATACACCGTGACACATACAAGCAAGCCTGGGAAGACAATGAACGATTAACCCCAAGTGTTTCTTGTGACGTTAAGGCATTTAGTCTGCAGATTTCAACCGGATCGCACGTACACGCTCGTATTCGTATGGTTGAGTGTAGGGGTACCTCGCCACTCATCAATAGGCTATTGCATTATAATAGGCTCTCAATACATGCTCTGGACAACATCCCATGACATATGGGATAAATGGCCTTCTTATTTCTCTTTCCCCAAGAATCATCTTCTACTTCACACTCAAATACCTTACTTTCTTTCTCCACTTAAGCCTTAATTGAGAAATGATGCAATTCTATGTTATCCACATCTCTTTTTATAGTGTAAAGAAAGTTTAAAATTCCCACCAATTTCACTAACCAATTTTTCCACTTTGCCAAAATTAATTATCTTTCCATCATTATNCAATAATTATTTCTTGATCTGAAATGGACCAATCCATATTGTCGAAAACTTATTTGGCTTTTTCATATTCCAGAATAATACCAAATCACTAACTTTAAAAGTTCCCTTTAAATCCTTTCTATTAAACCATCTTTTAACTTGAGAAGCATTCTTTAGTAAATTATCTCTAGCTCTANTACATGTTTTTTTTAATATCATATAAACTTATCTAAGCATACGTATAGGATATATATGTTAGGGTTAAATATGACATAGGTCTATACTATTTTTTAAATATGTTACTACTAAGTATATATATATATGAAACTCTCTATATAAAAGTTTATTACTACTACTATGTATACTAAATATTATATAGNCAAATTGCAAGTAATCAATCCAATTTCCTAGATTTCCATCCATTGACTTCTTAATATAGAAAATAAGTTTTTTATTTGTAGATTTAATTAAACCATTTCCTTGAGGATAATAATTTGAAGAAAAAATAGAAAGATGGATTTTTACAATGCCCATGTTATAAATTATTCATATTGAAAAGCAAGTCCATTGTCAAATACCAACACTTCAGGTAGACCAAAATGACTTGGAATCTAATCTTCCAAGAATGTAATAATATCTAATGCTAAAATTTTCCTTAGAGCCTTTGCTTCAAACCATTTAGTAAAGTAATCAGTAGCTATGAGAATAAGCTTATGTCCTACTCTCAAAGGAGTAATTATACCAATAAAGTCTAAGCCCCATTGTTGAAATGGTCTATCTGCAATTACTAGTTTTAAAGGAGCTCTAGCCTTTTTGATTTTTGGCCCATGAATTTGAAATTTGTAACATCTTTGAATTTTCAAACTAATATCTTGGTACATAGTAGACCAATAAAAATCATAACAAAGTATACATTGCATAGTAGACATAGGAGATTTATAGAATAAATTAGAATGATCATGGAATTGTTCTAAGATAGGACCAATTTGATCATTATAAACAAATTCTAATAAAGCCCCTCTAAAATCCTTTCTATATAAAATTCCATATTTAACTACAAATTTATTTACCTTATTAAAGAAAGCTCTCTTTTGACTAGCAGCTAGGTTATTCAAAACCTTACATGTATCAAGGAATTCTAGAATTTTATCATACCAATGCCCTTCGTAAGTCTTAAGTGCACATGCTTCATCTTCTTTAGCCATTAACTTAGCTAATCCCATTCATTTAATAGTTTTGCATATTTCCAATGAAAATATGAAATTTTTAAGTTTTATGAGCCACTTCCCTCTTTTTAGTCCAATTTCATTTTGGGCTAGGAATTGTTTGACTGTAGGCTCTAGTATCATAATATGAACTAACAAGGTTTTCAAGTAATATTTGAAATGCTGAATTATCTTAATAACTACAAATGCTTATTTCTCTAAGTCTGAATAATTTTACTTTAAACCTTTCAACTATCAAAAAAATCCAATCATTTCATCTTGACCTTTATTTTTTTGAGTTAAAATAGCAGCAACTAAATCATTTGAAGCAAAAGTATATAACCAAAAGTCTTCTATCAATTTTGGCTTTACCAAGTATGGAGCTTCTTCAATAGCTTTCTTAATTTCTACTAATGCTCTCTTTGATTCTGATGTTTTCTCTACTAAGACATATTTCTTAGCATATGCATCAAAGGTTTAGTAATTTTGGTGAATCTAAGGGTAAATTTATTAATAAATTTATCTTTTCAAAAAATATTTAAGAGACTTTTTACTTGTAGGATGCTTAATATTCTGTACTACATGAATTCAAGAATTATCTATAGAAATTCCTTCTTGATAAATTACATGGCCTAGTAAACTTTCAAACTTAGCCTTAAAGACACATTTTTTTGGATTTAATGAAATACCATACTCACGAAATCAATCGAAAACTTATTGGAGATGATCAATATGATCTTCCTTGTTTTTTGAAATGATAGTAATATCATCCAAATAAACTACAAAAAAGTACATATTAAACCGTTAAAAGCTAAATCCATTACTCTTTGAAAAGTAGCTCTAGCGTCTGACAATCCAAATGGCATTCTTTAGTAAGTGAAAGTTCCCCACTTGGTGATAAATGTTGTTTTATATCTATCACATTTATCTACCATTATCTGATTATGGCCTGAAAATCCATCTAAGAAAGAATATACCTGACAACCTAAAACTTTAATCAACATATCAACAATTCTAGGAAGTGGATATTTATTTTTTTCTAAGGCTTCATTCAAATTTCTAAAATCCACACAAAGTCTAATATCACCATTCTTCTTTCTTACTAGTACAAGATTAGCAAGCCATGTCGAATATCAGACTGGATATACGATTTGGGCTTGTAATAACTTCTTGAGTTCATCTTCCATAGCTGGTTCAAATGATGGATTAACTTTCCTTTGCTTTTTTCAACTACCTTAAAACTATCTATCAAGGGAATCTTATGTGTTATCACATCTGGTCAAAAAGTTTTAAGATCATCATAAGACCAAGTAAAATTTTCCAAATTATTTTTTACGAGTAATAATAGATTTTTTTTTGAACACTAAATCATTTCCTTCATGATATTTAGCATCTTTGTCACCTTAGTAGATTTGAAATTCACTGCTTCATAAGTTTTATCATCTAGATTCTATATATCCTTTCCAATAAGTTGATTTTTATTGAATTCATGTTCATGATCAATCACCTTGTTGGGAATCGAATTTATCTTAAAACTTGATGTTATTTTAGGTATAATTTAACTTTTGAATTCTTGCTTATTTCTCAAGAATCTAAGTAACTATTTGTCATCTTTGAATACTTGTAAATGTTTTATGTTATCTAATACTTAAGGTTGATGCTCATTCTCAATCGTTACACCTTCATAACCTTCTATTTTTTTCACATCTAATGATGAAGCTACTTTTGCCAAGCCGTTTGCTATATAATTATCTTATCTACCTATATGTTCTACTTGGTAGTGATGAAACTGATCCAACATTTTACAGACAAGCTATTTATAGGATCGCAAGAATGAGCTTTCTACCACACAATTACCTTTAATCTATTCACATACCAATCTTAAATCTTCGTTTATGGTGAGTACCTTAATTTCTTTTTCTAATGTTGTTTTAATTCCAATACACAAATCTTTGTATTTGGCATTATTTTTAGTACAAGGGAAGGATAGATGAATTTCTTTGAAAATTTTTGTGGAGTTATCTTTTACTAGAACTATTCCAACTCCTACCCCTTTAGAGTTATAAGAACCATCAAACTATAGCTCCCATTTGCTCTCATCTTGAGATTCTTCTTTGTTTAAGATATCAACTCCTTAAAGTGTGCAAATTCTAATTTCAAAAGTTCTTATTTCAACAACTTTATTCTTTTCATTTGTATTAATATTTTCACTCATCAAGGGTTCACTATAAACATATATTTGATTTGGCTCTCCTTTCCAAAGTAACCACATATGTGAGTAATCCATTGATATGTAATTTGAGAAATTCTTACTCCAACTTCTACTCAATAAAAGACTATGTAAATCTAGTAAGTTTTCCACTTGAATAGTTACTCTACTTTTGATATAGGGTTTAGAAGCAATTTCTAATAAAACATTAGGTCAATAACCCACAATTTGCACTCTACCCTTATCCACTTGTACAATATTTTTATTTGATATTTTAGGAATCAAACCATGTTTCTTACATATAGACAATTGCATGATAGTATAAGTAGCTCTAGAATTGATTAAACAATTATGAAGATACTTGTCTTTTAATTTCGTTGTCAAAAGAAAAGGAGGAGCTTCCTTGTCACAAGCACAATCATAACTAGTTTTTTTTTATTATCATTGTTGAACACATAGCTTAACTCTAATTCTCCAACTCTCTTTTTACCTTTAATAAACTCTAAGCCCTTTCTTTGATGATCACCTATTTATAGCAATTTGTAAATGTTGATGTTGGTCCTAATATGTTTAATATCTTCAATCAAACTGTATTCTCTATCTCCATAAAAGCTTGGTTTCTTTATCCACTTATTGAAAGACTAATTTTGAGTACTTACTTCTACTTGATCTTCCTTAATTTTATTTCTTTCCTTTCTACAAGGTTTAAAACTCTTTCTCTTAGTATATGGATTAGAAATAATGTTTTAAGTCCTAGAAGTAGTTAATCTTACCTTTAATCATAGATTATATCCATTTTCTTCATTGTTGGTACACTTGTCATTTGAGGATGTATCCTCTTCAAAACTTGATAAAGAAGAAGCATCACTAGATCCATTGTTAGAAGACTTGCTTGCATAATGAACACTAGATAGCTCATCATCTAATTCAATATTAAGGAAGTTGGACATAACAACATCACTTTCATCCTCATCTTCTACTAACTTAGTATCTTGATGTTTATGTTTTCTATTTTTCATTTTCTCTTTGATTTTAACTTTTATCAAAGCTTTCTCTAGTTTCACTAGTTTGTTAGACAAGTCTTTCATTAACTATCCTTTTTCAAATTCTTTTCTTTCTAACTCTTATTTTGATTTAATACGGGATGGCCCTAGTAATGCTTTAAGTTGAGTAAAATCTTACACATGAATCATCATTTACTCTTCTTTATTTGAGTTTTGATAATTTCTTCATGATTCAAGTTAAACTATATTTCTAACTGTATAGCTTCACTAAAGTAGTCATTTAGTGTTATCAAGTTTGGAGTTCTTCTTAACCAAATTGAAATATTGGGATTCACAACCTTAAGATAACTATCTCTAAGCATCTCATCTGATGGTCTATACTATCTTTGAAAGAGTTCACAAATTCATTGAAACTTAATATTGAGATCTCTAATTGACTCTTTGACTCCTTACTTAGCTTGTACTAGCCCATAGTATAGTTGTTGTTGATCCCAAACTAGGCCAAAAAAAGACTTTTTATATCATCCTAACTTGTGATGTTGTTGCTTGGTATGTTCAAGTACAAAATTTGAGCCATATCCTTTAAATTTGCTACAAAAAATCTACAAGCTTGATCTTGATGTTGAAAGTTTGCATAAGCCAAAGCTAGCTCAAATATGTGAATATAATCTTCAGCTAAGTAAGCTTTTCCATGAAAAAAAGGCTTAAGAAAATAGTTTTTAACTATCTTAGGAATATCATTTTAGTTTTAAAATCCTAATGGTGTAACTATTTTCCAAGGATTTTCAATCCTATTAGAATTCATTTTGATTGTTAAACCCTTATACTTCTTTGGTCTTCTTATATAGACTAATATACTAGACAAAAGGGGTGATATTCATATCCTTCTAGTCTTTACTCTGCTACTTGTTCCAAACTCAAAAACCTTCTTTTATTCTTCTTCTAATGAGTAATCAATCTTATAATCAAGAGTTTCTTTGGAACCTTTAAAATCTTCCAAACTATCAATATGTTTAGTCATTAACTAAAAATAGTATCTAATTTCTTAAACCCTTCTAGGAAACAATAATTGTTAGTGTGCTAGGACTATCAAGCTTAAGAACTTAGAGGACAAATTTTTAGCTCTCCTTTTAGCGTTGAAAGAATTTTTGACATTCTAGGATTAGTGATGAACTCAAGTAACAAATGTTATTGTCCTCCTTTTAGCACTAAAAAAACTATTGGCAACCATTTGAGACTAGACTACCAACAAGCTTATCTGAGCAGGGTTTAGGTGCTTGCTAGACTCTAACAACACCAAGGCTCAAATACCTTCAAATAGACTTAGTAGTTATAAAATGTAATAAACGTGAGTATGTGTTTTCTGTTGTGAATGTTGAAATGATTAGGTTATGTATGAAATTGTAATTAGCTATCATAAAAGAGATTCAACTAGATTTGTCAAATACTGTGAGTTGTTAGAGATTCCTATTTTTTTCAATCACTTAGTCTATATGGTACCTACAATACCTGCTTGTAACAAATAAAATTTTCTAAAAAAATTTGACAAAAATTCTACCAATCTACTTCTAATTTCCTCTAGGGAGAAAGTTCCACTAGAAAACTAGAAATAGAGCGAGATTCAATGGACTTTAAAAAGAGAGAAAAGAAAGAAGATTTGTGTGAAACCTCAAATATTTAAGCAAAATAGATTGATACGAGAAAACACTTTGTAATAAAGCTATTCCTAATTCAGTAACTAAAAATTGTTCAAACTTTTTGAGCTCAACAAGAAATTTTGTAAAGAAAATCTTATTATACTACCAAAAATCACTGTGTAAACTACAAAGTACAAGTCTCTATTTTGGCTAGTTAATAGTTGTCAAAGATTGCATTCAACAAAGCTTTCAAAAATTTGAAAATTTCTTGATTGAAATACAAAGGCAATAAAATTTTAAAATAAAGAAGCTATTTCAGTCCCACAAAAGTATCAAAAATTCTCCTAGACTCTCTATGCTCAAAACAAGAAATTTCGTTAAGACATTGCTATTAAATTGCTCTTGAGGCTTTTCAACAAAATAAGCTCTTCTATGGAAAATCTTAATAGAAGTCTAATATTGTGCAAAAAAATAGAGCTATAAAAGAAACCTAGGACAAATCCCAAAATTAAATGCCAAACATGATACTATCTAAACCATTAGCTAAGCAACTAAAACAAAATGAGAAGAAATGAACTCACATGATTAAAACAAAGCAGTTGAATTGATGCATTTAGCAAGCCATCTTACAATACTTCTTCAAATGTATTTTTAAGTATCTTCCTCTTCTCCCCCTCTCCATTATATCTTAGACCCTTTTTATAGTAGCTTTTGATAGTTACATTAATCATGAGGAGTTAAGGGTCTTACAAATATCTTAGGAATATAAATTTATAACTTCCTTGGGAGTTATAACTTCCATGAAAGTTATGAGACTTTAAACCACATTTGGAAAGTGTCTCCTTATCAATTATAACCCTACAAATATCAAGGAGGTATATTTATAACCTTCATGGGAGATTATAACATAAAATAGAAATTTTAAATTCTAAAAAGTAAAGTTTTATGATTATACATTCTCCCATTTTGGAACCGTAAAACTTTCCCTTTCTAAAAAATTGTTCTAATCTAAATAAATCTTATTTCTTCATTTATAATAATTCATTTTACTTTTGAATTAAATCATTATGAAGGTCATATGACCTTAACAAATGTGGTTGAGTTTTGAGGCACCCCATGTCGACACTTATCTCTATGGCCTCCATGCTTGTTGTTGTGCTACCTTCATTGTGTGCATTACTAGTGTGTCTTGGATTTCTCATTTTTAGATCCTACTGCTATGACTTAGAATGGCACTTCTGTCAACATCACCTTTGGTTTCGACACTCATCACTACCTAGTGCTACTTAGTAACTATTGCCTTCCCATAGAGAAGAAATTTCAGATTCAAGGCCTACACTAGCTTTGTGGTATCATTTCCCTTTTCTAATTTGTGGTGTTTATGCCCTACAATCATGTAATTCCCTATAGAATGGAACTCTTTGACGTGCAGTAGGAGAGGAGTTGCCTTTTAAACTTAGGTGCTGCCATGAAAGATGTCATGATGAATACCCTTTACTTAGGGTTATTAGACCTACAAATTTCAATATTTAATAGTTTTTTTAGGGCTTTTCATTAAAACATTAAATTATTTATGCCCGTAGTTTTGATTATTTTTCTAGAACACCAATTTGCATAGATCTACTCCTTTGCATAGTTACTAGGCTTGTTCCTCCATAAATCTGGAATTCTCATTTGTTTATGACTATACTCTGTATTGCTGTCATTTCCTTTTATGGTAGGGTTCTTGTTTGAAATATCAACGAATTTCTAAGCAATTTTTTGAATATTTTTTTAAACACCATTGAATAAGTATTTTGTTAATTTTTTGTCAAAATTACACTCTTGCTCTTTTAGTGTTTACCCAAATGCTACAACACTTGAACTAGGTATTTTTCCTTTGTTTAATTTAGGATTCTTAGCTCTGCAACTTAATTTTCTACCACCATTTGAAAACCACTACAAATTGAAATGTACAACATAACAATTGATTTCTAGGTGATTGATGGGACGTAATATTGCATAAGCCACGATATCGCGTACACGATATCGTAGTCCACTGCAATGTCTATAAATAAGAAGTGGCTCTCCCTTGTTCATCATTAGTTATTAATTAAGAGTTAGAAGTAGCAAAGCTCTGGCAGTTTGACCACTCCAGAGATAGATTATTTTTCCATATTTGCCCGTAGTGTGGTGAATGTAATTGTACGACATTCTTTATTCGAGTGTGACGTACTTGGACAGGCACATGACTGGCAATAAAGATCAAGATTACTTCATCATTGCAGCAGTCACTTTGTTGTTTATTTATTTAATGTTATTTACTATTTTCTCTCTCTCATCCTTAAACTCCTAGAACGCGGAATGAGTATGACTTGATTACGAGCATTTAAGTGTGACTACCTGCTAGCCCAGTGGCGTACCTAGGATCTACGCTTGGTAATCCTAGTGGTAGTCATGCACAAGGTCCAAGATGTATACGGTTGATCAAGGAATCGGTTGCTCATCGCACTTAGGCTAGATTAGATTTCCTTACCTTTTCCTCCTAGCTTAGCTTAGTTAATCTTACTTTTCATTGTCTTCAAAAGTAGCATTTAGATTAGGAAACACATCATACACCTCACTCTGGACTAAACCATACGTGACAAATATAAATACTAGTCCAAGTGGGAAGATAGCAAACTGTGACCTAAGGATAACTATCTAGGTGCCACAACTAGTCCATCTGCAGAGTCCAACTGGATCGCGCGTGAAACACTTGTATTCGTATGGTTGAGTGTAGGGGTATCTCGCCACTCATCATTGGCATCATTGCTAGGGATGGTGCTAGTTATCTAGGTTAGTTATATCATACAAGGTCACTGTAAAGGACTTAACGATATATCTTTTAGAAAGAAGTAATTATAAAAAGTCACATCTAAATTCACACACAGTTTCACAACAATGTCTCTCCTACAAGATAATAATAACACCACACTTAGTGAGGAAGTTCATTGGAGAACCAATGAATTATATGACGATGAAGATTGGAGTATGCAACCTNTCAAAATTTTTAGGAGGCTACAACTTAGATCCACATCAACATTTATAAGCCTTCTACGATGCCTACACATGGAACAACATTGATAACGGATGGAAAAAACTTAAGCTCTTCCCTATGATACTCGTTGACCAAGCTAAAGTATGGTATAGATCGTTAAAACCAAACTCAATACGATGCTGGTCAAAAATGGTAGAAGTACTTAATGAAAAATATCGAACCTACGCAAGAGTGTCAACCTTGAGAAAATAAATCCAAGAGTGGAAACAAGAAAAACATGAACCCTTGGACATGGCCTTAGAAAGATATTATGCACTATTAAACAACTGTCTAGGCCATGGGTTTTCCGAGGAAAGGCTAATGTACCATATCATTGATGGGCTACGTAATGAAACAAGAGAGACCCTAGGAGTATATGCCCAAGGTCAACTATACAACCTACAAACCCATCAAATCCAAGAGATTATTAAGTGGGTAGGAAAAGAAGAAGGAGAAATAGCTCAATGGGAGAGTGTTGAAAAACATCAACGGGACCAAAATATTAACTCAACAAAGGTCCATGATCATAATAAGGAGAAATCAACAAATCTCAAGGTGGAAATATCATCTTTGCCAATACAACAATCATTAGAAGAAGTCAAGGCAAAGATTAATAAGATGTTGGAATGGATGAATCAAAAGTGTGGGGAATATATCAAAACTATGGGAGATAGAGTTTTGGCGACCCAAGAAGTAGGACAAAACATTAGACATTCGAAAAAAAAGAATGAAGGAAATAAGTGCTCAACTGCTAATCATACATATGAATGCAACATATGCCTGTACGATCACCCCAAAGGCTAATGCCCAATATTGTTACATTTATATGAGCATTGGAAAAACACATTACATCCAGATTTCGTATAGAGATCCTGTGTTCAATCACAGTGGAAATCATCCCAGTCGTGGGGGAGACCACCCTTAGACTAGAGGCATCCTTCACATTTTCTGAATCCAAACACTTATCATGTTCAACACCCTATTTCTCCATCTAGGCCAACATACTTTATCTCACCACATTACTATTCTCCACAATACTCTCAACCCATGCCTCCAAAGCAACCACCACCTTGTGCACCTTATATTCCTCATAACTTTCAACATTCTTATCCTTTCCCTCCTTCCACAGTACCACCAACTATTCCTAAGGTGTTTGTGCCACAGCAACAACCCACAAACAACACTTGTGCTACTGCTACTAATAGCAGTGAAAAGCCTCCTCAACATCAAAGGTGTCCTTTCTTTAAACATGGTTGTTGGAAGGGACAACACAATTCTGAGGTCACTGCATCTTCCAACCCAACACAAGTCCAACAATGTGGTGCACCCTTACCTTTGAACCCAACACCTCATGTAACTTCATCAAGGCCACCAACTAACACTCCAACAACCATACAGCGCAATGAACAAAACCATGGGAGGCATCATCCTAATCCTTGCATACCATCTAACGGTCACCAACATCATAGTGGATCAACTCGTTATCCAGGAACTACATCATATAAAGTGTCCTACTATGCTTATTATAATCAAGTGTGTGAACCCCAATGGGGTAAGTATGGACCATTTTCAATACTTCTAACATGCAAGGATCCTTATCTTTCATTTATTAATCCTTGCCATACTCAACCGATTAGTTATGGGGATACCCCCCATTTCAAAGACAAGCAAGATTAATAACCATTTTTTATTTTTTCTTTGATTTTACAATAAAAATTTATAGTTTTTTATTTTTCAACTTTTTGTTCTATATTTTTGTGTTTTTTTCTTTTTAAATTTTTGTAAGTAATCTCATCTATGAATAAAACACTCATGTGGATCGTTGGTTGAGGTGTGTTTTATGTTATTAAGTCATGAGTGCTTAATTACTTGGAATAGTGAGCCCATTACACCCACTCATCCACTCTATAAACAAGAGGTTTTGTTCGAGGGTACAGTGATATTTTTGACATTCTTAAAACTTAAAATTAATTTTTTGTTCATTGTACCCAGAATGAAGAAGGATGGACCAAGATGGAATGATTAGGGTGTGAAATCAAGGGGACTTGTGGATTCTTTTTGTTGACGTATGTGGGAGTTGTCATGCAATGTGGTTGTACTAAGATCCTTGTAGATCTAATGAAAAATGGGAGTAAGAGTAATCAAAAGGGCACTTGAAAATCATATGTTGTTCTAGGGGGATCCCACTAGAAAGACATGCACCCATGCCTGAAGGTTGGCAGCTTCTCTAGATTCAATAAAGTGAAAAAGAAAAAAAAAAGAAGAAAAAGAGAAAAATAAGGTGCCACAAAACAAAAATCACTCCTCCCTTGCATAAAATGCCAAGTGATCGTATGCCTTGTTGTTATGGTACTCTCATAGTTGTGTTCCATGGGATGAAACAATACGATGTCACTAATTGAAGGATGGACTTGGTCCTAATCTTGGAATGATGGGTTAATAACACCCTAATCATGCTTTTCACACAGGATTCACTGTGTCCTGGGTCAGTTACCTTGTGTCCCAATCTCTACGATCCCTTCTCTAGTTCATTTCATCTCACTATTCATGTAATTGTAGCTCGTGTCCTGTGTAGCATAGAATTTTCATCTCATTCTGGTGATATTTACATGTGTGTGTTTTGTGGAGTTAGTGTGGATTGCATTTAACCCTTCTAGTGCCCACAGACATTTTAAGTGTGGTTACACAAGGGCATTATAGGTTGAAACCTGCTTTGGGGAGGACCCACTTGTGTAATTTTTCATAATCTTCACTGATTCCCTAGCTCAAACACACAATTTCTTACCCTCAGCTTAATTTCTCATAATTCTCTTTCCCTATTATTATCCCTCTATCACTTTAATGTTCCAATGTACCATTACATTCCCTTTTTTCGTAACCACCAAATTTTTATTGCTAAAGTTCACATCATTATCATTAAGAGTGCCTCTCGAATTAATGAAATTACCCTAGAACATATTAATACTTGCCAATGTCCTGAATATAAAACATTAATTTCAAGAAAAATCATTAAAAATTTTGTATTTTTCATGTGTCTCACATTAGTAGGACCGAGATATCACGTACACAATATCACGTCCCACATGATATCGCATACATGATGCATCGTACGCGATATCGCGTCCTATTTTCCTATAAATAGGATACCCCGCTGCAACACTTAGCATCATTTTGTCATTTACGCAGGGGGAGTTTTTGAAATTTTTCTCTACGACTTGCGATTGCGTGGCCCTTGGTTTTTCACTAATATCTCGCTCACTGGTACTCCAATTTTAATTCCGTTTGAACCTACTTGAACCTGGAGTGTTCAGTTTAGTCGTGGGGGAGAGACACTTGCCGAAAGTGCCTAACTTTTTTGAAATTTATCATCACCCAAAGGACATCAATTAGGGTAATTAACACTAACACTTAGAAAAATTGTGCCAAAAATCATATGACCTTAGGTACACCGGGGGATTAACATGAAGCCACCTAAGTCATAGGATCCATTATTATAATTTTCAGGTACTATCGCACATTATAACATAAGATCTTTAATTAAGGCAAGTAGTAAGGTATAACTTGACTTTAAAAACAACCTTACTGATGCTTGATCCATGTGATTGCAGAATGACCCCGAAACGTGCACAGCAGGACGGTCCTGTTCAAGGTGGAGGGAAACAACCTCGGAGAGGTGGAAGAAAAGTCCTTGCTAGACAACATGCAGAACAAGAGGTGCAATCATTTAGCATCCATCAAGAAGAACCTCCTACCAGATGGTCCGGGCAGGCAGAAGGAGGAGTTGCTGCTGCAATTGAACTGGGACAACAACTCACATTGCCCCCAAAGTGTGTTCAGGCTATCCATGAGAAGTCCACATTTGTTGTGGTGATTGTGGAGCTAAAATTTGAATCTTTTGCGGAGTTTGCTCCTGAGGCTATTAGGGATCACCTCAAGGGATCTCCCTTATGCCCTGTCCTCTCTGAATGTAGTGCCTGGTACTTAGGTGAAACATACCAATTCTAGCACAATAAGGATCAAGACACCATGGTTAACATTTGTGGTGTGACAGTAGACTTTTCTGCATAGGTAATTTTGGAAGTGTTAAACCTTCCGAATTCAAGCACCCATGTTGCTCGGTTATCTACCCAATTGGACCCTGATGTGCAAAAGGATAGGTTGGAGAAGGCTTATGGCAGAGACAAAGCTTTTGGAGAATTGAGATGGAAGAGAGAGTTTATTTCAAAATTGGAACCTATCACCTCTTCCCCAAAAAATGTTTGAAAAGAATATCCACATATGCAGCTAGAGGATGTGCAGTGTTCATGGAAAAGGTTAACGCTAACCTTCCCCATCTATATTTGACGAAGATCCTAAGGCGATTTGAAGAACGGAAGTCAGGGAAGATGGCACTACCCTTCCCTTGTCTTATCAAAAAATTATGCCAATGAGCTAGGTATTTGGGGGTACACTCATGACATCCTCCGAAAAGCCTAGAATTCTTCTTATGCTAAATTACTAAAGGTGCCAGCTCCAAGAAAGAACACTAGCGAAGAACTAAGACCTGAAGAAGAAGAAGAATAGATGACTAGACCACCTGCAACTCAACTTGCAGGACCCAGTCAACCTCCACCCACATGTCCCAACCAACAACAAGAAGTAGTGCCTGGTACAGATCAAGATCAGCCGTCGCCGCCGCAAGACTATAGACCATCGATGAGCCATCTTAAGGCCATCGCTGAGATGGTTAGTTGGGGAAGTCATGATGATGTAAACCTTTTCCACGTCATCGATGATGCCGACTAGCCTACTATTTCATTAGATCGCACAAGGGATGAATTATCAATTCAAACAGAAGGAGGGAAAACTATATGGTCACAACAGATCTCAGGAAATGCGGCATCTTTTCAAGTGCAGTTAGAGACTGGTGAAGGGGCCACTGTGCTCTTCATGCAACACCAGGATGTTGTGGGAGCTACTGAAGTGGTTATTGACCACATCAAAGAATCCTTTAATGTACCTATTGTGCCATTGATAGATCTTTTAGGAGCACAGGACGCTCAAATTCTTGTTGGAACCTCAATGACTCCTGCAGAACATGAGGATGTACTTGACAGATTGCTTCAAATAGGACAAGTAATGACGTCTCTGTTTGACATCCCCAAGGATGTAATAGCAATTCAATCAGACCTCATTTCCACAAAGGGGAAGTTGGTCATATCTGAAGTGAGGGCAGAGCATGCTGAAGCTGAAGTGCAAAGACTATAAGAGCAACTCATAGCCTTACAAGTAGCATAGCGGGATCCTCTACAGTTTGTTCCCGCAGATTAGCTGGATAACTTTAGAACTAAGAAATTAACCAAATTGATAACAGAGAATAAGAAGGTGGCAGAGGAAAAGGAGAAGGTTTTTTGGGATGCCTTCGCATCACAGGCACAAACCCATGGACATCTTAAGGCTCTCAAGGCCTTAGAAGAAGAGAATAAGCAGTTGGTTGCAGATAACCTTCAGTTGACCTCTGTGGAGAAACAAAAGAATGTTCTTGATGAACAATTTCATCAGTTGCGAGAACAATTCATTCGGGTCCATCGGGATGTGAGCCATTTAGCCAAAGAAAATCGAACCCTCTCAATGAAGGAGGTACATGCTATTCGCCAAAAATCATCTATCAAAATAAGTGCGTGGTAGAATGAGGCTAAATGACACGAGAAGCTGAAGGAGCACTTCCGTGATCAAGTGGGGATGTACAAAAAAATCCTGGAGAAGGAGATCCATATGGCCAAGGCTCAAATCAATAACATCAGTGCTCAACACATTGATTGGAGGGCCATATTGGACACTTATGCCTTTTCCCACCAAGCGGAAGTTAAAAATCAGGACCTACAGATCCAAGACTTGACCAAATACATGGAGTTGGAAAACCTTAGATATGCCAACCTTGCCATGTTAACAGCAGGGTGTCCAAGGTTAGAGCTCGAGTAACCCACAACAAATATGAAGAAGAATTTGCAAAATGCAAGAAGCTGGCTAAGAAACTAGATGTCGCAAATTCTGAACTTGCAGTGGTAAAAGAAAGCTACCAGGGATAGAAAGATGTTGCAACCGACTTGGCTCGATGGCTAACAAATCTTCATGAATACAAAGATAAAGTTAGAGCCTATGAAGAGGAACAATGGGTGTTTGCGGTGTGGTATGTCAAAGCTAACCAAATGTTCCTGCAACTACCCTGTCCATGGGAGGTGTCGACTCTGTCAAACATCAGAACCTTAGCATGGATGACACAAGATCCTCGAACCAATGAGGAGAAGCTCCAAGCCATTCTTCAGCATCATCAACCTTCAAAGCCTGGAGCACAAGACAAAGGGAAAGCACCCATGGAGAAGCCACCACCACCAGGAACTACATGAGTTCCATTTTTTGTAGTTGTAGTATTTTTCTGTGTTGTGTCTTCCCACACTACGACATCATTTCTTTTTTTGTTTTTTATTTTATTTTTCCAATTAATAATCCCATACCTATCCACTGTGTAATCAATGGAGCTTGTTCTCCTTGTAACTCGAGGACGAGTTTTTATTCAGTTGTGTGGGTATGATGGGACACGATATTACATAAGCCGCAATATCACATACACAATATAACATCGGTTACGATATCGCATCCCCCGCGATATCGCGTCTTCCCTACGATATCGCATACGCAATATCGTAGTTCGCTGAAATGTCTATAAATAAGAAGTGACCCTCCATTGTTCATCATTAGTTATTAATTAGGAGTTAGAAGTAGCGAAGCTCTAGCAGTTTGACCACTCCAGAGATAGATTATTTTTTTGTGTCTACCGATAGTGTGGTGAATGTAATTGTATGGCATTCTTTATTCAAGTGTGATGTACTTGGACACACACATGACCGGCAATAAAGATTGAGATTACTTCATCATTGCAGCAGTCACTTTTTTGCTTATTTATTTAATGTTATTTACTATTTTCTCTCTCTCACCCTTAAACTCCTATAATGTGGAACAAGTACAACTTGATTATGAGCATTTAAGTGTGACTACCTGCTAGCCCAGTGGCGTACCTAGGATCTACGCTTGGTAATCCCAGTGGTAGTCATGCATGAGGTCCAAGATGTATATGGTTGATCAAGGAATCGGTTGCTTGTTGCACTTAGGCTAGATTAGATTTCCTTACCTTTTCCTCCTAGCTTAGCTTAGTTAATCTTACTTTTCATTGTCTTCAGGAGTATCATTTAGATTAGGAAACACATCATACACCTCACTCTGGACTAAACCATACATGACAAATATAAACACTAGTCCAGGTGGGAAGACAGTGAACTGTGACCTAAGGATAACTATCTAGGTGCCACAACTAGTCCATCTGCGAAGTTCGACTGGATCATGCGTGAAATGATCGTATTCGTATTGTTGAGTGTAGGGGTATCTCGCCACTCATCAGTGATGAAGTTATTTATCAATTTTTTACAAAGTTCTTTGCATATGTATAGAGAAAAAGGATGTACTTCATTTCATTATTCTTGTAAAACATTTGATTTATTACTACACTTAACTAATAAACTACTGGACTTACAAAATGTAGGAACTAATGGAAATATCATTGCAAATAATTCCTCTTGCAATTTTCAAATTAATTTCTAGATTTTATCTCCTCCAATGCATATAGAAATATCACAATTTCTTCATAACATATGCTGAGAACACTTTACTAAGCTTATGAACTCAAAATAAGAACATTTACATAAAGAACACCTTTCTCCATTAAGCTACTCATGAAATTACCCCCTTTAATAATTTAACTCTCATTTTCCAATCATCTTTGAAAATCTAATTGAGAAATTTAATTTCTTGTATATTACTTTATAAAATCTACTCCATAAATATGGTAGAAATGTGACAACACTTAGTTCTTGTTTCGATCTCTTGTCTTAACACCATCTAATCTCTTGTCTTGATCTCATTTTGACCACATCTAGGTTCTTATCATGATCATCATGTTCTTTTTTTGCTCTTACTCTTTCTTAGTCCTACAAAATCTTACAAGCACATATTCCACATTCTCCATTTTCCAAGGTTTTGACAAACCAAAAGGTCAAAAAAGGAAGGGCCCAAAAGAAAGAAGAGGAGGTGAAGGAACCAACTTTCAATAAAGGAATAATACCTTAATACCATCTTCATTAATTACATGGTATATGTTTTATAACATGAAAGGTCACATGAAGGGAAAATTTTGATAAAGAATGAGGTTTCAAAACTTAACAATTTAGAAAGGCAATAATTAAGCACAACAAGAAGATTCTACATTAACCCAAGACAAAGGTAAGTGAGTAGGTCATGGTTATAACACTAATTTTGCTACTTTCTAGATGTCTAATAAAATTAATCCTCCTACTATGGTAATTAAAAGTGATTATAGTGATTATATGACTTCTTGTAAAGAATGTTTCATAGAGTATAAGAGTGATAAGAATCTTGGGTTAATTAATGTAGGTGAGGGGGATTATTTACAAATTGAAGTTATTGAAAAGTATCAAATTTTTCTTGATAATGATCATTCCATCTAAGTCCATGATGTGTTTTATGTTCCTAAATTATCTAATTCTCTCTTATTAGTTGGTTAAATGTTAAGAAAAAGAAACAAAGTTATTTTTAAGAATGATGAATGCATCATCTTAAGCAATCATGGTCTACTAGTAAAGGTTCCTATGTTATAAAAATAGATGTATTGTTTTGAAGTAATGCACTCCACTCATGTAAGTTCAAGTGAAGAGTTCTCAAAGCATGACATGATAATATTAAGGAATTGGAGGCTTGGTCATGCCTCCTACTTCAAACTTCTTAATCTCATCAAGAATCAAATTGCCATTGGAGTTAAGTTTCAAGAAGCACCTCAAGAATTTTGTAACATCTGTCAGAAGTGCAAATAAAAGGCACTTCCACATTTCAAAATAAGTGAGAGGATGACCAAACCTTTGGAGTTGATTTACATGGATGTTCTACATCCAATGCCTATTATTTCTCATGAAGGATGTAAATATTTTTTGATGGTTGTTGATGATTTCTCTAGATACACTTGGATCTACATTCTTAATTTTGAAGATAAAGTATTTGGTGTCTTTCAAAATTTCAATAAATTGGTGGAGAATAGGCTTGGCTAAAATATTATATCCATAAGGAGTGATAGAAAGGTGAATTTATAAATAATCATTTTTTTAATTTTGTAAAAATCATGACATATCAGAAAAAAAACAAATAGGGGTATGAACCACAAATTAACGAGATAACTAAGAAGAAAAATGGTATGATCCAAGAAATATATATATGTTTTTTGAAGCATGTATTCCTTCTTAATTTCTATTAGAATGAAACAGTCCACATCACCACTTATATCTTTAATAGGCTCATTACATATCCCATAGATAAGAAAACTCCCTATGAATTTTTGTATGAAAAGGTATCAAATCTCTCCCATGTCAAGGTCTTTGGTTGTGTATGCTATGTAAAGATCCCCAACGCTCTTGGAGGAAAGCTAGATGATATAGGAAGAAAGTGTGTGTTACCTGGACATGATTCCAAGGCAAGTAGCTACAAATGTTTTGATTTACTTGAGAAGAAGTTGCATGTACCAAGAAGTGTAACTTTTGATGAGCAATACTTAGGATTTAATTCATTCTACAACTAAGGAGAAGATAAGAAAAAAGATAAAGAGGCCTATGAGGCAAGACCATGGCTAGAGAAGGACCATTCTTCATTTCAAATCTTAGATACTAACTTTTAAAGAAGATACATAAAAAGCCAAGAAAAGTTTAATGTTACATATTTAACCCTAATGAATGAAACATCAAGTGTAAATGAGGATTTAAAAATTAAATAATGGAAGAATGCAATGCAAAATGAATATGAATAAATCATGAAAACTAACACATGATCCTTAGTGGATAGACCAAAGGGTAAGAATATCATTGACACTAAGTGAGCATTTAAAAAAATGTGATGAAAAAAGTAATATCTTCACTTACAAGATAAGGTTGGTAGCAAGGATATTTAAATAAAAGAAACACATTGATTATGAATAAATATTTAACCATGTTGTAAGATTTTAAAATATCAAGCTCATGATCTCCATAGTAGTCCATCTCAAGCTAAAGATGCACTAAGTGAATGTCAATTCAAAATTCATTAATGATGTACTTAAGAAAGATGTTTATATTCTTCAACCTTGAGGGTTTAAAATCCAAGTTCATGATGACAAAATATGTAAGTTTCACAAAGCTCTCTATGAACTCAAGTAAGCTATAAGATATTAATTTCATAAAATTAATGATTTTCTTATCAAAAGAAGCTACAAAGGCTTTTTTTTTTAGCCTACTTTCTACTTAAAAAATGTAGGCATTGATGTAATTTTAATATTATTGTATTTTGATGACTTGGTCTTCCTATTAAGTTCTAAAAAATTAATTTCAAACTTTAAGAAATATAGGAAAGAAGAATTTGAGATGAATTATTTAGAAGTACCAAGGGAGTTCATAGAAATCCAAGTAGAGTAAGAAGAGGATGTATTGAAGATGTATCAGATAAAGTATGCCAAAAATATCATAGAAAAATATGGCCTAAAGAATACAAGAATAGCCACAACTCCACTTCCATCGAACCTTAAACTTCAAGGGAAAGATAAAAGTTCCTTGGTTAATGCTTCTCTCTATAGAAGCATGATAGAATCCTTGAGGTTTCTTTGTCACTAAAAGTCTGATATTGAATTTACCACATCCTACCTTCCAAGGTTCATGCAAGAACCTAGAATTAGCCACAAGAATTCTTTTAAGCATGTCTTGAAATATATAAAAGAAATAATTGATTTTTCCATAAACTTTGTTAAAGTGAATAATAATATTCATGCATTTCATGATGTTTATTAGGATGAAGATCTTCAAGAGAGGAAGTCTACATCAAGTTCTATCATTTTTCCATGGGGCTAACCCTATCTATTGGAGCAGCAAGAATAAATGTGTCATAGGTCTTTCATCATGTGAGGTTGAAAATACATTTTATGGCTTAAGAAGCTTTTCACTCAATTGGTCTTTAAATTATTTATTTCCATCGAGCTCATGATGGGTAATTCATCAATAATCTAACTTTCAAAGAAGGATCTCCTTCATAAAAAGTCTAGTCATGTTGATATTAAGTATTAGTTCATCAAGCAAGAAGTGAAAAATGGCAACATCTTATGCAAGTATATGTCTACACAACATCAATTAGCTAATATCCTTATAAAGATCCTTCAAGCATACAAATTGGACTACCTATTAAAGATCATTGACATCTTAAATATGGAAGAAGCAAACAAAGAAAATCCTTGAATTTCCAACATCATGATTCTCATACATTACATAATAAAGGAGGATTTGTTCTAAATAGTGTGCATGTGTGCTCCTAACTTCTTCATCAATGTTTATGTTGATGTTGAGGAGAGTAGAATGTAGTGGTAGTTTTTTATTTACTGTTCTAATATTATGTTTGATGTAATAGGTGTTATAAGTATGTTGGTATGAAGAAAAAGGATTGTAGAAGGTTATGGATTAAGAAAAGTTTTTTAAAAAAGTATGGAGACAAGAGCATTCATGAGTGGCCCATGTTATAATAGGTAACATCCTCTCCAAAAAAGTATAAATAAGGGTATTCCCCTCCATTGTAACTTTCCTTGCTTATGCATTTTAAATTAAAAAGCTTTTACTTCCTTTAATATTGAGTGTTTTGTGTAATTTTCATGTGTTTTAAAAGGTCTCTTATCTTTTTCCTTTTCACTTTTTTGCATTTTTGTAGCATGACCATCTCATTTGTAGAGTTAATCCCTTCTCATGGATTCTTCTTCCAAGTTTACTCTCAACATTTATTTCATGAATTTCTCATAATTTTCATGCATTCTCTTAAGTTTCTCACATGCATGTTTTAACTTCAAGTTTTATCAAGTTTGTAAATTATAATAAATATTTTTCTCATGTTTCTAATGAATTTTGAAATAATTTAAAAGTTTTTTTGTATTTTAATTTAAGGGATTCACTTCCCAATTTCATATTCATGTTAATTTTAATGTTATTTTTTTATGAATTTTTTGCTTTTTAAGTAAAATCTGATGTAAAAGCATATATTTCTTCTTGAATGTGCTTATTTTAATCTTCTTTAGCTTAGATTCTTCTCTCATTTTTTGTTCATGTTTTCGAAAGTATTTGAAGGTTGTTTAAGGAAGAATTGCAACTTTATGCAACTTTATGATGTTTTTGTACTTTTAGTGCATATGTGTTAAATTCAAGGATTATCTATTATTTTTCTTGTAATTAATTAACGCCTCACCATGTTTAGAGACTAATATACACATTCGAATTCTTAATTTATCAATTTTAATCCTATGTTTATATACTTTCTATAAAGTTTTGTTTTAACATCATTCCATGTTTTTTGTATGATCATGACTCAAACATGAGTTCACCATAACTTATGGTATATACAAAGGTATTTCTAGTTGATCACAACCTCACCAAAACTTGTGGTATTAGACCATAGCTTTATCATGATCCACAATGCGCAATAACAACTTGAAAATGATTCATGATCTATTTTTTAAAGTCCCATTACTTGTGGTCAACTCATGGGCAATTTGAAATACATCCAAAGTGCTAGAGTCCATAACATTTATCATGAACTAGCCATGAATTATGGCTAGTTTATGGTATTCTTAGAATTTATTTTTCTATATCTCAAACAAAGCATAACTCATAATGATCTTGTGGTATTACAACATGACTTGAACATTACTCATGATTAGGCACCATGGCCTACAATAACAACTTATGGTTTTATGAACCACAACTAGTTGTCAACTAATGGTCAACTTGTGGTGGCCAAAGCCGACACCAAAGAAGCTTAAATGTCTATACCATCTAGTGTAGGATGACCTTATTTCACTATTGTCCTCTAATATGAACCTCATCAAAGTCTTGGTGTCTGCTAGCTAACAACTTATGAATGAGCTCTTGCATTTTAGTCATTAAATCCTTGAAAGAAATCTTGAGATGTTTAAGCTCTTGTCTAAACTCTTGGGCAGTATTATTTTTAGGAACCATAACTTTGATAAGCCTAAATCAAATTTTTAAACTAAAAAGGATAGTATTCACAAATAATTTCTCAAATCTAGGTGAAAATCTAAAATACCCATAATAATATTTCTTCAATTCAAGTAAGATGGTACTATTCTTTAATGCAAAATCATAATTCTAAAACTCTTCACTACAAATCCTAGTCTTTCAAGAAAATGAATACTCAAATATCACAAAATCAACAAGTTCCAACCAAGACCAACACAATTCCTATCAAAATTTGATAATTTATGCCTCAATTATGCAAAAATCATAATAGATTCTTTAATATCCTTCTAGATCTTGATGAAGAAACATCAACACAAGATGTAGATTCCTCTAAGACTAATGCTTTAATATCAACATGGTAAGGATCTATCCCCAACAGATCCTAAAATGATCCAATTCCACATACTTCCAAGTTACTTGAAGAAATTAGAATAAAATAAAATGGTGTAAATTCTTTCTTAATTATAATAATTTTAAAATTAAAATATAATAAAGATAAGGAGCAAAGCTTAACTCAAAATTTTTCCAGAACTTGAAGATAATACATATCCTCAATGATCTCCCTCAAACCCTTACTTAATTGTGGCTCTACTTGAGCTCACAAGACTCAAGAAGATAAAACTCTTATAGAAGATTGTTTTGTAGAAATAGAAAAATTCAATGTTGGAAATTGAATAGAGCTACATGGAATAGTTTTACCTCAAGAGCCACAACCTCAAAAAATATCTAAGATGCCTTAGGAAGTCTTGTTGATCACCTTAGAACTTAAGGGGTTTTTGTTACTGAATGAAGATAAGTGAAAAAAAGGTAATAAACTAAGTGAACAATGGATCCAACACTAGATCTATGAGAGAATCAAGAGATAACTAAAGAAATAATGATAAAATATGTAACCAAAAAAATTGTAAACTTTATATTAATACTATAAAAATATTGTGGAACATAGGTTCATAAGGTATAGATCGATTGCCTTTCAAAGTCTAAGAATACAAAATTCCATAGATCTCTTTGAAATTTCCATTGAAGATCTAGTGCGTGAGTAGCTAGGGTATGTTCTACAACTATCTCAAAAACTTTTAGCTAGATCGATCTACTTTTAAATGATGGTTGGAATAGGTTATCTCTCCTCACAATGATTAGCACTGGGGAAGAAGACTCCAAATGGTTTCAAAAGTCTCTCTATGTTAACAAGTCTTGTATGTGCCAAAAGATCCTAGAAATGATTTTTATTCTTGCATAAATAGGCCATGATTTGTTGTTTCTCTATCGATTTAGTTCTAGCAAGTTTTTTGAATGTTTACACAACACTTTAAATCATCCACATTACCCAAAATTACAACATTTTTTTCATACATGCTAGGACTAACAAGTACAGCATTTTTGACATTTTATGCCAAAATTGGTAGCATTTTTAACAATATGACACAAATACGTTGGCTTACTGAAATTCATAGCATTTTAATAGTATGGATGATAAATTACATTTTATATGTTATGAACACTCTAGGATTTTGATGAAATAGAGGTAGGAGATGAAATTTTAAAGGAAAGTTAAAGGACTTGTTTTTGCTCTTGAATCCAATCAACATTACAATAAAAATTTGGCTATAAGACTTCCTTATTTAACCAAATTTTCTTTGAGGTGTTTCATTGGTTCCTCTTTGTTAATATTTTGAGGATTGACTTGAAAGACAACAACAAAAAATGCAAAACACCACCACAGGTTCATCACCAACACTTCCCTCTTTACACTTGATTTTGTAGCTATCGAATCATGCCAAGGAGTACTCACGATGAAGAAGTAAGGTTGAAATGGAATAATTAGAATTTGGAGTAAGGTATGATGGATACATATGTCTTTAGAGATGATTATACAGGCTAGCAAAGAATCCCAAATGTTTTGACATCATGGTCATGGCATGGTAATGTGCTCATTTGCTAACAAGTTCATTATGCTTCATGCTTGTGATATGAGTTACATATGCTTCAATTTGAAGAAAATGATGCATTGGTATTGATTATTTTGGACACTTGGCCCTTTTTTTAAGCCATTGGTTATGTTGTTTCAAGTTATTTTGGCCTTTGGCTTTCTTGGAATTTCTTCCTTCTTTTTTCCTTTTCTATTTTCCAGAAGTTAAACATTCTTTGGGTTTTAGTGCCAAGGCCAAACTTCTATTATCTTACTAAATGAAACATTTGGATATTTCAATGAACTTGATTGATCTAGAAAGTTGTAGAAGATGTCACATAATCATGATACATGAATGTTAAACATAGATTTTCATCATTAACAAGGTCGAGAAGGCTAAAGTTGGTATATGATTATGGCTTAGACAAGGTAAAAAAAATGATATGAGGCAAGTACTATTAGTATGATTAAACAAGATATTCTAATCTCATGTATTGAGAGCATGTGATAATTCACTGCTATGATGAGTCACATCTCTACCATGATTTTAGGCTCATCCTACAAACACAACTGGGAGAGAACAAGAACATAGATTAAATAAACATGATATTACAAAAGAAAACATGAGATAACAAGCAAATGTTGGTCATTATGAGACATAATTGATAGAACTTAAGAATGCCATATCTTGTTTTGTAGATTTGCATAAAATTTGTAGTGTGTTAAAACCAAAGCAAAGAGGTCATGCTTGCTTTTCATAGGCCACAAATTCCATCAACACTACATATTTTATAAACAAATACAAATAAATACTAACATCAAATAAGTAAATGTTAGATATAATAAGGTCTATGATAGGAATGGTTGATTGGATTAGCTAATTCATTCCCATCTATGTCTGCTATCTTAAAAGTTTCATTACCATAAGCCTTGGTTACTAGGAAAGGTCCTTCCTAATTAGCTAAGAATTTTTCCAAATGTTCATGAACAATATTGAGGACTAAGTCTCCTTCTTTAACCATCCACCAGTTTAGATCATGATGGCAATACTGTCTTTTTTTCTTCTAGTATCATTCACTGTGAGTAAGTGTTTGCATTCTTTGCTCTTCCACTAAATTCAAATCAATAGTACACAACTCATTATTTTGCTCATCATTGATGTAGTCAGATAGAGCTATCCTCAAAGGTAGAATATGCAATTCAAGAGGCAACATAGCTTCAGATTTGTAAACCAAAACATATGGTGTGACACCCATTGTAGGTTGAAATATTGTCATATAGGCCCATAATGCATACAAGAGTTATTCATGCCATCTATTCTTGCTATTATTTAACATTTTATTTAGAAGATTAATGATGAATTTGTTACAGACTTCAACTTGTCCATTGGCTTGTGGGTAATAAGGTGAAGAGAAAGAATGCTTAATGTGTAATAATTGACAAAAGGTTTGTGTTTCGTTACTATTAAATTATGGTACATTATCCATGACAATGACTAAAGGTAGGCCAAAATGTGATACTATGTTGTCTAGGATGAATTTGTAGACTTGTTATGAAGTTATTTTTCTCAAAGAGATAACTTCAACCCATTTCATAAAATATTTAGTTATAGTGATGATAAAGCTATGTCTTGTAGAGGACTTAGGAGTTATAGGTCCAATAATATTAAGTCTCCATCATTGAAATGGTCATGTGATCTGAGTAGTATGTAACTCTATTAGTGACACATGCATAAGGTTGTTGTTTCATTAACAAATATCATAAGTTTTTATCTTTTGCATGTGGTTATTTTTAATATAAGACTAGTAGTATCCTATAGTAGCCATGGCTCTAGGTCCTATATGTCCTTCACATATACCATTTTGTACCTATTGTAGAACTAAATGGGCTTCCTTTTTGCTTGAGCATACTAATGATATACCATCATAGGACTTTCTACATAATGTGTTATCAACCAAAATGACATATTACCTTGATTGTTTATGTGCAAAATCCTTTTGGGAAGCAGTGAGGTAGAACTTGATATCATTGTACCATTAATCTTGAGATATGTTACCTATGGTTGCTATAGAATTACTTTTAGTGTTTTGCATGATGGAATAAGCATAGGTTTTCATCATGGAAGATAATTGGCTAAACACATTAGACATCACACTTAAGACTAAGGTAATAATGGCATCAGCAAGTGTATTCTCAATTTAGGAAATTTTTTGAATATCCACATCTATAAATTGTTGAATGAGCATCTTGGCTAGGTTACAATATGGTTGTAATTATTTGGCCTTATAATTGTATACTTAAGTTACTTAGTTGACCACTAGTTGAGAATTACCTTTTAAAATCAAGCATGTAAATCCATGATCACAAGCTATCATGAATCCCATGATTAACTCTTCATATTCTTCCACATTATTAGTGCATGAAAACTTGAAATGATAGGAAAAAGGTTGGATTTCACCATAGGGAAATGTAATGATGACAACAACACTTGCTTTGTGTATAGTTGAAGCTCCATAAAAATGCATGATGGCTTCATAATCTTTGGGTACATTGTTGATAACATTGACATGCTCATCAAGAAACTCAAGATCTATGGCTACATTGTCTTTAATTAGAGAAGTGGTTAACTGTGTGCCTATGGCTTGGCTCTTATTTAAGGCTTGGAAAATATAGTGTAGATTGAATTCAACTATTATGGCTTTTCATTAGGCTATTCAACTACTCTCATAGAAGTTGGATGTAATGGCCCTTAATACATTGTCTTTGCATATGATATTGACTTCACTCCTAAAGAGGTAATGTCTCCATTTATTTAAGGAAAAGGTTAATACTAAGAAATTTTTTTTAACTTTAGTATATTTATTCTCATCGGCTACTAGTGCATGGCTTAAGTAGTAAGTCAATAGCTCTACTCCATCTCATTTTTGATAGAGCAAGGAAGATATGGATGCATTGAAGATCATACGGTTTATGAAGAATGATTTATTCTTTTTAGGAAGGTACATGGTTGGAAACTTAGGTAACTCTTACTTAATATTATCAAAGGCTTCTTGGAATTGATCTATCCATTCATAATGAATTCCTTTATTAAGTAAGTATTGCATGGATTGTAACTTATCTATAAGTCTTGAGATGAGCCTATGAATAAACTGTAATTAATCTTACAAACCACATAATTCCATAAGGTTACTGGGTGATGATAAGTTGGTTACGGCCTTAACCTTCTTAGGATATACATGCATTCCTACTTCAAAGACTATAAAGTCAAGCATCTTTTCAATTTTGACACCAAAGATATACTTATTAGGATTAAGTTGAAGGTCATATTTGAGACAACATTAAAAAACTAGATTTAAGTCTTCTGCATGGTCACTGGATACTTTGGACTTGATAGTGATATCATTAACATAGTCATTGAGCAATACTATCATGTAATCATTAAGGATATAGGTCATGGCTCATTTTTATGTTGCACTTACATTATTTAGGTCAAAATGCATCATAGTATAATAAAAGGTTCTCCAAGGGGTCATGAACATTATATACAATTGATGTTCTAGATTAATCTTAATTTCTTTGTATCTCTAGAACCCATCTATAAAGAATAATAATGCATGGCTGGAAAGAGTATTGAAAATTTAATGGATGCTAGGAAAGGAAAGTTATCCTTAATGTTTTCTTTATTAAAGTTACAACAATTAATACATATGTGACTGTTCCTATTCTTCTTAGAAAATACCACTATGTTGGATGCCTAATATGCATAGTCAACATCTCAAATAAAACTTTCTTGGTAAATCTTTTTGATCTCATCACAAACTACTAAGGCTAAATCTAGCCTAATCTTGTGAATCATTTATTTAACTAGCTTATGTTGAACTAGTCATGGATCAAGTCTAGACATGTCTATGTAAGACCATGCAAAAGGTTTTAATGTTAGCTTATAGAACCTTGGTGATGTCTTGGGTAATTTGAGGTGCTAGTGAGGAACTTAGTTTCAAAGTTTTCTCCTCACCATTCTAGGTTGTGATGGGGACTTCCACTAGGGAATCCTCTATGATGTTCAGCCTTTAGGTCAAGGGTTGTAATTATGTACTCGGGCCATTCAAATATTTTTTGATTGAGATGTGAAAGATTAATAAGATAATCTTTCTTAAAGGCACATATAATGAATAAATGTTTACTTGGGAGCTTAAAAAAGTATCTAATGAGTGGCGAGGTACCCCTACACTCAACCATACGAATACGAGTGTGTACGCACGATCCGGTCGAACTCCGTAGACTAAATGCCTTAACGCCACAAGAAACACTTGGGGTTAATCGCTTGTTGTCTTCCCAGGCTTGCTTATATGTGTCCCGGTGTATGGTTAAGCAAGTCTGAGGTATATGATTTTTTTGGTATTTTTTGGTTTATCTCCTATGCTATCAAGGAAAGGGTTGAGAAACTAACTAACTCTAACTAATGTCCTAAGTCTAAATTAACTAGCGTCAGCATTCGTTCCCACTTACCGGACACACCCTGAACTATGCAACTGTGGCTACCAAACGCTAATTGTTACTAGGATCACCACACGTAACGCAAGTGCTCGAAGTGGTCGTATTGAGGCACCTATTTAGCCTAAGTGTGATAATCAGTCGATTCCTTGGCTAGCTGTACACACCCCTGGATGCTCGTAGCCAAGTCGTACTTATCACACGTTCTAGCCTAGCGATGAGCAGCTGATTTCTTAACTAGCCATACACATTGGACTACTACTGGGATTACCAAGCACAGATCCTGGAATACGCTACTAGGTTACCAAGCAGTCACAATGCTCGTAGTCAAGTCGTACTCATGTGTTGCGACGAGCAGCTGATTCCTTGATTAGCCGTACACATCCGTAGATTCTCATAATCAAGTTGTACTCGTGCTCACTAGGAAAGAAATAAATAACAATGAAATAAAACCATGTACTGCAAGGTTTATCCAATCAAGTTCATCTTTATTGCTGTACACAACTTGTGTTCAGGTTACAAAGTTGCTCGAATAAAGAGCCGTTCACTCTAGGACTCCTACTACGGGCACATGGGAAATTAATCTAACTCTGGAGTGTTCAAACTACCAGAGCTTCGCTACTTCTAGCCAGGATTGGGAAATGAGGGGAGTGCCACCTCTTATTTATAGATATGGTGGCGGACCATGATATCACGTACAAGATATCGCAGGGAAAGACGCGATATCGTGTACACGATATCACATGGGATGCGATATTGCGGCGGCCGCGATATCGCGGC
>MNCI01010880.1:255864-272237 GCA_015680685.1 Gnetum montanum
AGTTGGTGGAACTGCCTTGGGTTACCCTGTGGGTAAGGTAACCTTCAGGGTGTTTGTCGTTGATTAAGTCTTGGATTTAATGCATACACCCCAAACTCCTGCAGATGTGAGATAATTGGGCAACATCCCTTGGGATGATCATAGTAGCAGACCTCACATCCACTATCATTGTTTGAATTAGAATTTACAGCCACATCGGAGTTAGTGATTTTTCCCTTACCCTTGTTCTGTGCAGGGCTTAAATCTATCCACTTTTTCTTTCCTTTGTCACTACTTTGCTCAACCTTAGACTCTTCTACAATTTTCAAGGCTGTTTCTATTCGTGAGTCTAAGGAATCCCACATTTGGTCTACCTTAGCCGATACCTCGGTTGTTAACTTTTGGATTGGCATGGTTTTCCGGTTCACCAACTCTTCGAGTGGTGACTCATCCTCCTCATCACAGAATTTCACTCCCTTCTTGCGAAGGGAGGGATCGCGGTTGTATTCTTCCACACTTTCTCTCTTCTGTAGCTCACCCTCTTCTTGTGCTACTTGTTCCAACAAGCTTTCAACTTCATGGGCTCTTAGTTGGGAGAGTCTCCCTTGGGCATAAGTCCCAAGAGTTCTTCTCGTTTCATTTCTTAGCCCATCCACAATGTGGCGAAGTTGATCCCGCTTAGCGTACCCATGGCCCGGGCAATGATGTAGCAGTGTATAGTAACGGGCCATGGTAGCATCCAAGGGTTCATGAGTACCTTGTTTCTAGCCTTGGATCTGCTTACTCAAATTGGACACTCTGGAGTACATTTGATATTTGTTATTGAACAATTCGAGCATCGTACTCCATCTCCTGATGGTTTCCGGTTCTAAGGACTGGTACTAGCTCTCTGCTTCTTTGGTGAGTGACCTTGGGAACAACTTAAGCTTCTGCCACTCACTATCAATGTTCTGCAAGGCACAGGCATCATGGAATGCCTGCAAATGATTTTGCAGATTAGCATTGTATCCCCCTTCAAATCGTGGGATATTTTTCATGTCTAATCGCTCGATCCGACTGTCCTTTAAATGCCTTGTGGAAATCCTAACTGCCTCTGTTATGTTAAGCATACTTCAGGTTGTGAGTAGGGGCTCATCATGATCATCTCTTTCATGACGTCTGTGATGTCTACGTGGTGGTTCCCTACTCTCCCTACGTCCTTGCCCTTGTCCTAACTCCTCTCGACCTTCTTGTCCAGACATTTCATTTTCCCTTTTACTTTTACTCTCTCCATTATGCTCACGATGGTTGTGCCCAGATGTGGAAGGAGAGTGTGAATGATGCGATGAAGGGGAAGAGGAAGGGGATTCATCACCATGGCGATGTTTCTTACCTTCTCTTCGGCTACTTTAGCCCCAATCGTTGTGACGATCCAAGTGTCCGTCCTTAGTGTGAGTAGTGGTTCTTGTTGTGAACAGTTGGTGCTCATGGGGATCATTGTTTCTTAAGAAACCTGTTATGAGGGGTTCCTCGTCTCCTATTTTACTGAGGACATGGCGGACCTTGCCCTTCGACAATGAATGTTGGCTCTCCTGCCTTTTGTGTCTCATACGTTGCAAAGCAGTGGGATGATAATCCCTCATATGATATCTTCTAGCAACGTATTCAACGAATAAGTCCAGCCTGCCAATCTGTGCCAATCCACGGAAAAGCATGTTCAGAATGGATCGATCTGGTGGTAAAACTATATTAACAAACAAATCTCTCTAGCGCAACTGTTCATCTTGATGGAGAGTAAAAGTGTAATCTGGAATATACTCATCGGGATGAGTATAAGTTATCATATACTGTTTAGGACTTGGCTGATTTGGGTTATGCGTGTGATGCTGAATTTCTCTTGTATTGCCCTTAGGTGAGTTGAATTCATGTGAAGAAGCCATTTCTAATGATGTGCGGTTTACCGTTATTTATGTTCTTAAGTAACTGATTAACCCTAAGGTTCGTTGAGGCTCACAACGATGTGAGTGATATCCCTTATGTTCAATTGGCATGAAAAACACTTAGTCCCTGGCAACGGCGCCAATGATGAGTGGCGAGGTACCCCTACACTCAACCATACAAATACGAGCGTGTACGCGTGATCCGGTTGAACTCCACAGACTAAATGCCTTAACGCCACAAGAAACACTTGGGGTTAATCGTTCGTTGTCTTCCCAGGCTTGCTTGTATGTGTCACGGTGTATGGTTAAGCAAGTCTGAGGTATATGATTTTTTTGGTTTATCTCCTATGCTATCAAGGAAAGGTTTGAGAAACTAACTAACTCTAACTAATGTCCTAAGTCTAAATTAACTAGCGTCAGCATCCGTTCCCACTTACCGGACACACCCTGAACTATGCAACTGTGGCTACCAAATGCTAATCATTACTGGGATCACCACATGTAACGCAAGTACTCGAAGTGGTCATACTGAGGCACCTATTTAGCCTAAGTGTGATAAGTAGCTGATTCCTTGGCTAGCCGTACACACCCGTGGATGCTCGTAGCCAAGTCGTACTTATCACACGTTCTAGCCTAGCGATGAGCAGCCGATTCCTTAACTAGCCGTACACATTGGACTACTACTGGGATTACCAAGCGCAAATCTTGGAATACACTACTGGGTTACCAAGCAGTCACAATGCTTGTGGTCAAGTCGTACTCACGCGTTGCGACGAGCAGCCGATTCCTTGATTAGCCGTACACATCCGTAGATGCTCATAATCAAGTCGTACTCGTGCGCACTAGGAAAGTAATAAATAACAATGAAATAAAACCATGTACTGCAAGGTTTATCCAATCAAGTTCGTCTTTATTGGCGTACACAACTTGTGTTCAGGTTACAAAGTTGCTCGAATAAAGAGCTGTTCACTCTAGGACTCCTACTGTGGGCACATGGGAAATTAATCTAACTTTGGAGTGTTCAAATTGCTAGAGCTTCACTACTTCTAGCCAGGATTGGGAAATGAGGAGAGTGTCGCCTCTTATTTATAGATATGGCGGCGGACCGCGATATTGTGTACATGATATCGTGGCACTATGCATGTTGCGTCTCATCACCTATGTAGCATCAAGTGAAAGCGCTTTATTACTTTGGTTTTTAGATGAGTTTAGATTTCTCATTGAGGGACTTTCCAACATTCCAAGATTAAAGAGAGTTTGTAGAGATGATTCTTGGGGAGAGACTTTTATGTTTCAAGACACAAAAGCATCTAATTGGGGAGAGTATCAAAAATCAAAAACTAAAAAGATGGATGGAAAAGAGACAATAATAGTTGTGGAAAGAAAAAGTGAAGACCAAGATAAGGCTTCCACAATGCAAGAGGAGGAAAAAAAGGCCTTCATCACAATTGAAATTACATATAAAAGTACTCTCAATATGAGAATCCCTAAGAGAGTTACTCTAACTATTCTCTTCCCACCTATAGATTAGTTTGTATTAAGCTTTGTTTGTATAGTTTCTTAAGTTCCATTAGGAATGAGGTTTTTATTTCATCAAGCCTTAAGTTTAATGAAATTTTTCCTCAAAAAAAAAAAAGATTTCTATTTCTATCTAAAAATAAATGTTCTCACATTTTTACCATATTTATGGAGCCGATTTTATAAAGTAACATCCAAGAAATGAAATTGCTTAATTATCTTTTCAAAGATGATTGAAAAATGAGAGTTAAATTATTAAATGGGGTAATTTCATAAGTAGCTTAATGGAGAAAGGTGTTCATTATGTAAATGTTCTCATTTTGAGTTCATAAGCTTAGTAAAGTGTTCTCCGCATATGTTATGAAGAAATTGTGGTATTTCTATACACATTGGAGGAGATGAAATCTGGAAATTAATTTGAAAATTTGAAAAGGAATTATTTGCAATCATATTTTGATTACTTCCTACATTTGTAAGTCCATTAGTTTATTAGTTAAGTGTAGCAATAAATCAAATGTTTTACAGGAATAATGAAATGAAGTGCATTCATTTTCTTTGTACCTATGTGGAGAACTTTGTAAAAAATCAATGAATAAATTCATCACTTGGAAATAAATTACTATGCTATACGTTTCAATTTGTAATGGTTTTCAAAAACTGGTAGAAAATTAAGTTGTAGAGCCAAGAATCTTAAATTGAACAAAGGGAAAATACCTAGTCCAAGTGTAGTAGCATTTCGTTAAACATTGGAAGAGCAAGACTGTAATTTTAACATAAAATTAACAAAATCTTTGTTTAATAGTGTTTAAAAAAAATCAAAAAGTGGCTTAGAAATTCATTGATATTTCAAGAAGGAACCCCTACGACAAAAGGAAATTATGGCAATACAAAGTACAGTCATAAATAAACAAGAATTCTAGATTTATGGAAGAACAAGCCTAGCAACTATCCAAAGGAGTAGATCTATATAAATTGGTGTTGGAAAAAAAAATCAAAACTATGGGCATCAACAATTTAATTTTTTAAACAAAATCCCTAAAGTAGCAGCTACCTAATATTGAAAATTTACAAGTCTAAGAACCCTAAATGGAGGGTATTCATAACGAAATCTTTCACAGAAACACTTGAGTTTGAAAGGTAGCTTCTCTCCTACCACACACATGAGAGTTCCATTCTACAAGGGATTATGTGGCCATAGGGCACAGACACCACAAATTAGAATAGGGAATTAACATCATGAAGACAGAGTAGGGCTTGAATCCATGATGGAGGTAGTAGTTACTGAGTAGCACCAGGTGGTGATGAGTGTAGGAACTAAAGGTGATGTTGGCAGAAGTTCCATCCTAAGACATAGTAGCAGGATCTAGAAATGAGAAATGCAAGACACACCAGGAACACATGAAATTGAGATGACACAATCATAGGCATGAGGATATAGAGATGAGCATCAATTCAGGGCACATCAAAACTCAACCATGTTTGTTAAGGTCATACGACCTTCACAATTATTTAATTCAAAAGTAAAATGAATTATTATAAATGAAGAAACAAGGTTTATTTAGATTAAAACCATTTTTTTAGAAAGGGTGAGGTTTACAATTTCAAAATGGGAGAATTTATAATCACAAAACTTTACTTTTCATAATTTAAACGTTCCATTTGAAGTTATAATCTACCATGAAGGTTATAAATATACCTCCTTGATATTTGTAGGGTTATAATTGATAAGGAGACACTTGCCAAATGTGGCTTAAAATTCTTATAACTTCCATGGAAGTTATAACTGCCAAGGAAGTTATAAATTTATATTCCTAAGATATTTGTAAGACCCTAACTCCTCATGATTAATGTAACTACCTAAAGCTACTATAAAAAGGCTCTAAGGTAGAATGAAGAGGGGGAAAAGAGGAAGACACTTAAAAAGACATTTGAAGAAGTATTGTAAGATGGCTTGCTAAATAAATCAATTTAGCTACTTTGTTTAGCTACTTTGTTTTAATCCTATGAGTTCATTTTTCCTCATTTTGTTTTAGTTAGCTAATGGTTTAGATAGTATCATGCTTGGCATTTAATTTTGGGATTTGTCCTAGATTTCTTTTATATCTCTATTTTTGCACAATATTAAAATTCTATTAAGATTTCCCATAGAAGAGCTTATGTTCTTGAAAATCCTTAAGAGCAATTTCATAGTAATGTCTTAACGAAATTGCTTGTTTTGAGCATAGAGAATGTAGGAAAATTTTTGATAATTTGATGGGATTGAAATAGCTTCTATTATTTTTAAATTTTATTACCTTGGTATTTTAATTAAAAAATTGTCAAGTTTTTGCAAGCTTTATTGAATGCAATCTTTTACAACTATCAACTAGCCATAATAGAGACTCGTGCTTTGTAGTTTACATAGCGATTTTTGGTAGTACAATAAGATTGTCTTTTTGAAATTACTTGTTGAGCTCAGAAAGTTTGGACAATTTGTGATTATTGAATTAGGAATAGCTTTATTATGAAGTATTTACTCATATCAATTTATCTTTCTTAAATATTTGAGGTTTCACATAGATTTTCTTTCTTTTCTTTCTCTTTCTAAAGTCCATTAAATCTCATCCTATTTCTAGTTTTCTTGTGGAACTTTCTCTTTGGAGGAAATTAGGAGTAGATTGGCAGAATTTTGCTCAAATGTTTTTGTAACATTTTATTTGTTACAAGTAGGTATTGTAGGGACCGTATAGAATAAGTGATTAAACAAAATAGGAATCTTCAACAACTCATAGTATTTGACAAAGATAGCCAAATCTCTTTTATAATAGCTGATTATAGTTTCATACATAACCCAATCATTTCAACAATTGCAATAGCAAACACATACTCATGTTTAGTACATTTTATAACTACTAGGTCTATTTGGAGGTATCTAGGCCTTGGTGTTGCCAGAGACTAGTACATTTTATAACTACTAAGTCTATTTGAAGAAGCTCATTTGCGGTTTGGTCCCAAATAGTCATCAACACTAAGATAGCATCAAGATAAGAGCTTGGGAAAAGAGCTTAGATGATGTCAAGAAGAGATTAGGATAAAGAAAAAGTTGAAATAAAGATGAGAGCTGAGTTGTCAATCTAAGACGACAAATGTCTCAACCAGAACACAAAGATGAAAGATGTCAAGGATGCATAAACCCTACAAGCTGAAAGAAGGTGTTCCAATATCTACCTAGATGTTCCGAAAGATCAACAGACATTCTAGATGTAAAAGCTTAGTTTTAGATCAAATGTTCCATAAAAATAGTAGATGTCCCAATTGTACTTGAGAAATTCTAGTTGGAATGTCCAAAGTGAGGCGTCCTAGTTTCTAGTGGAATGTAACACCTGCAAGTGGCCAATATTCAAAGATACATCCCAAGCTTGAATGGGATGTCCCAACTAGCTATTTTCTAGCCATGTCATGAATCCTAAAGATTATTTAATAAGGAAAGAGCTTATAAAAGAAATGAAATCTTGGTGAAAAGGATAAGCACTCTTCATATAAATATTCCTTCATTGAATACATATTGTGAATTATTTTGTTTCTCATTTATGCATCTTTTGTAAGTTTCATTTTGTATTGTAAGATCCTCAAAGCAAGAAATTTGTAAATTGTAGTTACATTCTCTCCTTGATTCTTATTTTTTCTTTGTAAGCCCTATGAGGTTGATGTGCTTCTTGTAAGAAGACATCCAATGAGCTTGTTGGGACCTTTCAAGATTAAGTGTGTTTCCTATGAGAAAACACTTTGTGTGGAGCTCACATCATTGTAAAGGTTGTGGGATCCTTGAAACCACATTTTAAGATTATTGGGATCTTGTGGGGTTAAGTGTGTTTCTTGCAAGGAAACATTTCGTGCAGAGCCCAAACTTTGTAAATATTGTGATGTCCTTTAAATGACATTTTTGAAGGAATAAAGTCTAGAGATGTGCAAGGATTATGCCCTTTGAGTATGGAAGTACCAAAGTTAGGGAACCATATAAATTTAAGTGCAGTTTTGGTTGTCTTGGTTATTTGAATTGAGGAACTTAGTCAACCCCCCTTTCTAAGTTCTTAGTCCTCAAGTGGTATTAGAACTTGGTACTCTCAATTTTGGAGCTTAACATCTCAAGAATGAACAATGGAAAGGATATCACACATTAATCCAGCAATGTTTGATGGGATTGAATTTACATAATAAAATGCTATAATGCAAGGATTCTTCAAATCCATGGCATTTGAAATTTGGGAATCTATCTTAGAGGAATACATGACACCCATTAACATCTCCACAAGAGCTACAAAGCTAAGAAGCAAATGGGTGCATGATAAAAAAGATAAGTTTGTATTTGATTCAAAAGAAAAAAATTATCTTTATTGTGCCTGAAGTAAATCTAAATTCAATAAAGTAGCTAGGTGAAAAACCACAAAAGAAATTTGGAAAACTCTAGAAGATACCTATGAAGGTACATCTATTGTCAAACAATCTAAGCTTCTAGTGTTACAAAGTAAGTATGATAAACTTAAGATGAAAAAACGAGAGAAAATCAAGGATTATTTTTTGAGAGATAATGATTTAGTTGTAGATATTCAAGAGACAAGAAAAGATTTACCTAAATGCTATGTCATTATTAAAATGATTGGAACTTTGCAACCTAAGTTTAGATTGAAAGTTACACCTATGGAAGAGATTAGGGATTTCTCAATCCTAAAATTTGAAGAGCTTCAAAGTACACTTATTACTTACAGGATGAATCTCATAAGTGAAGGTGCAATCAAAGAAAATTATATTACCCTCAAAAGCTCATGAAAGGAGGAGCCCTTTGAACATGAATCAAATAGTAAAGATAAATTAATTCTCTTATCAAGAAAAGTTCAAAGATTACTTTCATATAAAGGAAAGAGATTCAACTAGTTCAGCATCAAAGGTAATGAAAGAGGTAAGAATTTTAAAAATCCTAATCTTGATGCATCATTTATAGAATGTTGGGTTTATGGTGGCAGAGGTCATGTGGCTTCTAAATTTCCAAGTGTTAGCTAGTTTCAAAAGAAGGATTAATTTGAAGCTAAAACAAAAAAGAAAAATCTTTACACTAGTTAGGATGATGAACAAAGTAAGAAAGAAGTAGATGATTCTACAATAGATTCACATCTTATTTGCATTATCCTTATACATGAAAATTCTAAAGAATACCTTGAGGAGTCTAAAGGTAAAGTTGAGAATAGGTATAGTGAAATGCATAAGGAAATTATCTCTCTTCATTATTTACTTAAAAAATTAAGAAAGAATATACATAGAAAAGAGGTTGAAATTTCTAGACTTTACACTATATGATCCACCCTAAAAAGGGAAATTTTAGATGTAAAGGTTAAGGTTCAATTACTAACCCATTTATATGAGTAGAAGTGTACAGACACATAAGATGCAAGGCCTAGAAAAAATCAAGAAGTGCCCCAAAATTAGCACAATGATGAAGATCTAGAAGATGCTTATCAAGAAGATACTTACACAAGTTTGGTAATATTTAAATGGAAAAAAAACACTAGGTTTGATTATGCAATCCAGATTAAAGATACCCTATATTTTTGCTATAAAATGTATGGACATGAATAATGTTATTATTAACCTCCAATAGAGCTAAATGATGTGGCTACTTGGTCTTGTAGAAAATAATGGAGAACCAATGAATTAGAGAAAGGGATGATCTCTGATGAAATTGGTGAATTAGAATCCAAACTAGCAAAAATTATTAGTCCTCTCATTTCATAGAACATGAGCATGATAAAGTAGCAACCACCAATGAATGTGGAGATTCAAACAAAAATGTTGATGATGAAAAAGATAAGAAATAGTTGCATGCTAGGGAGGTACTTTATGATGGAGGACCTCATCTGAAGCTTTATTAATCATGTCCATGCTTAGAAGCAAGTAAGGTAAGTAATAGTAAATCATTATTCCTTGGCTTGCTAAACTTAGTTCAAATTATTTTATATTTTTTTATGTTAGTAGTTAGAAAATTAATTGAATTAATTCTATTGGAAGTCTTTGGAAATCCAAAGAAAAATTCACTTGATGGTACAAGATGTTGAGTTGCAATTAAAAGCATGTAATCATCAAAATTTGAACGGAAATTGAATTGACCTATCTTAAGGAAGAATCAAGGAACAAGAGCTCACAAGTCTCCATACTTAATCTTAGTATGGCATTGCAGATTTATTAATATATAGCACAAATTGATGAGATTTAAGGATACATCTCTAGAAAGGCAAGGTGAGCCAAGGAAGGACATTCAAGCAGTAGATGCATTGTAAAAGTTGGAAGAAAATTAGCACTTATATAGGGGAAGCTTGTACCTCATCAACATTCATTATCTTTTAGGCCATTACTGTAGGAGGAGTTTTCAAAGACTTTTACCAAAAGAGACTCAAGTTTCAAGACTTCCAATTCTAGAACCCATAGTAAAAAATGACCAAGAATAAGTATATTCATATTGGATTTTGGTAAAGTGTCTAAGGTAAAAGTGTAAGTTAATTTTGATCAAATTGATTTTGGATCTTTTACCTAAAGATGACCTTTATTAATGCTAGCATTTGAAATTGACATGGTTGTATAAAATTACTTGATGGATATTTTGTTAATAATATGATTGATTAGTTTGGGATATTCAGCATGATTAATTATCCAGCCTTGATCATTCATGTCAATTTTGAATCTATTTCCTTCAAAGTAAAATGTGCTATTTCTCTCTTTTTGGAAATTGGATCTACTTGTTGTATCCTTTTGCTAATGTCAAAAAAGAGGGAGAGAGTTTAGCTTCATGAGGTGAACTCAAAATATTAGTATATTGATGGTGAAACCTTTTTTTTTGTTGTGACTTGGTTTTATCATTTAGATTAATATAATATTCATGATTGATCTAGATTTGAGATTTTTGGCATTATAAATAGATAGTTTATTTATTACTAAATCTTTGCTAATGGCATGATGGTTTAGAGATAGGATACTTGATCTTTAGTGCTAAGCCTAATGATCCTAAATATTATAGATCAAAATTTGAAAGGCTTTGATTATATCCCTTTGTGTTTAATGGATTATGTGCTTTATACATATGGATAGCTCTTAATAAGATATTTTTCTCCTTAATAAACCCTATGAAACCTATGTTGAAGGATGCATACTCATTAATGGCTATTCATATTTTTTTTCATCCTTAGCTATATATATATGTTTGTTCCTTTGATTGGTTAATCATATGATATTATGATGTTATACTAACCCATTTTCTCAAGTTCTAGACATCACCAAGAAAGGGAAGATTATTTACCTTTTGGTTTGTTAAAAACTTGGAAAATGTAAAATATGTGCTTGTAAGATCTTATAGGACTAAGAAAGAACAAGAATAAAACAAGAACATGATGATCAAGAAAAGAACCTAGATGTAATCAAGATGATATTGGGACAAGAGTTTACATGGTGTTAAGATGAGATCGGGACAAGAACTAAGGTGGCATCAAGACAAGAGTTTAGGCAAAGAGCTTAGATGATGTTCAGAAGGTATCAGGGGAAAGAGAAAGTTGAGAACAAGATGAAAGTTGCGTTGTTAATCTAAGATGACAAAAGTATCAACCAGAAAATAAAGATGAAATATATCAAGGATGCATTAAGCCTACAAGCTGAAAGAAGATGTTCTAGTATCTACCTAGACATCCTAAAAGATCAATAGATGTCCCAAAGGTGAAGATCAGTTTTAGGATAGATGTTTCACAAAAATAGTAGACATCATAATTGTACTTGAGAAATCCTAGTTGGAATGTCCCAAGTGAGACATCCCAATTTCTTGTGGGATGTCCCACCTACAAGAGACCAAAATGTAGAGATACATTCCAAGATTGAATGAAATGTTCTAACTAGCTATTTCCTAGTCGTTACATGAATTCCAATGGTTATTTGAAAAGGAAAAAGGTTATAAAAGGAATGGAATCTTGAAAAAAGATGAGAATTATTCACATAAATATTCCTTCATTGAATACATCTTGTAAATTAATTTTTTCTCATTTCTACATCTTTTGTGAGTTGCATTTTATATAGTAAGATCCTCAAAACAAGGAATTTGTAAAGTGCAGTTACATTTTCTTCTTGATTATTTTTCTCTCTTTGTAAGCCCTAGAGGATTGATGTGCTTCTTGCACGGCAACATCTGGTGAACTTATTGGGACCTTGTAAGGTTGAGTATGTTTCTTGAAAGAAAATGCTATGTGAAAAGCTCACATCATTGTAAAGGTTTTGGGATACTTGAAACCACATTTTAAGCTTATTAGGACCTTGTAGGATTGAGTGTGTTTCCTACGAATAAAAAATTCATGTAGAGCTCAAACTTTGTAAATTTTGTGATATCCTTTAAATCACATTTTTGAAGGTACAAAGTCTATAGGTATGTAAGAATTTTACCCTTCAAGTGTGGAAGTACTAAAGTTGGAGAACCACATAAATTTAAATGCAGTTTTAGTTGTATTGGTTATTCGAATTAGGGAACTTATTCAACCATCCTTCTAAGTTCTCAATACACATCCTCTACCTCTAAAATTTGATGGTTGCCTCTCTTGAAATGGTTCTTTACTTCTTCAGAAATTTTCTCTTCCTCTACCTCTTCTTTCTTAGCCTCTATCTCTTGAAAGATTTTGAGCTACATAGGCATTATCTTTCCTTGAGATAAAGAATTTTTGAACTCATGGAGATCCCTTAGGATTGATACATGTTCATTTAAAATATAAGTACAAAGGTGTTATATTTGAATTATGGTTTCAATGGCATCAATAAACTTATAGTCATCATATAATATTGTCATGTCTTTATGCATCTTTTACTACATGGAATAGTTATAATTATACTCTTCAAATTTTCTAAGACATAGAGTGAACCTTTCAAGAAAATGTTCAAGAAACTCACCTATTTGAACTTTTATGTTTCAAAACTTTATCCTTACTTTTACCTTCTTAATCTTTCAATTGGCCTCATTGACCTTATACTTTTCTCAAAGGGAATCCCATCATTCTTTAGAGGTATTTTTAGTTATAATTCTAGCATCAATGGTCTTAGTACAATAGGTACACCTAATCATCTTAGAAAAAGCATCTAACTTAGTATATTTATTAAAATGCCTCACTCTCTAATTTAAGCATTGACATCAGGAGGTATTATAATATTATTCTCAACTTAAGACTAGACCTCATTAATTTGTAGCATAGACTTAACTAAATGAGACCAATAAGAAAAATCTTAAGATCCATTAAAAATGATAAAATACTTTGGAATATCATTAGAGGTCATTCTTATCTTCTTCTTGGCTCTCATACCACTTGTTAGAGGATGGGAGCAAAATAAGCATCCCCACACACCCACCCCCCATCCCCCCTTCGCCCCCATAAAATAGCTACTATAGAAATTTTAGCTTCTTTGGAGTCATATTGGGCTATCATGAATTGACCACTAGTTGAAAACTTGCCATGATCTACAAAACCACAAGTCATGGTATTTTGTCATGGGTCATGATTAAGTCATGTTGTAATATCATAAGTATATCATAGGTCATGGTCTATATAGAACAAAGAAAAATAAAATCTAAGAATACCACAAGCTATCCATGAGTCATAGATAGGTCATGGTAAGTATCTTGGCCTTTTTAGTACTTTGAATATATTTCAAATTGTTCACAAGAAAATCATGAGTCTTGAAACTATTAAAAAATAGATCACAAGTCATGGTCAAGTACCATGGGTTATGGTAAAGTTGTAGTGAAGTTGTGATGGACCACCATGAGTCATGGTAAGGTCATGGTTAACTAGAAATACCTTTGTATATACCACAAGTCATGGTGAACATTTGGTTAAGTCATAGTTCTATAGAAAAGAGAGGGTGATATCAAATAAAACTTTGAAGAAACTCTAAAATGAATAGAGGTTGAAACTTAACAAATTAAGGTTTCCAACATGTATATTAGCCTATAAACATGATGAGACTTAAATGAATTATAAGATAAATAACAAATGAGCCTTGAATTTAACACATATGTGCTAAAACCATAAAACACCATAAACTTGTAATTCTTCCTCATATAATATTTAAATTCTTTTGAAGACATGAAACAAACATGGTAGAAAAATCTAGCAAGATAAAAAATCTTGAGATAAGTACATGCAAGAATAAATATATGATTTTACATAAAATTTTTCTTAAAAATAAAAAATTTCATGAATAAGAACATTAAAATTGACATGAATCTAAAATTAGGGAGTGAATCACTTGTATTATAGCATAAAAACACCTGTAGATCCTTCGAAACGTTATTAGAAACATGAGAAAAATATTTATTATAATTTATAAACTCAATAAAACTTGAAATTCAAACATGCATGTGAGAAACTTAAGAGAATGCATGAAATTTTTAGAAATTCATTAAATATATCCTTGAGAGAACTTGGGAGAAGAACCCAAGAAAAGGAATTTAGTTCATAAATGAGATGGCTATGTTGCAAGAATGTAAGAAAAAAAGAAAAGGAAAATGTTAAGAGAGCCACAACTTGCATAAAAAGCTCAAGTATTAAAAGAAGGAAAAGCTTATATTTACTTCAACTTACAATGCACAAGCAAGAAAAGTTACAATGGAAGGGTACATCCTTATTTATATTTTTTTTGGAGAGGATTTTACCTCTTAGAGCATGATTCATACATAAAGTCTCTTGAACACTTCTTGCTCTTTTTAGAAATTTTCTTAATGCCTAACCTTTAACTTTCTTTTTCTTCATAAAAACACACTTATAATACCTATTACATCAAAAGTAAACCTCGATACATCAAAACGAAAGATTGCCACTAGATCCTACTCTCCTCAATATCAAAGTAAACTTGGATGAAGGAGTTAGAAGTTTACATTCATACTATTTCTAATAGTTCTAAGAAGGCCTGAAATGGAGATTGAAGAAAAGAATTCTTTTTCTCTTTGAATGAATCAAGAAGATGAAGTAATTAAAAATTTCAAGAAGAGATCATACCAAATCTCAAAAGTATTGTGGTACAAATCCCTTTCTTTATTGGTTAAGGATTGTAAGTAATTTCTTATTGAGAAGATTGATAATGAGTCTATGATCTATATTGTGAAGATCAATTTTTAAGGTTTAGTAGCTAAATAGTGGGATAAAAATTGCATCAAGTACTTTAAAGAGAATGATAGATCCATACAAAGTTGGAAACTTATGGAGTTCATGCTAAAGAAAAAATTTGAGAAGATGTCTTCCTATCATGAAGACATCAAGTAGTTAAAATATCTTAGTTAAGGAGACAAAGGAAAAGGATTATTATATTGAGTTTTGTAATATCTTAAATAAGAATAATATTCAATTTTCTGAATATGAGCAACCATCTAATTCTATTGGTAAACTAAGAATAAAATATCAATAAGAGTTAGCATTGTATGAACTTAAAACTCTTGATGAGGCTTATGATCTTATCATAAAATTTGAAATGAAGGTAATAAAATTGGATCAAAGAAAAGAAAGGATCAAAAGAAGAAGAAGAATAAGGATATAAATAAAAAATCAAAGAAGTCATCTAAGGAAGGAAGTGAAGATAAGAAAAACAAGAAAAAGGCATCTACATAACATAGTAGAAAAAGAAGAAGGGATAAATCTATAAGATAATATAGGGATAAGGTAAGATGTAGGTAATGAAAAATGACCATAGGTAAGGACAAGGTAGGATAGGGATAAGAAAAATGAAGACAAGGTAAGAATCAATATTATAATTATAGTGAATATGGCCATAGGTAACAAGAAGGTGATAAGCTAAAGAAGAATGCATACAAAGGCAAGGAAGTTTAAACTATGAAATAGGAATATGTACATGAAACTTCCAAGAAGTTATGTAAGACTAAACCATTGCAAATTATTGAGTCAAGCAAATTAAATAGCTATACTTTTATTAGTAATGTGAATTTCAATGGAGATGCTATGAGAAAGAACTTGTTTAAAATTCACTAAAATGTTGATGGTTATTCTTTAAATGTAATTATTAATGGTAAATCAAAAGAAAATGTTGTTTCTTTAAGGTGATGAATTCATTGCATCTAGATATTATTCCTCATCCTAGTCCATACTGATGAGTCATCATTTGGGGCGACTGCGATATCGCATGCCCAGCCATGATATCACATACGCGATATCACATGCCCAGCCACTATATCACATACACGATATCGCAACCTATCTCCTCATCTATAAATAAGAGGTAGATAGATGAGTTTTAGGAGTCAGTTCTTAGTTCCTTAGCTAAACTCTTGCAATTTTCCCTTCCTAGTGTTAGAATTATTTTCCAGTGTATGCCCGCAGTGTGGTGATTGTAATTGTACGACATTCTTATTTGAGTGTGACGTACTTGGACACACACATGACCGACAATAAAGATCGAGATTAATTCATCATTTCAACATTCACTTAGATTAATTATTTATTTAATTGTTATTTATTTCTTTCCTAGTCAATATCTTCTCACCCTTATCTCATGTTAAAACGTGGAATGAGTATGACTTGATTACAAGCATTTAAGTGTGACTACTTGGTAACCTAGTAGTGTACCTAGGATCTGTGCTTGGTAATCCTAGTGGTAGTTGTGCACGAAGTCCAAGATGTGTACGGATAAACAAGGAACGGATGCTCATCGCACTTAGGCTAGCTTAGATTATCTCACCCTTTCTCTCCTAGCTTAGTCAATATTACTTTCCATTGTCCTCAGGAGTAGCATTAGGTTAGAAACACATCATACACCTCACTCTGGACTAAACCATGTGTGACAAAGATAATACTAGTCCAGGTGGGAAGACAGTGAACTGCAACCTAAGGCTAACTATCTAGATGCCACAACTAGTTCATCTACGGAGTTTGACCAGATCGCACGTGTAATGCTCGTATT
>MNCI01010880.1:282148-315484 GCA_015680685.1 Gnetum montanum
ATAAGCTCCAAGACAGTTGAAGGCAAAATCCAGAGAAACACGACGGGTTGGCACTTGTTCTCGCAGCGCTTAAACAACTGGTCTTTACGCGCGTTACGCGGCGATGCGTGCTCATGCGTAGGTCAGAATGCAAGTGCGCGCTCATTACGCTTCATCACGCACAGCTGCGTGATGAGCGTAAGTTACACTCTATTTACACTTCACCGCGCGTAGCTGCGTGGAGAGTGTATGTTACATTTACGCTACGTCACGCACAGTTGCGTGATGAGCGTAAAACAATCTTGAGCGCATTGTTGTTACACCAAGATTGTGCTCATACACGCAACACAACGTGAATGAGTGCAAACGTAGCCGAGACACGCCTAGCATGGACCTGCTCTTTACACGCACGACACGCAAACGAGCGTGTTGTGCGTAGTCGCAGTTCGACTTAAAAGAATCACATCAACAGGACCCGCAACATTCGGGCCCACATCATCAGGGTTGCGCCTTTGTTCACAAAAGTGCTGCAGCCTATAAATACCCCGGCTGACAAAAACACAAAAGGGGGAGATTCGGGGAGTTGGCCAGTTGACAAGTTAACAAACCAGAGCACCAGAGCGCTGATCGCTTTTTGTTGGCAACAGATTAAGAGGACAAGAGCATTTTCTGAGCAAGGGAACACTTATCGCTCTGAACAGAAAAACAAAGAGCAACCTTTTGGTAGTCGCTGCAAGCACCATCCTTTAGCAGGAATAGAGCACAGCGCGCCTGAGCCCCGACAGTAGGAGAGATCGCTGCCCTGAACAGAATCTACTTGAAGCAAAGAAGCAGAATGGAAATCGCAGAGTCGTCTTGCCCAGTTAGCAGGTTTTACCGGTCTGAAGATCAGTAGACTTCAGAGCTTGACCATTCCTGCACCTAAGCTTTGGCCTACAAGGTAGATCAGACTTCTGTCCAGACAGTTTTCTTGTTGTTTTGTGCTCATTGTTGTATCAAGTTGTTAGGGGGTTTTCTCCCATTGTAACGTAATATACACACAATCATACATTCGATCCGGCATTGAAACATAGATCTTTGATCTTTGCTAATTACACGTTTTTCTCCCGATTAGCATCTTTTCGGCGTTTTGGCGTTATCCCCGTAGCGATCCATTTACGTTGTTGTCTTCCCGTTTTACGATCTCTCGCACCAAATCGCGGCACGCAAAAATCCGTAATCATCATCGCTTTTACTGACCCGTAATCGACAAGACCGTTCAGGGCACCGCGGATTCGTTTTTCCAGCTTAGCCCTCACGTGGATCCGTGGTTAAAGCTGTGTACACGGAATTTCGGTTGGTATTTCCAGCTGCCGACGTTTTCCGTTATTATAGTTTTCTGGCGCTAGAAGGAGGGCCTTCAGGCTCTGATCCGAATATTTCGGGTAACCCTGTCAGAGATCTATACCCTAAGCTGTAGACGTAATACCTCTAGGGAGGTCTACGGTCAATCGTGTGGTATAGATCGGTCGCAAAGACGATTTCTTTGAAATCCGGCAGGGTAGAAAGCCTTTTGTGCTGTTTGCCAACCTTTCTTTCTNTTGGCTCTCAGCCAAGCCGAGCTTGAGGAAAAATGAAACTTTGAGGTGCTCCATCGAGGGGGTTACGATTTCAAGCCAATGGCCTACGATATAATCCCCTTGACCGAACACCAAAACGAACTCATCTCCTAGCTGATCATGGCTAGAGGCCAGGCCTCACAACCTGCGGTAGAGCCCGAGCGTGAGGAAGAAGCAGAGGACGAATTCGTGGCCATGTCGGAACATTCGTTCCATACCTTGATGCCTCACACATACGTAAATCTGTTGTTCCCTTTCAACGGAGAGGCGGCTTCTCAGGACTCGGCCATGACCACGCAGACGCACATCCCTGTTCCTCCGCAGGCCAACGCGCAGCCGTCTGGGTCGCAGCAGGCAAACACGCAGCCTTCTGGGTTGCAAATGCAACTGCAGCATAATGCGGGGGTGATCCCGTCGCAGCATATAATTAACATTCCGGCGGTCAGCCCAGCGGCCACCGTCCCTCATTTCATCCCTCAAGTGCAAGCGCACACCATACCATCAACTCGTCCCGAAGTGTTCCCGCCCCCGCCAACTCAGTAGCATACCGCAATCGTGCCCTCGCAAACCTTTGTCCAGTACCCTGCGACGAGTCACTAGACCAACCCTGCGACAGAACAGCAACCGTATACAGTTTACAATGCACAGCCTTTGCCAGCACCTGCGGCGCAATTTTCGCGGGTGCTCCCTCGATACACTTACCATTATGCCACGCAGCAGGCAGCGGCTAACCCCTCATCACAAACCGATGGGTGGTGGTCTTCGCAGGCCCCCCAGCATGCAGGGATCCTTGCTCCACCCCCTGGTCCACCAGCTGTTACCCAACCGCCTCCTGCATTCCAGTTGTCGAGGACTGTCCATCCAGTCCAACCCCTTACGCCTACTGCACAAACACCGTCGTTAACAGGTCTGGATCAAGCGTTTCAGCTTATCCAGACACTTACCGAAGAGGTTCGATGCCTCAAGACCGCTGGATCTGACACCATTCAGATCATGGATTTCTATCAAGACGATCCGATTAATCCAGCGGTCCCCGTGTTGTCACTGCCGCCAGGGATGTCCCTCCTGCATTTTACCAAGTATAATGGGGAGGGGGATCCCAACACTCATCTGGCCACCTTTAGATCCGAATCCTTGTTGTTGCAACAGTGGCCGCATACTTTGGTCCGAGTCTTTGCGATGTCGCTAACAGGGAAGGCTTTAGACTGGTACAGAGCGCTCCCACGCTCTTCCATTGCAACCTTGGAAGAGCTGCTTACCCAATTTGTGACCCGATTCAGATACAACATGAAGCCGGAAGTCATGTTGGAACAACTTATGGGGGTGAAACAAGACCCGCTCGAGCCAGTCCAAAAGTTCATACAACGTTGGAACGCTATCTTGAATGAGATCCGTGTCCCGATCGTGGACTCCCATCTGTTGGCCATATTCAAGGGAGCAGTCAACGACTTTATCAAGTCCAAGCTGTATTATCTTTCCCCTGGAGACATACATCAGGCCTTCGCCCAGGTCCGGAGCATCCAAGATGCTGCGGAGGCCAGCAAAGACCCAGCATACATCGCTTACAAGAACACGCACAACAAGGCTAAGGACAAAGGTAAGGCAGCGACCACTACTGTAGCGGCATTGACTGAGAATGCCAAGAACAAAAACAAGAAAGCTCCAGAAACAGCACCGCCTGAGGCCACAGCTGGTGCCGGCACCAGCCAGGCCACGGCTGCCCCTGAACAGGCCCCCCAGCCAAAGCCGAATTTTGAGCGTAAAGACCGCTCAAAATATGCGGCTCTCCCAGTGAAACATTCTGAACTGCTGAAACAACTGCTAGCATCAGGACACATTCAACCTAAGAAAGTTTCCAAGGAAGCCCTGAAATGTCACAGGCGTCACTGTGAACTGTCTGGGGATCCTTCCTTAGCTTTGCCTAACGAACCAGCGGTTCCAAGATCTTTCAGGCTGGACCGTTTCTGTGACTACCATCAGATGTGTGGTCACGACACGGATTACTGCTAGGTGTTGAAAGACGACATTCAACGCATGATCGACGAAGGTCATCTGAAGCTAGACAGCAGTAACCCCACACGTCCAGAAAATCAGACATTACATGTATACAAGGATCCGTTAAACGCCAATTACGATCCTTATACAATCACTGTGGTGAGTACGGACGGTGAGCGTAAAGGGCCTCCAAAACAACCTTTTGTTTTGCGTGTGCCCGCCAGCTCACAAAGGGGGGCAACTACTTCTTTGGCAACAGGTGGGGTCTCACGGCCGCCGTTCATTATACAGGCGCCTTCTCAGGTACGACCTCAGTCACACGCTACTGCCCAAGCCGCAGCTTTGTCTGCGCCCACACTGAGAGCTCCCTTCATCATTAGGGCACCCAAACCACAGGTTGCTCCTCTCACGCAAGGGCAGACCTCCAATCAGCACCATCAAGCATCGCCTCCTAAGCGAAAGGAGGAAAACACTGAAGCTAATGCGACAAAAGACAGCTCTATGCTCGGCTTCCCACAGCCTAGGCCCCTGGCCTCTGTGCCCATGACCATGCCCCAGAAGCATGACAAAGGCACAGAAACGCAGCAGCCCTCTCTTGGTAGGAGGAAGAACAACCCCTCTTCTGACACCGCTCCGCCTCGAGAGATCCATCTCTTGGGGCTGATGGAGGAAGATAAGGGGGATAAACCACCCTGCCGAGAGAAGGACCTCCTCAATGTGTTCACGCAGGTCAAACAAGCTCTCATGCAAAAGAACACAACGCTGAGCTTGTACGACCTCTTGATGACTTCTCGAGAACACCGCGAGGCTATGGTACGCATGTTGACGTCCATATCAGTGGATGCCAGCTTGCTGGCGGAAGAGGAAGCGATACACGCTATCATGTTTCCTCCTGAAGCTGAACAACCCAAGCCCACCTCGTTGACCTTTCTGGACGAGTCTGTTAAAGATGATCCAGAAAAAGGTCAAGTGACGACGGAGCCGATGTTCATCACCATTCGGGTCGGCCAGTACCGGATCCGGAGGGTGCATGTGGATGACGGCGCGGCTACTAACGTCGTTCCCTATTCCATTGTGGATAGGTTGGGTTTGGTTGACCAGATCACTCCCACGACGACAGCCTGCGTAAAATCCTTCAATGGAGCACGGGTCCAAGTCAAGGGGACGGTGCGTATCGAGTTTGTGGCGGGGAATCAATTCCCCACGGAAGCCACATTTCTAGTCGTCGAGGAGATGCCAGGCTTCAACTTGATCTTAGAGAGGTCGTGGTTAGCCCAGCTGAGGGCGGTCTCGTCGCCTATCCATCAGGAGATACACCTACCTTACGCTGGAGGGGAGGTTATCATACGCGGTAATGAGATCACTCCCAGGACCGTTAGTAACATTGAGGAAGAGCGGGGTTCAGAGATCGAAACGGCTGATGATCAGCCTTCTCTCCAAGCCCCTGAACAGAACAATGACAATACTGACGATCTAGCCTGGGCCGACCTGCCATTTCCAGATGACAGCGTAGAGGAGTCGAACTGCAAACCTCCTCGCCCTTATGCAACAGTTAACATAAAAATCGCTAAGAAGAAGTTGCGCATTGATGGCTGGACGAAGCTCTCCAGCGTGCGTTCAGGTAAGTTAGCATATCCGTCATCCAATAGTTTCCTTTATGTCTGTGTGCTTTTACGCTTTGCCTTTTGCCTTTGCATATGTTATTACACGCATGTTTCGTTATTACTTCACGCAATATCCAAGGTTATATTTTGTTGCAACATACACTTAGGCCCGCAACGGCCTTAAACTAGTAGTCAATTTATGCTTAGGCCCGCAAAGGCCTTAAACTAGTAGTCAATTTACGCGTACGCCCGCAACGGCCTTAAATTAGTAGTCAATTTACGCATAGGCCCGCAACGGCCTTAAACTAGTAGTTAATTTATGCTTTGGCCCGCAACGGCCTTAAACTAGCAGCTCCCTCGCAAGATACGCAAATGGCCCGCAACGGCCTTAAACTAGGAACGAATTTACAACATACACAATCGGCCCGCAATGGCCTTAAACTAATAGTTACTTTGTAATTTACGCATTGGCCCGCAACGGCCTTAAACTAGTAATCAACATACGCATCGGCCCGCAACGGCCTTAAACTAGTAGTTCCTTTACACTTTACGCATCGGCCCACAACGGCCTTAAACTAATAGTCTACAGTTGTCATTTCCATTCACCATTATCTTCGGCATTTACGCACGCTTACATTTTGTACGCGTTTACGCATTGGCCCGCAACGGCCTTAAACTAGTAGCTACTTTGCAATTTACGCATCGGTTCGTAATCTATTCACGCTTTTGGCCCGCAATGGCCTTAAACTAAGGCAAAAATAACAAAAATATGATAGATAGTCAATCAAAACTTATAATGTGTTTGTCTTTCAAATCATTTGTGACATGATGCCAGAAAACAAAATTACGCATGACCCCTATTGCCACTATCACCCGTGTTCTTTAACTCTAAATCCAACCCCAAAAGGTCGTCCTCCAGTGGGCCATCGTTTCTGGGAAGTATCCCTCCTTGAAAGATTGTCTCTTCATGAGACTCTCATTCTAAGGCTGGCTCCACAGGAAGACGCTCTTCCTCGTCGTGTTCCGCTTTTGCTTCCATAGTTTCCTCCTCCAGCCCCTCCGCTGGCGGACGTTTTCCACCTTCTGGTACCTGAAACACAAATAGCGTAAAAATTAGAATAGGCAACATTATGTCGGGGAACGCATTGGCTAAGCCATGCGTGGGCTTACCCAAGATGACCCAACTTCTGCAGCAAAGGGAAGCTTATCTAGACCAGCCCACAAACGCTCCATGATTTCGTCCTCTGTCAGGTCTTGCCACACATCTTTGCCCGAAGCCATCCCTGCTTTTACCTTTCCTTTCTCCACGCTACTCTAGGAGGGAGGATCTGGATAGAAAGTAGGGATTGAAGCTTGATTCCTAGGAAAGACCATTGCTCTCTCTGGACAGACAGTTACGGTCACCTGTTCCTCAAACTTCTTGAAAGCTTCAGACGCTCCGATGGTGTCGACAAAGACCTCCAAGGATCGCGCTTTAATAGCAGACTCGCGGTAGCATTTTCTGTAGGCGGTGCTTTCCCTTTTGTACACGTGCTTGTGGTCCTTCTCCTTTTGCCCCTATTCTTGTACACCCGCGCAATAGTCCCTCCAGTCTCGACTCTTCTGATCAAGGAGCTCTATTTGCATCCTTTGCTCTACTAACGCTCGACTGGTCTATACGCTGTTTTTGATAGCTGTCCAATAACGGGAGTGATCAATAACAGCCGTACGCCAGTCCTCGTCCCCGGTTACTCGAGCCTGTAGGAACTCGTATCGCGCCCTCAAGTCCTCGACTTCCTTAGTTAGGGATTCGACCTTTTGTTCTGACCGCTGCAGTTTTTTCCATAGGGCTTCGTTGATATTCCTGCTTTCCCACACGGAGCGTGTCGAGCGTAACGCACATTTACGCATTTCTTCATAAATGTTGCGTGGCACGACCATCCCATCAGATGGGGGCTCTGTCGTGTCCAGATCAATGGGCTCTGCGGGATCCCATCGGAGGTGAGCTCCTGACAGAAAACAAGCATCAAGACAGATGACATATTATCAGCAAAACATTACACAGTTGCTTTCATTAACTTACTAGTACCAGGATCGGTGCGTTCGAGACGCTCGATCATGTCGTTGATCACGCCTTCCATGAAGGCAAACTTGTCGGGGAGGTCTCTCCATGTCTCGTTAACAGCAGCAGACGTCGAGGCATCTCCTTCCCTTGTAACATAACTCAGTTAAATATTACCTGTTTACAGACTCTTGCAAAAATCATAAGAAACATACGCTCATTACCTCTGCTGGTGACAGTGGCAACGTCATCGACATTCTCCCTACTGCTTTCCATTTCACGCACTGGGGTCTGTGCATCTCTAGCTCCAGTAGCAGGGGCCTCCTCCCCAGTTTGTACGCGGCTCCCACCAGCAGCTGGGGCCGCCTCATGCGCTGAAGCCTGCGCACGGCGCGTACTAATAGCCGGGGCCTCTACTTCCAAAATTGAGGCCCCCTCCCCATGCTTTAATACCATTGCCCCTGTCTCAGGGGTCAGTCGACCTGTCTTTTTTGCTGCTTACATCCCCATGCATTAGAACCTAATTCCACTAGTCAAAACCAAATATTGCGTACACAGGCTTTACACTTACCAGGCGGAGGCTTAGTCCGCTGCACTGTGAGCCCAACGGTGTGGCCCGCTTCGCCTTCAGGGGCCTCAGCCAGACGGAGCCTCTTCTGCCGAGCTGCAGGCTCCACGATTTCCTCTGCCAAACGTTTTCCCCGCGAAGCATCGCCGGTGTAGGTGGGCATTATCCCGCCTACACTATCGAGGCCTCGCACTCGGGGTGCTGTCATGCCTTTGGTTGTCACGGACATTGACTCTCCGATCCCTTCCGGTGGGTCCTGCCCACGGGTAGTGCTGAGGATGTGGGCAATCTAGGGTTTGGACAGTTGGTCTCGGTCCTGCTGTACCCAGACCCCATTCCTTTGGACGACCAGATACTCAGCAAACCACCGGAGGGCAGCGATGAAAAAGGCATGGTGCACGTTGAAGCGAGACTCAAGCTTCTCGCGAAGCTTGACCATTTCGCTCCGCAAACTCTTGGCGAGATGGCTTCCCCAGTCAAAACGGGCTCCCTCCTCCAGCACCTCCCGCATAATACGCGTCTGTTCTACTGAAAAGAACCGCGCTTGCGAGAGGGTTTTGGGAAAGGTACGGGCCCGAAAAAGGGGATACAACGTTTTGGCGGTCGCCAGCTCGAATTGCTCACAGGGGAATCCCTTGGTATCCTTAGGGATTCTGGGCCACTCCTGAAGAAGCGCCTCCACTTTGACGCCCCTCTGGGTCTTCACTTTTACGAGAAGGCCACTGGAGGGGACGCCAAACAGGTCTGAGAAGAGCTGTGCGTTGATGGCAAAGTTCACACGCACGTTATGCACGCGTGTGCTAAAACGGTCGGCCTTCGCATTAAAGGAGTTGACCAGGCCGATCATCTCACGCGCATGCTAAGAACAAGTGCATTAGCCCTGCGGTCTGGATGTTGGTGACCACCACACCTGGGGCCGCCTAGTGGCCGGGCCAACGCTGTGCCTCTTTGATGTCCCCATAATGAAAGAGGACATCTCTCGCCTCGCGGCCGGAAATTGTAAGGGTAATCTCCCGGGATTCCCTGACTGTAAGCCAAAGATGCAAGCCAAAAACGCAAGACATCACACAAACATTATCGTCATAGTCATAACTCATAATTACGCAAATAGCACTAAAACACGCAACAACCTTACCAGGGCCAAACGACAACGGGAATTGCGGGAGTTCTATCTCCACGTCCTCGACGCTGAGGGGCGGATCCAGCGTCCAATCCTCGTGCAGCCACCCGAGTTCCTGGCACTTCTTGAAAGCCTTCGCATAGCGTGAGTGGTACTCACGCATCTCGTGGCCGATTTGTCCGATGACACCGGCTCGAACGTTATTCGTCGCGGTAAACGCTGTTATCGCCGTTTCGGCCTAGGGCAATGTATCGCCGTCGCCGATTAGCTTGTCGTCGCGTATGAAAAACCTGTACAATACAGCATAAGCTTAATCTACGCTCTACAGTTAGACCTTTCTTACTCCTTTTTACATCCTTTTTACACCGAAAAACAGACATTGTAACATATAAAGACAAATACAGCTATCCAGATTTGCTTACCCGCCTGCGTAGTATACCGTGCCTTGAGGGTTCTGGAAGTACGTTGACACATGGCGGGCCACGAACAACGTATTGTATGCGTGGTAGCAGTTGAAGCGGGCCATATCCCAGATCCAATGCAAGCTCCTCAGACCCCGAGAGCTGAGCGCTTGGTCCTCGGGATTGCCCATTTCAATCGCCCCGTCTGTCAGGTAGGCCAGAATCCCCTGCGAAGACCCTGGCAACAGGTGCTCCAGAATGGCACCGGCGACATCTCCGGTCACATGGGACCAAACGATGATGCTGAAATTGCACAGTAAAAACTGCAGGAATTCCAGCGCCCCCTTTCGGTACCAGATGGCCTTTCCCTGCACTCTTGTGTGTGGAGGAGGGACATTTGGAACGATGGGGTTCACCCAGCATAAAACCCCAATAATGTCCAGCACAAGAAGGATGGGCTTCAGCGCGATGCTGTAGAAAAAATCAAGACTCATTAAAGCACCTACATCCATATTTCTACACCTAACAGAGAAATCATAGAACGCAACCAGGCCGACATTGCCCAAACCCTTGCAACAATGCAAGGTTTGTCCCTGACAACGGCAATGAATGCAACCTCACCAAAACCATCGCACTAAGCCGAGGTCCATAATTTAACATACGCATTCACGCTAGAGACATTTAAACAAACAAAACAAAGAGACGTATAGACCGAGCGTAAAGAATGGCCTACCGGTTGAGAGGCGTCGGGTCGCAGACATCGATCAACGCCTGCGAAACACGGTTCAGGTTTGCCTGCACTTCGTCGATTTTCGCCAGTTTGGCATTCTGCTTCTTCGCCTTCGGTGCCATTACGATAGCGGTAGAGTTTCCTTACAGCTTGTTTACAAATCCTTGTAAAGTTACACGCCCTAGCTCTCTGCTCTTCCTAGCTCTCTGCTCTTCCTTCTCTCTACTCTGCTTTTCCTTTGCTTGTAAATTCAAATCCAGATAGCCAACAACCAGTTTTCATCAAAAAAAACCCACCTATGTATACGTGAGGATCGCCGACCTGATCCCAGATTTAAGCGGAACTTTCCTGAAACGGAATCCGAAAATCCGGTATTAATTCGGTCGATATCGAATGCTCCACTGTCCGAAATGACGTTAAACTACCACATCTTATCGCCTCATAATCGGGTTACATTGATTACAAGCTCTGTCCACAATATTCAAAATTTCAGTTAGCATGCCACGTCTGGCGACATCCCGTCACTTGTCTCCTAACCATTTACGCACTTGCCGATTTTGCAGGACAGATGGAGGATGGACGCCACAGTTTCAGCACCTCTAATTTTGACAGGCCCATACGGGCACTTATTTAGGCAATTTGACTCCACATTAGTAGACGTTACCCCCCTTTAGCAGGCATAACTATAGCCACATCGGAGACGTCCCCAGAGTGGCCAGAATAGTCGACGCGCACGCTAGACCTGGAGGCTGGAGACATAACCGAGGACCCCCTTAGTGAGGTCCCTATCGTTACGCATAGGGGTGAGACCAAAACACTTAAGGTCAGTTCCCTACTAGACGAGAAAACGCACCACGCAATAAAACAAGTCCTGCAAGACAACATCACTATCTTTGCATGGTCATATGAGGATATGCCTAGGTTAGATCCTAGATTAATCCAGCATAACATCATCCTTGACCCACAGATCAAGGCGGTTAGGCAAAAGGCACGCAAGATCAAACCAGAGATCGCGCTAGCAGTGCGTGATGAAATCACCAAACTATATCAGGCTGGTTTCATCCGCGTGGTCGATTATTTGGACTGGGTATCGAACATTGTGGTCATGCCGAAGAAGACCGGGGGTATACGCATATGCATAGACTTCCGGGATTTGAACAAGGCCACAATCAAGGATAACTTCCCATTGCCGAATATCGACCAGCTAGTGGATACAACAGCTGGGCATGCGCTTCTGTCCTTCATGGATGGCTTTTCAGGCTATAATCAGATTCGCATTAACCCAGAACACCAGTTGACGACAACGTTCATGATACCCTGGGGGACATTTTGCTATACCATGATGCCTTTCAGTCTGAAGAACGCCGGAGCGACGTATCAACGGGCCATGACGTACATATTTAGCGATTACCTCCTAGGAAGGCTAAATGATTATGTAGACGACATAGCTGTGAAGTCTTTGAAGTCGGAAGATCATTTAGAGGACCTGGAGTTAGTCCTTAAAAGATGCTCCACGCACGAGCTCCGGCTTAACCCAAAGAAGTGCGTTTCAGAGTTAAAACCGGACGCATGCTGGGGTTTGTGGTATCGGAAACCAGCATACGAGTTGACCCTGATAAGGTCAAAGCCATTGTTGCGTTGAAGCCTCCCACAGACCTCAAGCAATTACGTGGGTTACAGGGATGCTTGCAATTCATACGCAGGTTCATTTCAAGGTTAACCGACAAATTACACCCCATGCAACATTTGTTGAAAAAGGGGTTTAATTTTGAATGGACCAACGATTGCCAGCGTGCGTTTGACAGTCTAAAACAGGAACTGCAACATCTACCGACGGTTTTCCCGCCACAAAGGGATCTGCCTTTTTTCATTTACCTCGCCACTTCGGACGTAGCAATAACGGCGTTGCTTTGTCAGAAAAGGGATGATGGATCAAAAATGCCCATCTACTATCTGAGTCACGCTCTATGCGCGTACGAGACGAGATATAACGACGTTGAGCGTAATTGCTTAGCATTAGTTTTTACGCTCAAGAAATGTAGGCATTACCTTTTTCGCAGTCAGGTTAACGTCATTTGTAAAAATAACTTCCTTAGGGCCATTACGCATAGTCTATACGAAAGTAGCAAAATCGCTCGCTGGAAGGCTATCACCGCGGAGTTCGACCTCCACTACATTGGCCAATCATCTACGAAGGGCCAAGCGATAGCCGACCAGTTAACAACTTCACCAATTGACAACCACGCAACCGTAGAGCCAGAATTTCCTGATGAACATGTACATAGTCTAAGCCCTGTCTCGACAGGCCTCGAAGCAACATTGTATTTTGATGGAGCTTCAACCGCCAGAGGTGGCAGCGCGGCCACTGTTCTTACGCTATCACCTGAGGATGTGCGTCTACACGCTTATCGATTGACCTTCCCTTGTACGAACAACATGGCAGAGTACGAGGGGCTCCTCAGGGGATTACTAACTGCAGGTGAACTCGATGTTCAACACCTGGCAGTTAGGGGCGATTCGATGCTCTTCATAAATCAAATCACTGGAGTCTATGCCTGCAAGGCGGTACACTTGCAGCCCTACTGTGATTAGGCTAAAGATCTTCTGAAGCGATTTATGACCTTCGACGCCCAGCACGTCCCACGGACTGACAACACACTGGCCGACGCATTGGCCACTCTGACTTTACACGTGCCGTCACACCTGTTTAACACCTACCCCACATTGATTACAAACTGCGAAGACCCTATCATTCAGATGGCGCAAATCTCCTCTCTTACCGAGGAAAGCATGGCTGGAGTGGTACGATCACATTAAATCTTATCTTTTACAGGGCGAGTTACCAGCTGCATTAACGCGCGCGCAAAAAGACGCAACCCGTAAACGCGCTAGGCACTACGTCATCATCAGAGACAGCACTCTCTGCAGGTGCTCCTTTGATGGCGTATTGCTCACCTGCATTAACACAGACCAAGCACAGCACATCGTCAGTGAGGTTCACGAGGGACTGTGCAGCGGCCACGTAGCACCACGGGCTATGGCCCTAAAAATCCGTCGCCTAGGGTACTACTGGCCACACATGGAAAGAGATTGTTTGACAAAGGTTAAGACCTGTGACACGTGTCAACATCATGCAAACCTCATCCACGTGCCACCCACAGAGTTACACACGACACAGATAACATGGCCATTCCAACGATGGGGACTGGACATTATCGGACCCATCACGCCAAAATCTTCCGCAGGACATAGCTTCATCATTACTGCTATCGAGTACTTCACGAAGTGGGTAGAAGCTATCCCCCTGTAGAAAATTACATCTCAACAGGTTTTCCATTTCATCTTGGATAACATAGTAACCCGATTTGGTCTCCCAATGACTATTGTGACCGACAACGGGCCATAGTTTAGCAGCGTGGATACCAAATCCTTCTGTGACAACCTAGGCATCAGACAGTCCTTTTCCTCCCCTTATTACCTGCAGGCAAATGATTAAGCTGAAGCATCAAACAAGATAATCATCAATTTACTCAAGAAAATGCTCGACGGCAACAAAAGGCGGTGGCATGAACAGATCCTCTACGTGTTATGGGCATATCGTACTACGTGTAGAACAGCTACAGGTAGTACGCCCTATGGCCTGGTTTATGGATCTGAGGCAGTGCTACCTCTTGAGTTGCATATCCCTTCTCTGAGAATGGTCCTCTCCACCGTTATAAATGAGGCTCAACAAACCGAGGCTCGGATAGCGGATTTGGAGTCATTGGAAGAGAAGCGGATACAGGCTCTTGAGGCAATTGAGAAATATCAGGATAAACAGAGACAAAAGCATCATCATAATCTTCAGCAGCGTTCGATCAAGAAAGGAGATCTGGTTCTCAAGGCTGTGCGTGAACCAGCAGGCAAGTTCTCTGCAAATTGGGAAGGCCCTTTCTTGGTAACCGACGCATACAGCAACGAAGCGTTCAAATTGGCAGACGTCAACGGCAACGAGTTAGCAAATCCTATGAATCATGTGTATTTAAAGCGGTATTTCATCTAGCAGCAACGACGGTGTCGACAGGAGGTATGACGGTTATTGTCCGCTACAACGTTAAATTGGCATCAAACGTCCGCTACGACGTAAAACTAGCACTGCACGTCCGCTACGACGTAAAACTGGCACTGAACGTCTGCTACGACGTTAAACTGGCATCCACCATCCGCTACGACGTAAAAATGGCATGCTTTGCATGCTTCCGCCACGATGCTAAACTGGAAAGTGGTTACCGTATGCCACGACGTAAAACTGGTAATGTTGTACAGGTCCGCCAAGACGAAAAACTGGCACACTTTGCAAGCGTCCGCCACGACGCTAAACTGGCACAGGTAAGTAGCCGTCTGCTGAGACGTAAAACCAGCACAGATCTGTCCCTGGGTCACGACGTAAAACTGACATCCACAGCATGGTCTGCTGAGACCCTAAACCAGCCTGATCATCGTCCGCTACGACGAAAAACTAGCACTTCTCGGTCTGCCGAGACTTTAAACTGGGACCATGGTCTACTGGGACTTAAAACCAGTAACAGCAGTCTACCCAGACTTGAAACTGGGACTCATGCACATCAAGCGAGCGCGATCATCTCCAATACAGCTGCACAGCCAACAGGGTGGGATGCTGAGACAGTTCCGGCGTACCACCCATCCGGCATCTTACTGATTCCTCGGACAGGCACAGAGGCATCTTACTGATCCCTCGGAGATGCCGCCACCACATTTGCCGCGGTGGTAGCAGCTCCGGGAGTTTAGCCTCATTAGTGGGAGCCCCAATGAAACCCTCGTTGGTCACAGCCCCGCGAGTCTCCGCCAATCATCGCTATCGGATGCCGGCCTCGCGGATTCATCTGGCCGGTTCCTGATGCAACCAGCGAGTTGCACTGCGTCTGATGCCTTTTGGCGAAGATATGCAGGGCCGAATCATCAGGATTGGCAGCCCCGCCCAAGTGCTCCGGCGTTTCCTTTACACTACATTGACTCCAGCTAAAATTAGACAGCATTGGCTCCAAGAACCCCATCTTTTGTCCATAAGAAATGGTGTCCTTTATTTTCTTTTGTGGTTGCAGGCTGCTTACCTTGGAGGATGTCATTCAAAGGTGCGTTCATCTGAGCGGCGAAGTACAACAGCGTACTGAAATAGCTGCTCAGGGTTGCCCACCCACTCAGCTTTGCACATTTCTACCCGACACACGTCTACCCTTAATCCTTGTTTCCTTCTTCCCCACCACCCAGTTCCCATACGCAGCATTCACATACGCAAATCTTCATTTTTCGTACTCATGCTAGCAGAGACATTGCAAAAGTGATGCGCAATGCTCCTTTTTGCACGCATTCCTGCTACAATTTGTAACAGAGATATCTCAGATTGACGCGCTACGCTCGTCTGAAAGCATTCCTGTTGACATAAATAAACACACCGTTTGCATCTTCCCCGAACTTGTTTCCAGTTACACCCTTCTACCTCCCATACTCGCCAGCCTTCCTCTTTTTACGTGAACGGAGCAACACCTGAGTAGTCATGGATGAACGTTGTTCTTGCTTCTACCAATCCAGTGTTTTGCATTCTTTGTCAACGTTTTTCGGGTAAGCCCTCTAACCGTCAACAAAGAGGGGCCATTGAAACACCGTGAAAATTACGGGTCGGCCTTAGGCGAAGATTCGTAATTTGAGTGAGAACGCGCCTCAAATTTGTCCAAGGACAAGTTTACGCTCTATCACGCACGGCAGCGTAATGAGCGTAATAAGCTCCAAGACAGTTAAAGGCAAATTTGTTCAAGGACAAGTTTACACTCCATCACACACGGCAGCGTGATGAGCGTGATAAGCTCCAAGACAGTTAAAGGAAAATTTTTTCAAGGACAAGTTTACGCTCCATCATGCACGGCAGCGTGATGAGCGTGATAAGCTCCAAGACAGTTGAAGGAAAAATCTAGAGAAACACGACGGGTTGGCACTTGTTCTCGCAGCGCTTAAACAACTGGTCTTTACGCGCGTTACGCGGTGATGCGTGCTCGTGCGTAGGTCAGAATGCAAGTTCGCACTCATTACGCTTCATCACGCACAGCTGCGTGATGAGCGTAAGTTACACTCTGTTTACACTTCATCGTGCATAGCTGCGTGGAGAGTGTATGTTACATTTACGCTGCGTCATGCACAATTGCGTGATGAGCGTAAAACAATCTTGAGCACATTGTTGTTACACCAAGATTGCGCTCATACACGCAACACAACGCGAATGAGTGCAAACACAGCCAAGACACGCCTAGCATGGACCTGCTCTTTACACGCATGACACGCAAACGAGCGTGTTGTGCGTAGTCACAGTTCGACTTAAAAGAATCACGTCAACAGGACCCACGACATTCGGGCCCACATCATCAGGGTTGCGCCTTTGTTCACGAAAGTGCCGTAGCCTATAAATACCTCGGCTGACAAAAACACAAAAGGGGGAGATTCGGGGAGTTGGCCAGTTGACAAGTTAACAAACCAGAGCACCAGAGCGCTGATCGCTTTTTGTTGGTAGCAGATCAAGAGGACAAGAGCATTTTCTGAGTAAGGGAACACTTATCACCCTGAACAGAGAAACAAAGAGTAACCTTTTGGTAGTCGCTGCAAGCACCATCCTTTAGCAGGAATAGAGCACAGCGCGCCTGAGCCCCGACAGCAGGAGAGATCGCTGCCCTGAACAGAATCTACTTGAAGCAAAGAAGCAGAACGGGAATCGCAGAGTCGTCTCGCCCAGTTAGCAGGTTTTACTGGTCCGAAGATCGGTAGACTTCAGAGCTTGACCATTCCTGCACCTAAGCTTTGGCCTACAAGGTAGATCAGACTTCTGTCCAGACAGTTTTCTTGTTGTTTTGTGCTCATTGTTGTATCAAGTTGTTAGGGGGTTTTCTCCCATTGTAACGTAATATACACACAATCATACATTCGATCCGGCATTGAAACATAGATCTTTGATCTTTGCGAATTACACGTTTTTCTCCCGATTAGCATCTTTTCGGCGTTTTGGCGTTATCCCCGTAGCGATCCATTTACGTCGTTGTCTTCCCGTTTTACGATCTCTCGCACCAAATCGCGGCACGCAAAAATCCATAATCATCATCACTTTTACTGACCCGTAAGTCCCTGTCTGATCGACAAGACCATTTAGGGCACCGCGGATTCGTTTTTCTAGCTTAGCCCTCACGTGGATCCGTGGTTAAAGCTGTGTACACGGAATTTCGGTCGGTATTTCCAGCTATCGACGTTTTCCGTCGTTACAAGATGTTAATAAGAATAATATTTTTAAGAGGAAGGGAGATGATAAGAACTTCACCTCAACACCAATGAACCTTCTCCTCATGTTTGTAAGTGTGTACTATGTTTTTAAGTATTTTTGTATGTTTTTAAATGTTTTCAATTTTTTTTGATGAGTTGTAAATATTCTAGGATTAAGAGTAGTTAATTTACAGGCACTATAGAAAGTTAAGATGTCTTCAGAAACATCTTAGTAAGTCAATACATCTTGGTAGACATCACCATGTTTCAAGATGTCTTGGTAGATATCTTCATCACTATCTTAGATGTCTTTAGCAAGACATTTTGGTCAAGGTAGATTTCATGGTAGAAATAGGGAAAAAATTAGAAAAGAATACCAAATGGGTAAAAATTCAAAGAAACACATCAAGAAAGATGGAAAGACATCTTGAAAGATGAGTCCTATTAAAAGACAAAGAGCTAGAGAAAGAATAGATGAAGTGTGAGAGATGTATTAGGATAAAGGCTCTTCTGGGGTCTCCCCATGGTTTGGACATCATGGAAAAATCTTAGGCACCCTAGGGTGGCACTCAAGTGTTAGAAAAAAACCATCCCAGCTTGGTGGTACTAAGCCAGTAGTAGGACTCCTTCCTATTGCATCCCTTTCTAAGTCCTATTCATACTACCCTCACATGGAGAACTACATGATCTAATTCTATGGTGGTCATAGATATGTAGGTAGCTAGGATTGGATAGTTCTAGTGTAGTGCTTTGTTGAACCTTGTACCAGATTGTGAGGGGTTTTGGGATGAGATGTCCCTTGTAGATACATCATCACCTCTATAGGGTTGCTTGTGTACTTGTTTGCAAAGTCCTCATTCGGAGTTTAGAGGTTCTCCTTGAGGTATTCTCTTGTTCAGAAGCTATTGTGCCACTTGCTCCCTTCCAAGGGTTACTTGCTTATTTAGGTGTGTTCCCTAGGGTTTTTGCCCCAGATCCATTAGATCTCAGTGAATACCTTAGGGTGTTGAACAATGTTAGGGCAACATTGTTATAGATGGTATCAGGGCATTTTTGTAATCATGTTATGATAAGCATGTAATCTTTGGCAATGTTATACCTTCAAGGTTTTCTATTTATTGTCCTTTCATATAGATATCTTTGTGATATAGGATCATGTCCTCATGTATTCTTCAAAGAATTGCCTTATGATAGTACTCTTAAGATTTTTCATTACGAGACCAATGCTACAATATGAGAAACTGATGTATGTTGTTCTTATAAAGGATGTAAATGATTACATTGTGGTGTTGTCCTCCACTAATTTACCTGTGTTTTTACTAGTTACAATTTTACTTTGATATGGCAGAGGAGAGTTTTGCTGGAAACATATAAATTATTATTGCTTGAGGATCTCTTTTCTCTAGTCTCTAGTGGTTCATTTGGGATGAATTGGACCTAGTCTCTACTTTGGTCTTTACCCAAATGACATGTATCAAGATGGGATTGAATGGATTGTGCAGGATGTGGTATCCTTGAACCCCCACTCACCCTAGACATAGTAAATGTGGGAATTATCATTGGGGACATTTTGGTTTCCAAGTACCTCAGGATGGAGGTCATTTAGACATGTTCTCTTAGTGAGCCTTGTTCTGGATGGATCAATACCATCACTGGTAGACTTTGTACACTCATGTTTACAATTGTATGTTTGTCTAGTTGGGTAGGCATGTCTTCCTTGGCTACATTTTCAAATTTTTCATGTATGTCTCTCTTACTATGTGTATCATTTGTAATGCAAGGATTTGTGGTCTACATTGTGTGATGACTTGTTGTTGGATGCATTTTGTGGCCATGTGTGTCATCCCAAGACCAAAATTTTTGTGGTCCTTATTTTGGTAACCTCTTGTGCTTTGGACATGGTTTCCCTTGTTGTGGATCTTTCATGAGTCATGTTTCCTTGTTTGAGCTAGTTGTGTTGTTCTTGGTTTTGTGGGGTTACTTCTTTGATTGGGGTTATTTCTTTGGCCATTTTGATTTGAAGACCTTCTAAAGTAGGTCATTCTATTATTGGTTCTTATTAAGACCTCATCTCTCTTAATGAGAGTCTTCCTTGTGGATGCATACTCTCTAATGTTGTTCTTAGTAGCAAGAATTGATGCTTTGTTGAGACTTATTGTTGACTAGACCTTGGTCTTCCTCCTTATGTTTCAAGTTGAGATGATGATTTTCTAGTGCCCATGCCCCTTGTGAATTTGTTTAGATTTTGATCTTGGTGGAAACCAATGTTAGTGGTTGGGAACATTTGTTATATGTGAGTCTTTGAAATTTTGTGAGTGTTTTAGTTTTCTCTTTCTTGGTGTACCTCATGATAATATTTTTATGTGAGTGTACCTAATTGATCCATCATGTTTTACATGATTGATCTCTATGCTTGTTGCTGAGGTCTTGCTCTGTATGCTGTTGCGAGGCTAACATTTCTTTATTATGTGATCATGCTTGATGGTTGTATGAGGCTGATGCATTGATCATGTTCCTACTAACTTCTCTATTTTTGAGCTATTGTCTCATCCTTGCAGAAAGCACAAGTACAAAGATGAGGCTAGTGGTAACCTTAGTTGATTTTGTGAGCACTATGTCTATGGGGAAGATATGTGCTCTTGAGGCCTTCATGAATTGGTTACATGGTCTTGGAATCCCTACATTGGATTTTGGATTTATAATACCTTTGCTATACTGGAGAAATTGGTACATCATGATTTGTTTACCTCTTAGTGTTGGGTGGACACTAATAGAGGATGTTGGTCCATCCTAGACCCTACGGATATTGGGTTAGTAGATGACATAGAATAGTATCCTTGGCCATGGCAGATACTGATGGCCTAGGAGTAACCAAATGCCTTGATGTTCCACTATGGTGGGTGGTGAATTCTTAGTTGGAATTCTACATTGTTTGATCATTACATTCATGCCTTGGTTAATTTTCCTTTGATGGTAGTCTTGTAGTGGGTGTAGTATGACCATTGTTTATGTACATGCAGAGATAGAGACTTGTTTTTCTTAGAACACCATGATGTAGCTTTGGTGTTACTCCTAGTAGCCTAAACCTTTCATCTTAGGATAGGCTCTAGTAGTTTGTCCTATAGCCTTCTAGGCCTAGGTAGCATTTCCAAATGTCATGTATTATGCTCACTAAATGTATTCCTATCCTTGGGTATGTAAGATTATGATTTAACGTTGTGATGTATTTAGTTTTGACAATTTATGCACACATAAGGGCTAGATGTTGTTTTCCTATGTGAATCAGTTATCCCTTTATTGTAGGCATGTGCCACACCCTATGACAAGGCCAAAGTTGATGTACAGTGTTTTCCCTATGCTCATCCTTGAAGCATCTCCTCTCTATGTTTGTAATCGACCTTTATGCCTTGATATGAGATCTTCTAAAAGCCCTATGGAAAATCCTATTTTTGTAAATAGTGTTGTTATGAGGAGTCTAGGGCATGTCCTTACCTGAGGTGCTCCCAAACTAATGCTTTGTGTTCCTAGTGATATTAGCATGCCATGATGGTGTGGTCTTTGATGAACGTTCTTGAGATAGAATAAGTTGTAGAAATCTTTCTTTTGGGTTTCCTAACCAGAAAAAATCTTGTTCATGGATGATTAATGGTGGAATGTAACCTAAAATTCAAATAAATTTGTCCAATGAACTTGATCTTGATAGCAGGTGGTTCATGGTGGCCATGTGAGTTACAATTCCAGATTGAATATTAAAATCCAAGGTGCTGCTGTCATGACTGGCTACGGGTTAGAGTTAAGTTTTGGGTACTAGCATCTAGACTTCTCCTTCCATGGCTGGATGTGGTCTTTGGAGTAGTTTTTGCAAGCATTGGAATGGTCGTCCATCCTTGAAAAAATGGTGTTATAGTTATGCATACATTGATTTCTCTTAGAGGTCCTACATGGTGGACCTATATGTGTTGAAAAACACTTGAGCCTATGCTCTTATGATTGGAAGCTTATGATGCTTTGGTGGACTATGTTATGCTCTCATAACTAGGGGCTTATGGTGCATTTATGGGCTATGTTATATCACCCCATCTCTTTGGTGTATTATTGAATTATGTTAGTGTCCAAACCTCTCTTGTGGGATAGCATGATTGAGCACTCTATTACTTGGTAATTCTCTAGTCCTATGAGGCATCATTCTTCATTCTGGTGGATGCTGCTTAAGTTTCTGACAAATTAATATAGGTTGAATTAAGACAACTATTCTTATAGTTGGGATTCAAAGATAGTTGATGTTTGGGACTTGTTCCAAGCAATAGTTCCATGTGCTTGAACTCTTGGGGCTTGTTTTTAGAGATAGGATATTGTTACTATAACTGAATTCATGGAATCTCCCTTGTACAGTGATGTTTTTGATGTAGCTTGAATGTATATATCTCTTCTTGTAAGAAAGGTGTGATCTCATGTACTCTCTCTTAGTTTGGGGCTTCAGAGGGTCTCCTTGGTTGGGGCTCTTTGGTAGACCTTCCTTATTGTAAACCCTTCACGGATGAATCATGTATTGTTTTGAGTTGGTATTTGGTATTGGTGACATCCATTTGTTGTAATTTCAAATTGTCCAAAGGACCTAGCCCTCCTATGGGCAAACTATTCTTAATGACTCTTGAGTTCATTGATTTGGATATCATGGTAATAGGTAGTGATGTGGCCTTATGCACCAAAATTATTGTAAATGGGATGGACTTGTGTATATGAAATAAAACCTAAATCTCCTATGGTGGAATGGAACTCCCTCTTTGTGAAATTTTAGGGGATGGACTCTTTGGCTTTTCAAGTTGATCTTAAGGTGGAATTGAATGTGGGTAAGACTTGTGAATCTATGTCTTCCCTACACTATTAGTGGTTTGAAAAAATGGTTGTGTTGGATATATAGACCACTTGGACATGTATCATGGCTACAGTGAAGTCAGGTTATTGTACTAGTTAATGGAAGGGACCCCGCAATGAGGATCTTCCCTTTGGGTTTAAAAATCCAATGAAAGGTGTTAATTACTGGCATGGTAGGAAAATTTAGATTTTGGGAACCTAGATGTTCCTTAGAAAATTCATGACAGTGGTTCTCCTTAGAGGTTATTCTACATGCTTCCTTGGAGTAAGTATTCATAAAATGATGCTTGTCCCATTTCTTGAAGTGGGAGGGATAGCTTATAAGACGCAAGTGTAGTTGATCATTTTCCATAAAAGGGACCTAGTGGTTGTAATAGACCATGTGGTAGTAGTTGGCATGAGACGTGTGTATGGAGGACTATCTTGGGATTAACTACCCAACCGATCCTCCACTTTTCCAAGCACTCAAGCAGGTGTTCTTGATGTTGGATAACCTTAAAGGATGTTGATGATAGACTGGGCCAAGATGTTGTGATAGCCTCTTGGAGAAGTTTTTCAAACAAATTTTGGATCTTCTCTATTGCAGTGCATATGGGATAGTGTTGGTTAATGAGATGTGGATTGCAGTGCTAATGCATCTGTGGAAGGAAAGATCAAATTAAAACAATCTACCTATGTACATTGTTTTGAAGGGAGTTCATGCTTGACTCCTCTCTTACTAGCCTAAATAGATGTTAATGTGGGAAAAAAAAAAAGAAAATATGTTGATGGTATAGACATGGTGATCTAGTATGTAGATGCTTGGACCAGTGAGAACCCATGGGTCTTGATGTGAGAAGTAGAACCTAGGGTTTTAACAAGCTTGAGTTTCTTGCAGAGAAATGGCTCTTTGGAAGCATGTTCTCTCTCTCAATTTCAGTTTCCCAAGTCCATCACCAAGATGGATAGTGGTCCTAGTGAGCCCTCAAAATTGATAAAAAAAGAAAAGAAAAAAATTCAAGGAAATTAATGGATGCCAAGATTCCATTTGGAATGGAACTCAGCTACACTTGTGGAAGAAGAGCACGTCCTCTTGCATAGGTATGGGTCTATGTAGGAAGACAAGTCTCTAGACTTGATAAGGGATAGATCTTGGGGATTCCTTAGAAACATTGGCCTTTGGGTTGGACTTATCCCTCTTTTCATAGAGTAGGAAGAGTTTTTGGATTCCTTCAGGTGTCCTTTGCATTTCATGTAAGGCCTTGGATGGAAGGATGTATTAGGTGTTGGTGTTGGTACCTTCCTACAAGCCTAGTGTCAATTGAGTTAAGGGATTTCCCAAAGTTGATAGAGCTCCAAACCCATACTTGAAGTATAATCTTGAAGTTATCCTAGGTTCTTCTCTAAGGACATCTCTTCTTTTATATGGGGGAGGATTGTGAGAGATGTCTTAGGATAGAGGTTCTCCTAGACTCTTCCCATGGTTCAGGAACCATGGAACACTCTGAGGCACCCTTTGATGGCACTCAAGTATTAGAAAACCCATCTTGGCTTAGTGGTACCAAGCCAGTAGTAGGACTCACTCATGTTACATCCCTTTCTAAGTCCTCTTCATACTACCCTTACATGGAGAACTATGTGGCTCTAATTCTGCAATGGTCGTATATATGTAGGTAGCTAGGATTGAATAGTTTTGGTGTGGTGCCTTGTTGAACCTTATACCAGATTGTGAAGGGTCTAGGGATGAGGCACTCCTTGTAGATACATTGTCAACCATTCCATTGATGATTTCTATGGGGTTGCTTATGTACTTTTATACAAAGTTCTCATCTAGGGTTTAGAGGTTCTCCTTAAGGTGTATTCTCTTGTTAAGAAGCTGGTGTGCCACTTGCTCCCTTCCAAGGGTTGCTTGCTTGTTTAGAGGTGTATTCCCTAAGTTTTTTGCCCCAAATCCATTAGATCTTAGTGAATATCTTAGGATGCTAGACAATGTCGAGGGAGTGTTGTTACATGAAGATTCACGTCAAAGACTATAAATTGGTAGCATGGGTCTCACTTAAGACAAGAGGAAACAAAGAAGGAGTAAGTGGAAAAGCTTGAGAGGCAAAAGAGGAAGAGGTACTTGATGAAGTAAGTAGCCTAAGAGTGATGAAAGAAACTTTTATAAGTGTGATTCTTATCTTCTTAAGCCTTGTGAGATCAAGTGGGGCTATAATTCGATGAATATTTTAGATGAATCATTGAGGATATGTGTTACCTCTAGGTTATTAGGTGAGTCTCAATAGAGCTCTTCTTCTCATCTTTATGGTATTTTTAATTTTAAAAATATTATAATTGGGGGTTAATTTACCCCATTTCATGATGTTATTATTTCTCTAAGTAGTTTATCTTGGATGTGTATGGAATTAGATCCTTTTAGGATCCATTGAGGGCAAATACTTACCACTAATCCATCCACATGATTTGGTCTTTAGGGTGAGTATTCATAAAGAACATTAATAAAGTAACTAATTATTAATTTTGAAAATAGGCACTTAAAAGTCATGAAAATATAGAAAAATAAAAAAATAAAGGATATTTAATCATTTAAATCAAAAAATTACATACTAAAAATCATTCAACACACTTAAATAAACATACAAAAAATAGAAGGAAAGAAATCAAAGTAGCAGGAAGGATTACTTCCCCATGACTAATTATAGTTTATCACCTAATAGAACTTTGAGTAAATGATATGAATATTATTAATAATATATCTTCAAGGTATCAATTTTTTCTTGTAATATTTCAAATGGTAGTTATTTATAAAAATTATTTTATCACACTCATCTAGGTGGTCTATGTGCATAGAATTAGGTAAGTGATAGGTATGGATAATATAAGGTCCTTCCCATTAAAATTAAAATTCACCTAGATGGAATACATATGATGGATTAACATAGAGGATCTCAACACCATATTTGAAATCAAATTCATGTGAGTATATATCATGGTGAGCTTTGATATATTAGTGCTCTAAATTATTCTTCATCAAGGCATTCTATAATTCTCATTTAAAAGATTAAGATTCATTGATTTTTCTTTTTATTTAGAATTCAAGATCTTATGAAAATCCACCATGCTAGTAAATTTTTTATTTAAGATCAACAAATAGGCATGATAACATTCCATAGAAAAACTCGAACGAAATATATCTAATAAGATTTTTTATGCCATTGAATAAACTCAAAGAGCATCATTTAACTTAGTACCCTAATCTCTAATCCTTAAATCCTAAAGCCTAAAACATCTTCTTTAATATATTGATATCATAAGATAAGATAAGTTTATGATTAACTCCATAAGATTTAAGTAAATGTCTAAAAACCTTACTAGTAAAATCTATATTATTTAAAAAAATTGAGATACATGGAACATTGAGCATGTGAAGTATTGTTATTCTAAAAAAAGATAACTTTAATGAATGCAAAATAAACTTTGATAGTAGTAACTTTTGTCCTTTTTATATCATAATCATCATGCAAAATATGTACGCTTTGCAATTTAAGGTGGAAGATATAGAATCAATGAAGTCAACACCCTATACAATTAAAGACTTGAGAAAACTCTATTCATGCTAACATACCTATTTTTGTAGTAATTTTTATCTTTCCCATGAACTCATTACACTTATTAGAATAGGTCTTTGACTCATGGTTAAAATTTATCTTAAAAATTACTAAACAATCTTAGATTAGATAGGAACTATGGGCTCATGCTATGCTAGCCATGTATAACAAAAAATGTGCTAGTGATATTGAATGTAATGATAGAAAATATCGAATTTTTATGTATATTGAAATAGAAGAAAGTAGAGAAATAAAGAAAAGAAAAAATGATCACTTAACATATGTTTTTACATGGCTTTATATATTGAAATATTAAAAAAAATAAGTTTAATAAAACATATATACACACACTTCCAAAAGACATTTTTAGAGAAGGTTCACTTCTTAAGATTTTGACTTTAGACCACTAAATCTAGATAATATGAAACATAAATCAAATTGCTAGAAAAAACAAGAAAACTAGTTATCTTAAATTATCAAATGAAAATATTACAATAGGATGGATATCAAATCAAAGGATCCAATACACTTTGACACACTCACACTATTGTAGAGATTGAGGCTCTACAATCTCACAAGATTGACCTTAATATATGACTTAGTCTTCAAATAAAATCTCACACATAGATTTTCAATCCAACCAAAGAGGAAAAACGTTTTGGCCATGATTACTCACACACTTGGCCATAAAGATGCATCCACACACATAAAATCCTCTCCCAAATCTCTTTTCATCTCTCTCAAGGTCTTGGAATGTATCCTCCCTTGCACAAGCTCTCCTTGGTCTTCTCTTACTTTCTCTTTCTCTTCTTGTTGCAAACCATGGACAAAAAAACATAATTATAAAGACCTAAAAATCTTAAGAACCTTTAACAAATGATTCTCTAAAAGTTTTCCACATGGATCTTGCCTTTCCTAGATGTTTTCCATCAAAATTTCCATGTTAGAGCTTTATTGGTTTAAACGACCATCTTTTGGCCTTCCTAGATGTCTCCCTATCACTTTTGAATGCTATTGTGACATCTCACATGACTATGAGATGTCTTCCCTAAGGAAAAGATGTCTTCTTGGTGCCCAAAATGCCTTGCCAATTTCCAAGATGTCTCCTCAAGATCTAAGACAACTTGTACAATACATATCCTCATCTACAAATGTCTCCTCCAAGTAGACTACAATTCGTCCAAGATGTCTTTTCAAGATCCAAGATGTCTCTTCATTTGCAAACATCTCCTATGAGAAGACTGTAATTTAGCCAAGATGTCTCCTCTGAACCTAAGACATCTCCTGTAAAATCTCAAATCTTCATCAAGACATTTCAGGGACTTCTAAGATATCTTCCTAGAGTTGGAAACCTACAAAAAGAAAAAAAAAAACTCTTAGGGAAAAGCACAAGAAAATTGGAAGAGGTATCCCTACACTAGCTCTCCCATCCTTCAAAAAGTGAGCTTAGGTGAACAATGGCGTAGGGATAAAATTAATCCCCCACTCAACAAGTTTGATCTTATGGATTCATACAACATCATTGGTAGATTGTTCCTTCCAATGTACCAAGTACTTATGCCTCTTTACTCCCTAAGTGCTTGAAGCTTCCCTCCACTTGAGTATGATTACCTTCCTTTCTATTGAATGCTTGGATAGATAAATAGCCCTCTTCAACTCATCAGTGCTATCCTAAATGGTATTATCATCAATAGGCCCATGATAATGCATAAGAATCTACTATATTAAAAATAAAAGTCATACTAACATCACTGGGTAATTTAATCTCAAAATAATTATCATTAATTTTGGCCTTGATTCTAAAAGAATCCATCTTCTTAGCTTTTAACTTTAAGAGGTTTATACCTCTCAACCTCTTTTTGTTCAAGTACAACCAAACCATGTTACCTACAACAAAATTATACTTCCTTTTACCCTCATTTCTCTTAACTACTCTCTCTTTAACCTTCTTCTCAAGATTTAATTTTACTTATGCATGAAATCCCTCATCTCTTACAAAAAATCACCACTAAGTTGAGCTTTACCATCAAAGCTTTTTAAAGTTTCCACTAGCTTTGGATGAAACCCATATTCACCTGAAATGATCTTTTGTCAATAGCAACATACAAAGCATTATTGTACAAAAAATAAACATGACACAACAAGTTTTTCAACCTATTTGATTTTCCATCACATAAACATTTCAATATGTTTAACAATGATTTATTTACCACCTCTATTTGACCATTATATTGTGGATGATATACACAAGAAAAATTTAACTTTGTCCCTAAATATTTCTAAAAGGACTTTTAAAAGTTACTTGTGAATTTGGAGTCTCTCTCCCTAACAATATTCAAAGGAATATCATGCAACTTCATAACATGTTGGAAAAAAAAAATTTGCAATATGAAAAGCATCACTCATCTTCTTGCATGGAATAAAATGTACCATCTTGTAGAACCTATCCATAACATTAAAATTACATAATTTATACTCTTGATCTTAGGAATACCACTAACAAAATCCATAGACATACTTTCCCATAAACCTTTGGGAATTAGCAAAGTTATATAGTGTCCATCTAGACCTTTACCTCCTTTGAAATTTTGACATGTCAAGCACTTTTTCACAAATTTTGAAACTTCTGTTGCCATACCAGGTCAAAAATAGTACCTACCCATAAGTTCCAATGTTTTGTTCATACCCATATGACCTACCATGCCACTACAATGCTTTTCAAACAAAATCTTTTTCCTAAAATCACAATTATGAATAGATACCTTTTCATTCTTAAATAATAATTCATCTTGAATATGATAGTCCCTTCATTGGTCTATCCTACTCATCAATGGCTCTTTGAGGCTCCTTCAAACTTGCCCAAAATCATCATTATTCTCATACAAAGAAGCAAAATCACCCATACCTTCTACAAGAGGTATGATGAAATTAACACACATGCACTTTGGATAATGCATCGACCATATATTGGCTTTCTCAATTTTGTGGTTCAACACAAAATTAAACTCCTATAACTATGTAATCCATTTCATGTGCTTTGCACTTAACTTCTTTTGTGAGTTTATAAATTGAAATTCTTTGTGGTCCATCATCAAAGTGAACTTATTGAGCAACAAGTAATGTGTTTAATGCATGATTGCTTCAAGAATAGTATATAACTCCTTCTCATATATGCTATATTTTTTCCTTGAGTTATTCAATGTTTTGAAAAAGAAAGAAACTATTTTACCTTCTTGTGAAAGTACCCCATCAATGAAAAGGCTTTTTGCAACCACCTCTACCTGAAAAAGCTTTTAGAAATTTCGAATTGTAAGCACTAGTTCACTAGTAATTTTTTCTTTTAATAAGTCAAAGATCCCTTGGGTTTCATTATCTCACATAAAATATTTATTTTTTTTAACAAAGCAAACATAGGTCATGAAATACCACTACTTTTTTTTTTATGAATTGTTTAGAAAAACCTACTAAACCAAGGAATGATCTTACATCCCCAAAATTCTTAGGAGTTGGCCAATCCCTAATAGTTTTCAGCTTGGTAGCTTCCATCTAAATTTTATTTTTAGAAACCACATGTTCCAAATATGTGATTACCCTTTTGAAGAAAGGATTTTTCTTCACATTGACCACCAGCTATGCCCACTTCAACTTAAGACACATCCTCTTCAAGTGATTTAAGTGCACTTCCTCATTAGAGCTATTTATCAAAATATCATTAAAAAAGAGAATAAAACACTTAGTAATTAAGTAATTCAATATATCATGAATCAACCTCATGAATGTAGCAAGTAAAATTCATGAACCCTACTAGCATCAGTAACCATTCAAAGAATCCATATAGTGTCTTGAAAGTTGCCTTCCATTCATCTTCAAGATTGATTCTAATTTTTTGGTAATCACTCTTCAAATCAAATTTTCTAAAAATATTTGCATTCATAAGGACATCAAGGATATCATCCATCCTTGGAATAGAAAACCTATACCTCACTATTATCCTATTCATTACCTTGGAATCAATGCACATCCTCTATTTGTTTCTATCCTTCTTTGGCACTAGCGCTATTGGAACTACATAAGGTAAAATGGAATCCCTCATGAAGCCATTTGCAAGTAACTCCTCTACTTGCCTTTGCAATTTACCTTGCTAATTTAGTGTCGTCCAATAAGCTCTCTCATTTGGAATGGTAGAACTAGGGATGAAGTTGATATGATGTTGTACATTCCTCATTGGTGGAAATTCATCCAATTCTTCCTTGAACACTTTGGAAATTTTTTTTCAAGCCTAGAACACCTATAGGAAGTTTAACCTACACATCATCATCATTAGTAGCAATTATTATCATAACAAAAAAACCAAAACTAGTTTCATCATGCTCCTTAATATATTCCCTCTCTCCTAGAATGATTAATGAAGCATTAAGTGAGCTTTTCTATCTCACTTGTTTAACTATCATAGGAATCAACTCATGAATTTCATTAGGTCTAGCTACACTCCACACATTTCTTTCATCATAAAACTGAGCACCATTGTTAAAATTCCAAGGTCTACTAAGAATTACATGAGCACAATCTATTGAAAGCACAACATACTTCACAACATCATGAGAATATTCAATTTTCAAATTACATTGTTACCTCACCTCTTGAGAAAAATCTCTAGATAATGAATGCACTTTATAGGATCTCAAATGAGGATTAGTTACTAACCCTAATCTAGCAACTATCCTAGAAGAAATAACATTTTCTTAGGCTCCCACACTAATTAAAACATGAATCCATTCCCCAATAAGCAAACATCCAACCCCAATGTAAAATAATAATTTTCTATTAGGGTGATCTCCTCTATTTACATTCCTCATGAATGCATAAGAAATTAATTTAGAAAAATCTTTACTTTTTGGAGCATTAGGCTTTCCTCTTTGAAGACCTTAGCTTGATGTCTCCTTCACCTTTGTGGTTTTCACATCTTTTTCCTTGGATGCCTTGTAAATTGGACATTTCCATTACTTATGTTTTCACTCTCCACACTTGAAGCACTAAATGTTTGATGAGTTGCTCCCTTGATCTTACCTTTCTTTCCATAGTCCTTTTTGGCTTTTCTCTTCTCATTACCTTTTTTAGTCTTCTTATCATGGCTACCATCCTTGTCTTCATATTTGGACTTGGATCCTTTCTTCTTTCCCATAGAAGTTTGTTTACTCATGTTTCCAAATCCACTTAATTTCTTCTTAGCCTTAACTGCTAAGTCATAAGCCTCATCAAGAGTTTGTGGCTCATAAAAAGATAACTCCTACTAGTATGCTATTTTGAGACCTCCTAAAAAGATTGAAGGCTATTCATATTCCTTCAAGTTTACCTTAGCTTGCTAGAATATATCATAAAATTTGATGTAGAATTATTTAATATCCTTGTCACCTTTCCTTAGAAATTTTAACTTCATAATGGTTTCTTGCCTTTGACAAGACTGTTTGAATTTTTTTAAAACCTTTATTTCATCAAATCCCAATCCTGATGGGTTGACCATTTCATTTGTCATAATCTTGGGACTCCTTTCACACCAAGTAGAAGCCATACCTTCTAATTTGAATTTAGCAATAGGAACCCTCAAGTTAATCAATATCTCTTCCAACTAGAAATGCTTCTTAAGTGCCTTCAGCCAACTTACAAAAGCATTGGTATCATCTATACCATTAAAATCCTTCAACTCCATGTATAGAAGTCTAGTAGCATTTCTAAATATTCTAGAAAGCTTTGCCTCATCTTCCTCATCAAGCTTGCTTGGAGAATAAGTGTTTAATATCATTGGAGTCATGTAAATTCTAATATGAGAAATAGGATTCCCTCCCATTGGAGTCCTTGACTAATGGATTCCTACACTCCCATAGTTGGATTGTACTTCCTCTTCATCCACTCTATCTTCATCTAGTTATGAAATTTCTTTATCTAAACATGCATGCTCTTCACCTCTGTGTTTGGATATGGCTAGTACTAGCATTTCTATCCACCTTTACACTGATTTCATCTAACTAAGTAACTATCATTTGGAAGGTAGACTTCATGCTCTCCATGTGTTGATTTAGAGCTTGCACATATTTTTTCTTGGATGGCATATAAAATTGACAATATCCTCAACCAATTTCCAAGAAATAATCAATACAAATATCAGCGTTAAAACTTTGATACCAATAATTTTGGATCAAGTTCACTCTTTAAGATCTCATATTCAAACCGCTAAATCCAAATATTATGAAAGATAAACCAAATTGCTAGAAAAATAACAAAACTAACTATCTTTAATTATAAAATGAGAAGATTATAATATAATGGATGCCAAGTCTAAGGATCAAACACACTCACATATACTCACTTTATTGTAGATCTTAAGGCTCAACAATCTCACAAGATTGACCTCAATGTAAGGCTCAATCTTCAAATCACATCTCACACATAGATCTATAATCCAATCCAAGAAGCAAAGAATTTTGGTTAGGATCACTCACACACTTGATTCTAGAGATGCATCCACACACATGTAAAACCTCTCCTAACTCTCTTCTCACTTCTCTCAAGGTCTTGGGATGTCTTCTCCCTTGCATAATCTTTTCACAAGCTCTCCTTGGTCTTCTCTTTCTTGCTTCTTAATTGCTCTTTCTCTCCTCTATGTCAATCATGGAAATAAAAAATAATTATAAAGACTTAAAAATCCTAAGAACCTTTCCCAAATGGTTCTCTAGAAGTTTCTCATATGGATCTTACCTTTCCTATATGTTTTTCATTGAAATTGCCATGTTGGAGTCTCACCAAATTGAACAAGATATCTTCTAGCCTTCCTGGATGTCTCCTTGTCAATTGTGGATGTTGTTGAGATATCTCATATGAGTATGAGACACCTTCCCTAAGGACAAGACATCTTCCCAATGCCCAATATGTCTTGATAGTATCCAAGATGTCTTATGTAAGATGTCTCCTCATCCACAAGACATCTCCTCTAAGAAGATTGCAATTCAGCCAAGACATTACCTTTGAACTTGAGGCATCTCATGTAAAACCTTAAGTATCTATTAAGACACTTATTGAACTTCCAAGATGTCTTCCTAGGGCTAGAAACTTGAAAAACAACTTTTAGGTAAAAGCACAAGGGAGGTGCATAGAAAATATAGGTTTTAAATCTTATGGTTCGAGTTCAACCTTTGTGGTTTCATAAAAAGAATAAACTTTTCAGTAAGGTTTTATTCAATAGATAATTTAACTAGTAAGCTTATTCAATGTAAACATGAGCATGGTTGAGTTGGTTATGCACTTGTTGCTAAAGTATCTCTAATATGAGGTCACAAGTTTAATTATTAGTCCTGTATACAACTAATAATTTAACTAGTAAGCTCATTCAATATTTTAAAAAAACTTATGATTCTATTTTAATATGAAAATAAATAAATTATTATTTATCATAAGCAAAGAGCATCACTTATTTTGGAATCAAGTAAACATTAGAGACTTCCTATTCTAGCAATCCTAAAACCATAGCTTTTGGATTTTTTTTATCTT
>MNCI01010880.1:315602-344593 GCA_015680685.1 Gnetum montanum
GGGTGCGTGGTGGGGCACGGGGTGCTGGGGAGGGCGGCACAGGTGGTGGGTGGTAAGGGAGTAGGAGGGCAAACCATAAACTGATATACATCTATTATGCAGCAAATTCATGGTAGATTAGAGTATGTATGACATACATACATGCCCATACGAAGTGCTCTAGCCTAAAAAAATTCTAAGTATATGTGATAATAGATATATAATTTGAAAAAATTAAGAAATCAAACACTAAGCCTTACACTTATTATTTCAATTGCATACCACTATTTTACATAGGTTGGTTTACACATAAAATATTTCTTATATTATTTAAATATGTGTCACAAGATCCCACCCTTTCCTGCAAGTGGGTGCTTGTTGGTAAGTAGTGGTGGGATCTAATGACACACATAAGCATGGTCAAGATGGTCATAGAATGTACATGGATGGGTTACATGAAGTGACCCATAAACCATTGTGGATCAATTTATGGTTTTCAATGGGGAAGAGGGGTGGGGCAAGGGTGCGAATGGGAGTGGACCATGGAGTCAACCCATTGGAGTTGGTGTTAGGTTATTTTTTTGGATGGTATCAAACCCAAATAGTGGAATTTTGATCTATATGTAAGCCTTTTTGATGCAAGGTGTAAGAATTTTGGGTAAGGTTCACCCTACCTTATTGCCATTTTAGTGAATCCCAAATCTCCTTGGCAATCCAATCATCCCTCTTTACACTTCACAAATAAGATTACCTATCTTAATGAAAGGTTTTGAATGGTGCATCTTTGTAAGCCAAAATTTTTCCTTTTGAACCAAACTCTCTAACATAATATGTGATAATATAATCATGCTATACATGGTTCATGGCTTTAAAATTAATCATTTTGATAGAAGTTTTTAAGCCTCTATTTTCTAGAATGATGGATTACAAGTTCAAAGTCATATATAGGCTTTCTCTATGTGATTTTCTCCATTCTACCTTAACTTCTATGCCTATCCATCATGATAGCTCATGCATATTCGATGACCATCATTATCTATGCTTACATGTCCTTGGGTTCCACCCTACTTGCCAATAGGCTTGGGCTTTCTTGGAGGTAAGGATGGAAGTTAGGAATACTTATTTAAACAAAATAAAAAGTGATTTCAATATTATCTAAGCAAATAGAATAGTGTTGTGTAGTTCCAATATCAAGTTAGAGGTTGAAGGTTCAAGTTTCTTTATATATTTTTATCTATTGGTATGGACATAGATTTTTTCACAAGGCTAAGCCTTCATGACAAACTATGGTGTATGCATGATGCATGTTACCATGCATGGACATGCATAAGAGTTAAAGCATGGTGGAAACACTTCGTAGGGTTCATAGCTTCATATTAACCTTGTTAGTGAATACTCATTAACCTTCCTCATGATTCATGATTTTAAGGTTGGCCACATTGATAAAAGCTTTGAAACCTTGTTTTTTAAGTATGGTGCTATGGATTATAACTTGGAAGCTAGCCTATAGGCTCAATGTAATAAAATTTAACATAAAACATTGATCAAAACATGCATACAACTGAATTACACAAAATTACCGAAATGCAGAAATAAACAAAAAACTAACCTCCAGTCATTGATGCTGTCATTTGGATTGCATGAACATGTTTTAGAGAGTGTTTTGGAATCTTCTATCACACTAACACTCAACAATGATGGTGTATGCAAAATATGAGTTTTTGTGATAGGGACCAAAAACTATAACACTACTGTGAGTTTGACATATTCTGGTGCTTAATTTGTCCTCCCATAAAGAACATTTTATAGGGTAGAAAATTATTACCTAGGATTAACTACTGTTTTAAATGTGAAATATGAGATCATTAATATGAAAAATTTTATAACAAACTAAAATGGTTTCAAATTTGAAATCATTTTTTTTCCATAACATGTAAATGGTTAAATTCTCGCACTTGATCTCCATATTCAACCTAATATTCATCAAACCAAACTTTCAAAAAGTAAATACATGAATCATGGCAATAGTTCCTCTAAATGTGAGTATTATCTTCCATGTCTTACAATGTATTATTTCTTAAAATTAATTCCTTATATGGTAACTAAACATAATGAATAAACCCAATGTTTATTCTAGATCTTGCCATATGTGAATTTTCTCTAATAACTGTATGCACAAACTAAATATTAGAAAACATTACAATTGAATAAGAGTTTCATTAAGACTGTAAAATTGTCTGTACAAATAAATTACATTATGGAACCAAGTTTCATTTAAACTACATGATCCTTAAATGACTTCAATGACATCCCTTTTGTCAAAGGATCAACTATCATCAATTTAGTGCTTATATGCTCAATGACCACTTTCTTTTCCTTAATACATTCCCTTATGGCTAAGTACTTTATGTTGATGTGTTTACTTCAACTTCCAATCTTATTATTCTTAGCCATATAGACAAAAATTGAATTCTCACAAAATATTCTTAATGGCCTAGATACAAAATTTACAATTCTAAGGTTTGACATAAAACTCTTCAACCATACACCATGTGAAGTAGCCTCAACACAAGAAATGAAATTTGCCTCCATTGTGGAAGTAGCAATCAAAGTTTGCTTTCCACTCCTCTAGGATACAACTCCTCTAGTTAACATAAAAATATAACCAAATGTTGATTTCCTTGAAATAATGTAGCTAGCAAAGTCTAAATTAGAGTATCCTATCACCTCCAAATTCTCGGTTTGTCTATAAATAAGCATGTAATTTTTTGTACCTTGAAGGTACCTCATCACCTTCTAATGAGCATAAAATTGTTGCATTGATAGGCCCTCATTGATAGGGGTCTGTTTACATGGTGTTACCCTATCAATGCAATCCTATAGCAAAAACTATAAATACGAGCTCATAGGATGTTCATGAACAATTCAAGTCATAGTAGTAGCAAAGCTCTTGCAATTTGTCCATTTGAAAGTTGGAATATTTCTCTGAGTGCTTGTAGCAGGAGTTAGAAAGTGTATGGATCTTTATAAGAGCATTGTTGTACCTAAACCATACCATTGTATACAACAATAAAAATGAGCCTTTTGATCAAACCTTGTAGCACTTAGAATAGATTAATGATTTATTTATGCATTTATTATTTTTATTAATTATGCTGCTAATTAAGCTAAATTAGACTTTAAGTGATTAGTTAATTAATTAAGCTAAATAGATTAAGTACAATTTCTTCAAGAATAAACACATATTCACTTGATAATCCCAACATCATTATTGCTTGGTGCACCTAGTAGCATAGAACTTGGTAACCTAGTAGTGAATACGTGGGTTTAGGACATATATGGAAAGTGGGACTAGATGCTTATGTTAGGACTAGTTAGAGATTAGTTAGTTAGTTAAACTAAATTAGTTATTAAATTACTTCATCTCTCTAACCTAATTCCCAATGACCATAAAACAAAAAATAATTAAAAATCATATACCTCAATTACACTTAATCATACCTTTGTACATCACAAGTGTAATTGGAAAGACAACCAACAACGTTTAGGGTGAGGTTCACTTCCTAGAGAACTAGTGCACTAGAAACTATAGAGTCCATAGAATTCAACTAGTTCCTACCTAAGCACTTTATGATTCAAATGGTTAAGCGTAGGGGTACCTTCACCACTAATCATTGGCACCATTGCTAAGGACTCTTTTTGGTTGAAATATGCACTATCTAGGACTAGTAAATATTATTAATATTATTAGATGAACCCCAAGGTCAACCTCATCCTAAAATTATATAATTACAAAAGCACACTGATATTTTATTTGTTTGCAAAATGACTTCTTCTCATAGGCATGAAGATGCCAAACCATTGGTTCCACAATAGTGCAAGATGGTATATACTCATCTAGATGAGTATGTGCTTGATTTCACATTCATCTTGCACCAAGATGAACAACTATGATGTCATGACATGGAAGGTAACATTGTAATACCTCCCAATAAATCTGTGCTTGGGATGCTTCTTCAAACCCTTACAAATTTAGGCATCTAGAATCTTCAAGAGGAATACATTGTGAATGGTTATGAAACTCAGGACTATGATCCCACTAAAACAAAATGTAGAAGAGATCAACACCAATAGAAGCACCATGAGTTTGCAAAGGAAAAATATGTCACAAATCTCTTATTCCTACTAAACCAAACTAACAATGAGGATCCCCATCTAGGGGTTCTCAACATGAAGAATCTCCACTCCTTGTTATTGATGATGAGGGTGTGGCCTTGAACTTGAAGTATACTATTAACAAACTAGGTTTAGGAAAAAGGTGGAAATCAAGGCAGAGACTCAAGCAAGCATCATGATGATAGGGAATCTAAGGATCATGGTTGTGACAAGTAAAGAGATGGTGGTAGACATCGTGGTGGTGGTGGTGGTGGTGGTGGTCCATATTCCTCTTCATCCAATTCTTGACATTTCTCTTCATATTCTAGTTCTGATAGAAACCACCAAAGAAATAATCATGATGAAGGTAATTAGGGAGATAACAATGATCATAGAGCCTACCAAGAATGAAGGGGTGGCAAAAACCATTATCAACATCATCAATACAATGATGATGATGAACCTCAATTGGTAACTTAAAGCATGCTTAACATTGTAGAGGCAATGAAGATCCTAACTAGGCATGTGAAAGATAATCAGATCAAGTGCTTAGACATGAACAATATTCCAAGATTTGAGAGGGGATATAACTCTAATATGCAAAACCATCTACAAGCCTTTCATGATGCTTGTACCTTACAAAACATCGAAATGATTGGTAGAAATTAAATCTATTTCTTAGGACACTTATCAAAGAGGTTGAAAGCTGGTATAAGTCCTTGGAGATGAAATCTATTTGCCGATGGAGTATAATGCTTGAGCTATTCAATGACAAATACTAGACATACTTTAGAGTGTCTAATCTAAGAAGGAAAATCCAAGGCTAGAGACAAGGAACACACAAAACCTTGGATGCTACCATGGGAAGATATTATTCTCTTTTACATTGATGCCCTAGACATGGTTATTCTTAAAGCAAAAAAATTTGTCACATCATAGGTCACATCATAGATGGGATCAGAGTATAAACTAAAAGAATGCTTGGGGTCTATGCCCAAGGGAGACTCTTTGAACTAAGAGCTCATTAGATATAAAGGCTGATAGATCAAGTAGCAAAAGAAGAAGGTGAGTTATGAAAAAGGAAGGCACAAAAGAATACATTAGGGATCCTTCCATTAGGAAAAGGGAGGTATGATTCTATGATGAAGGGGAGTCACCGATTGATAAAGTGATGAATAGGAAAACCGTACCCATACAAAAATTTATTTATGATATTTTGGCAAAGGTTGATAAACTATGAAACTCTTTGGATGAGAAATTCCAAGTTACTATGAAGATTGTTGAAGAATCCAAAGAGTAGAATAGTGATCATGATTGCAAGAGGTGAAAATAAGCTCAATGTGCCTACTAGAGAGATAAGGGTAAAGATGCTATAGTAGAAGAAGTTGTGGAGATAGACTCCAAAGATAATGGTGGATGTGACATTTGTTAATATGACCATCCTAAGGGATGTTTCCTTTTGATGTCACACTTACAAGAATCTAGGATGTACATGATGAATCTATGACTAGAAAGGAGGAAAGCACCCAAAAAATTGCCTTACCCTAATAGAAATCCAAGGTTTCCACAAGCAACAAGAAGCTTACTAACCAAGTGAAGCTTCACCACAATCGTATGAGTAATACCAATAGTGACACCAATCACAATCATGGGAAATGCCACCACTAAGACAATAGTACCCTTATAGGAAACTAGATCTATATGGGTATTATGTTTAGTAGCCCATTTCTCCATGAAGATCTGCAAGTCACACCTCATTCTAGCATCACTATTACCCTCTAGATTCATCATCTACTTGATGGAAGAACCCATATCCATACCACCCTTCACAACTATCTACACACATCCCTCCACACTTAATCCAGTTACCTCTTACTCTATCCATGTAGGGTGAAATTCCCTCATAGCCATAACAAAAATATGCTACAAGGGCTATACATTTACAACTAGCCTTTTAGCTAGGTGTTTTGGACAATTTTTCTAGGAAACGATAAATTTTCCAACCCAACAGTCCTCCCAAACCCTTACAACCTAATGTGGCTAGTCATCATATATCTTCAACATCCTCATCCTCTGCATCAAACACAGTCGAGAGTCCTTCAAACCAAATGCTACCTCAAATTGGCACTGTGATGTTAACTCGTGCTATTTCTAATTGGATCAAGTTTGACAACCTTCCCATGAAAAGATCTAACCTAGGAAATCCTCTTATTTACTTATAGATCACTAGACATAAGCCATGTAAGGATCTTCTTGATTTTGATTTTGATGTTAATATCATCTACCATGACATGTACAAGGCATGGAACCTACCACCTCTCAAGCAAAGCAACATCCATTTAGAATTGGAAAACTAGTCAATCACTGTCCCTTTGGAAGTAGTGGAGGACATTGTGACCATAGTTTATGGGTGGTCCTACCTTGTTGATTTTCTAGTGATCAAGGTAGAAAAATGCAAAGGTGACTTCCCCATCATTATGGGAAGGCTTGGTTAAGCATGGTTGATGCATGAATGGGCATCAGGGACCTATCCTTGGAATCTCCAAGAAAAATGAATTTGGATGAATAGAGAAGAAGTGATTTTCATGCATCACATACAACAATAATGGGTGTAATTGCATGTAGAAAATTTGGTCCATTAAGAGCACATTTCTCAAACCATGTAATTAGTGTGCACATGAAATAGATATCCAAAGGGCACTTAGTGGCTGACAATTGACTTTGATAGTAGTACACTATTCATGGAACCTACTGAGTGCCTAACATGTGCCTATGTCAAAAGCATGGATGAACTTGAGCAAGCTCATCACCAAATCTCTAATGATGAAGATGATGATACCTATTGAGAAGAGTTGAAAATCCCTGATAATTTGAAGTAAGAGCCCCTAGAGTTAAAATCTCTACTAGCTAGCATGGAGTATGAATTTTTAAATAATGGCAAGCTAGTTATAATCAATGCAAATCTTGCTCCCCAAACAAAAAGACAAGCTGTCGCAAGTGGTTAAAAAATGGCCAACATCCTTTACTCGGTAATATCCTGAGCTACCTAGAATTGGTCCATGGATATGCCAACATCATATCTACACTAACCTAGCCATAAACCCAATAAGGTAGCTATCGAGGCAGCTAAACCCTAAATTGAAGTAGATTGTCAAATAGGAAATTGAAAAACTCCTCAAGGCAAGGTTCATCTATCCCATTGTGGATAGTGAGTGTGTTAGCCCACTTGTAATTGTATCAAAGAAAGGTGGTAAGTGGTGGGTCTACATTGAATTTAGGCTATTGAATATGGCAACATTTAAAGATCATTTTTCACTACCATTTTTGGACCAAGTGTTGGATACCATATTTGGGCATTTCTATTATAGCTTCTTGGATAGTTATAGTTGCTATAACCAAATCCAAATTGCACCAAAAGATTAGGCCAAGATAACATTTATGAGTCCTTAGGGGACTTTTGCATATTGCAATATGCCATTCAATTTTTGTAATGCCCCTACAAGATTTCAATGCTTGTTCCTTAGTATTTTTCAATATTAGATTAGTAGCAAGGTAGAAGTTTTTATGGATGAATTCTCTACCTATGGGGCTACATTTGAGTAAGCCTTGGATTGACTTGATCAATTACTAAAAGAATGTGTTGAAAAAAATCTTAGGTTTAATTGGCACAAAAGCCATTTAATGGTCCAAGAGGACATAGTAGTAGGGTACCGAATTTTTCAAAAAGGGATTGAGGTAGACCTAGAAAAGATAAGGGTTATTCAAGAAATCACATGCCAACTAGAGATAGTTAAAGATGTCCAATCATTCCTTGGACACACTAGCTACTATCGATGGTTCATAGAGAATTTTTTTAGGATTGCAAAGTTATTAGTTGAGGTCATGAAGAAAGATGCTCCATTCATCTAGACCAAGAGGTGTGAACATGCATTCCAACTATTAAAAGAAAAATTGGTAGAAACTCCAATTATATGGGCACTAGACTAGTCTAGACCATTTCATATAATGATAGATGCATTTAATGATGCCTTGGGAGATATGCTTACATAGCTGGATGAAAAGATATGTCCATATTAAATTCATTGCTTTAGCCAAAGCATTGCTGGTGCATAGTTGAATTACACCACAACTAAGAAAGAACTAATGATAGTGGTGTATGCTCTTGAAAAGTTTAGGCACTATGTGCTTGGCTACAAAGTGTTTGTGCACATGGCTAAGAGTTCCATCCACTTCCCAAAGAATGACCCAATGGTGAACCCCTATATCATATGGTGGCTAGTAATCTTGTAGGAATTCAATATCACAATGGTAGATTAGAAAGGGACTGAGAGTATGGTTTTTGACCATCTCTCTTAGTTAAGATGGGATAATAAAGAAGAAGAGAGTTCACTCTCTAATCAATTTCTAGACAAACTCCTCTTTACAAGAGTAATAAATGATCAAGTGCCCATAGAAATAAAATGATATGAAAGCATCCTTACTTACCTTCTCACTCAAGAGATGCCACAAGATCTAAACTTTACGAAGAAACAATAGTTTCTTTATTAGCTTAAGTACTTCATGGAAATCAACGAACACCTTTACAAGGTGTGCATTGATGGCGTGGTTCATTGGTGTGTCTTTGAAATGGACCAATCGCATGTTCTCCAGGATGTTCATGAAGGCCCTTGTAGAGGGCACTATGCAAGGAGACACATGACTGTAAAAATCCTAATGGCAAGATAATATTGATCTATAATATTCAGGGATGTCCACCAGTTTGTTTGATCTTGTGAATGTTGTCAGTGAGATGGTGGGATGACCACTCAAATGGAAGGTCCTCAATAATGGATTCATCCACTGGAGCCCTTTGACATATGGGGCATAGAATTAATGGGTCCTATCATGCCCATGTCTAATGAAAAGGAATATATTATCATAGTAGTTGACTATTGCACCAAATGGGCAGAAGTAGTAGTTGTCATTGATTGTACATCATCCATTGCTACTTGATTCATACAAAAAAATGTTGTAAATAGGTTTGGGATGCTATGTCTACTAATTTTTAACAATGGAATGCATTTTATGGGTGCCACTTTTCAAAAACTCATGCAACTCTTGAAGGTCAAACATAAATTAACAACACCCTATCACCTCAAGCTAATAGTTAAGTAGAAGCAACTAATAGGGAGATCACAAAGATCCTAATAGGGACCATAAGCCAATATAGGAGAGACTAGAGCATAAAACTCAACAATGCCCTATAGGCCTACTACTTAACATGGAAAATCCCTATTGGCTACTCTTCCTATGAGTTAGTGTATGAAAAAATTCTAATGCTCTCGATTCAATATGAGATTCGTACACTCTCAATAGCCTATGATCTAAGTCTAACACAAAAATAAAAATTGATCAACCTTAACATGCTAGATGAAAATTGATTAGTGGACTTATCTTTGAATGAAGTGCACAATGGATTCAACAAGAAACAACATGATGTTAAAATATGGAAAGTCAAATTTGAACTAAGAGATAAGGTTCTCTATTAGAACCCCACATATGTATCCTAGAAAACAAAATTCCAAACATTGTGGGAGGGACCTTTTATAATTGATGAAACCTTTCCTTCTAGGGCCATGACCATATACAAACCTAAGAGCCTAAATAAAAAGTAGTTGGTCAACATCCAACAAGTAAAGCTTTTCCATGAGCCCAAGCAAGCCAATGCAATGAATACCTCAATGGATGAACAACCATGCTCAAGTTTTTGGATCTCCTCCTTCCAACTCAGTTGTGGGGGAGATGGCCATCCATGCTAATCATCCATATGGCTCCTTAGTTTTACTATTTTTTTCATGTTTTGATTTTTCAAGTTATTTATTTCACACCTTTTTTAATTTTTATAATTTTTCCTATTTTTACACCATTTTTTGTTTTACATCATTTTTAGTACGTTGAATCTTTCTTGAATATTTTTACACTTCCTTATATATATTACTTTGTTTTGTTTGAGTATGATTTTCAAATTTTTGCTAATAAATGTGCTTTGTTCCATCAGTACATAGTGGTGTTGTAGCTACTACTAATGGTGGTTTGTGCTTAATGTTTTATTTGCTAATGTCTAGTTTCTATTTTTGAACTTTTGTACCAATGGCTAAGTCATGGTTTCTTTTTCATGGAATAGGTAGTGAGTCCATGGTGTCCACTCATTCACAAACTCTATGGTTTTTGGAGTTTGATGTCCCTTTCATTAAATTAAATTTTAATAAATTCGTTACCTTGGTATTTTTTGGAATTGGGAAGGATTCAAAGGTTTGTAAAGGGTGTGACTTTAAGGGCACTCGATACTCTTTGTACACTTCTACTTACTTGAGTGCTTAAGTGTTTTTCCAGACTTTTTATTGTTCTATATCCACTAATGAAAGGAAGTCAAATAATGTCTTTGCATGGTGTGGTTTCCATCGAAAAAGAGAAAAAAAAGAAAAAGAAACAAAATAAAAACAACATGATGAAAATTCAAAGCACATTCCTGAGACAAATAAACAGGCTGTAAGTACTAGTTATGGGACTAAAAAGACATGTTACCCATGCCTGAAGGTCCCATCTAACTAAGGTCCTCTATCACTTCCTATTCCTCTTTCTCTATGTTTATGGAATGATGACTATTTTGTGAGAACACTCTTGTGTCTTGAGGGGGTGGACTGATCTTAGAGTGGCAATGTGAAGTCACTGAAAGAGATTGGTTTTGGTCTAGACTAAGGATGGATCTTCTTAGGTTATTTTTAAACATAATTTCCACAAGGGATTTCTTATGACCTCAATTCAGAATCCCATTCCACCTTCTCCATCATCCATCTATACTAATCATAACTTAGCTCATTACCAAAGTCCATGTTCTTGATTCTATGTCTTGGTCTAATGTACTTAAATTTTTAGGTAGAATCTTCCATGTTTTGGACCTTAACTTCCGTTGACCATTAATAACCTATGGGGCCTACAAACTCCTTGGGTTAAGGTTATGCAAGGACAAACAAGGCATGTGCCTGCTATGGGGAGGATCCACTTGCATATACCTTGGTTGGGTTTGTTAAGCACCTTATCCTTAGGCATTCTTCCAATCAGAATCTTTCATACACCCATCTTCTACATCACACCATGTGCTCCTTTATATATTTTGTTCATTAAACATATTCTTCATTGAATTTTCTAATTTTTGAGCATTCAAAGATCCTATTCAATGATTTTCTCATATTCTTGGCTTTTTTGGAACTCCATGGATCCTAATTTTATTGAAAACTTGTATTTTTTAAGATATTCAAGTTTCAAAATTTTGCACTTTGTATATAGGGCCTTATTGATGAAGTAGACCCATGTAAGAGGTCCTATATATGGGGCCCCATCAACATAAGGGAAAAATGGTATATATATGAATGACCTCACTTGGAAAATTTTACATTTTCTCACAAACACCAAGGGATTTTTTCTAATTTTTAGAGCCCAGAACCTTCCAAAGCCCATAACTTCTTAATCATTTGTCCAAATCACTCTGTTCTTCAACCCTATAGTGATTAGAGGTAATATCTTCATCATGGGGTCCACAAATATGCCATTTTTAATGAAAATATTTTTGCCATTTTTCTAACTCCCACAAAGGTTTAACTAAGAAATCAACTATTAAACACCAAATTACAAGAGTTAAATATTTCCAACAAGGTTTGGTAACATTTACAATAAAAATTAATAAAAAATTAATAAGCTAATAATAAAATAATCAATCTACCATGTTTCAACCTTAGCCAAAGTGTAACTAACTAATGAGAGAAGCTACTCAAAATTCTAAAATTACACATTATATCTACTAATCCATGGATGTGTTGTAACTACAAATGGCACCAAAAGGAAAGTACACGTAGGAAACAAGACCATCTTAACCAAGGGAAAATGGCCTAGAATAGGAAGGGGCCAAGAATAGATCCAAGAATAACCACTTGCAATGCATGCCATAGGTTCTCTTAGGAAAAAGGCTGAGTTGGAATCTATTCAATAGATTCCTAAACCAGCAGTAGTAATACAACACTCTCATTAGGATGATGCACCAACACAAGCAGCAAATCTCAAGGTGGCTTTGATAGAAGGTTTCTTGAATTAGACTAGATCAAGGAAGGTCCAAAAAAATGATGCTCTAGGAGTTAAACTTTAGCCCTTTCTTAGAGCAAGCACCCAAAAAAATGCAAGAACAAATAAATATCTCTTCCATGTGGCCAATCATCACTTCCACTAGGGAGTGGTACATGGGAACGGCATTTTTGTTCTAGAACAACATGCAAGTGAGTTCAATGGTCAAAATAAAGGACATCTTAGTGTCCTACTTATTGTAGGCCATTGTGCAAGTGCTTAGGTTACTAGAAATAGGATAAAGTCTTGCTAAGATCCCAATGAATGTATATCCTACCATCAAGAAAGAGTGAATGCAACGGTGCTATGGCATTGACTGTAAGGAGTTTGGCACACTAACATTGGTAGAGAGAATCTACTACAAGATTGTGGCTTTTCACCTCAATCCCATGGTGAGGCTAAGCAAAATCATTTCCTTCTCTACTTGAGCATGCACCAAGTAGAAAATTACTTGTTAACCTTCCATAACTAATCTATTTAGAGATGGAGAAGTAGTTTAAAGGAAATGAACATGGAAGGAAGGCACTTCCCTTCCCATAACTCATTAGAAAAATCTATCAGAGGGGAGGAATAATCTATTACACTAATTATGTTGTCAAGCATGTTTTGACCACCAACTAGGAAAAAATTATGAAAGACAAAACACTTGCAATGACTATCCAAGAAGAGTAGTAGCAGCCACCACCTCCACCCACCACTCACAAAACTATGCCAAACATCACTACAACCATCCAATGGTTATGTGAATACTAAGAATGACTCTTGAGTGAACAAGAACAATGAGCTAGCATAAGTGGTAGGGATCCATCTGTGTACAGACCAGCAATGAGTCACCTAAATGAGGTGGCCCAAACAATAAGCTTGATGGGTGGAGGTGGATGCATTTTCTTAACCCAAAGAATGTAGTTTCCTATGAGGTCAAATCTGAGTGCCAAAGGTGTTACAATATCTTTAACAGAATAATAGCCACTTCTAGAAATATTTGGAAACACTATGACCTTCTTGGTGCACTTGGATGAAGGTGAGGAAGAAACAGTTTTGGTGATGTATCATCAAGGATAGGAGATTGAAGTAGAAGTGGTTGCTGATTGTATTTTTGTAGTTCTCAATGCACCTGCAACATCGATACTAGACATCATTGCACTCAAGGATGTGTCGATGTCCATAGAAATCACAAGTGGAAGAATAAATGCAACACAACATGAAGAATTGTTGCACTAACTAGTGGGAATCAGGAAATGACTTCCAGATGTCTTTGAAATTCCAAATAATATTACTACAGCCTAGTTGGAGTTGTTTGAGGAAAGGGGAAAAAACATCATCTTGGAGGGGCAACTCAAAATAGCTAAGGAACTGAATGAATGCTTAGTTATCGAAGTTGCCAAATTAAGAGCCCAAATTGTCGATCCCACATTCCTCAACCCCACATTGATGAGAGATGAAGCTATGGAATAGCTTCACACTAAACTAAAAGGGATTGAGGATGAAATGGAGAAGATGGTGTTTTATTGATCCTTGGAAAAGGTCACATAGCACAATAATTAGAAGGCATTGGATCAAAACCACTAGGAGAATGTACAGTTGACTATAGAGAACCATCGACTATGAAATGTTGATGCATAAGAACTGGAATTAATAGAGTTTATTCATCAATAGCAGGAGCAACTGGCTAGAGAAAATACAAAACTAAGAAGATTAGTAGCAAAAAATAAAAATCTCTTCATGGAGGAGGTCCACGCCATTCACCAAAAAACTACAATCAAGATATTTTCCTAGAAATTAGAGGCTCTCAAATTTGAGAGAGTCAAGGACCATTAGAAAGAACAGGTTGGTCTACAAAAGGAAGTAAATGAAAAACACATCTAGTTGGTGAAGATGAAAGTGAATGAAACCCTAAAACAACTTTAGTAAGGAAAATAATTATGGCAACCCATCATTGATGGGATATATGCCTACAATAAAGTATAAATTTGCATGAAGGAGTTGCAAATTGAGGAGATGATGAAATACATGGAGCTCGCCAATCTTTGTTATGTGAATCTAGCCATGTTGACTACTAGATAGTTGTGGTTAGAACTCAAGAAACAGGTGGCCAGATCATACTTGTTGTATGAGGACAAGTTTAAGCATCATAGAGACACCAAGAAAAATCTTACAGTAGCAAATACTGAACTTGAAGTTCTCAAGGCATGTTTCACTGATCAACGATCAACTACCGAGAACTTGACCAAGAGAATGAATGACTACCAAGAGCTATAGAACATAGTTAGGGTGTTCAATATTGAATGTAAATAGTTTAGTACATGATTTTTCAACATGAAAGAGATGCTCTCGATAATGCCTTGTCGGTGGGATGTCCCCATTCCAGCCCACATTGGTGATGTCATGTGGATTGTGAATGATCCACAGAGTAAGAAGGAGAAGATGAAGGAATTATTAAATACCTTTAGCCTTCCACTGGAGGTTGTAGCTATTGTAGGACAGCCACAACCTCCTCAGCAATTGCATGAGCCTAAAGTTTGTGAAGGTTCCTTAGAACCTCAGGAGCCTCCACTGCCTAGGACTATGTAATCTTATTCACCATCTTCATGCCATCAAAGGATGTGTTGTCTAGTTTTGTGTAGTCATGTCATGGTGTTCAATTTTGTATCATGAACACCACAATTTTTGTAATTTTTTGATTTGTACACTTGAACACTTAGTTTTGTCAAGTCAATTTGTTTTGTTAAGAGTTAGTCAATAATCCCATACCTTCCCAATTTTGCAAGGGAACTCGACAACAAGTTTTCATTCAGTTGTGGGGGTATGATGAGAATCAAAGTGTTGCATTTATGGGCCCCCATTGATGCAACCTCATCGATGGGTCCCATTTACATGATGTTGCCCCATTGACGGGGCTGTGTTGACATAGCGTTTCTTGCATCTATTGGGCCTTGTCGATGTAGTCCTATAGCAAAAACTATAAATATGAGCTAATAACTATGTTTATGGATAATTCAAGTCATACTAGTAGTAAAGCTCTTATAGTTTGTCCATTTGAAAGTTAGAATATTTCTCTAAGTGTTCATAGCAAGAGTCAAAAAGTGTACAGATATTTATTCAAGCACTATTGTACCTAAATCACACTAGTATGTATGAAAATAAAGATGAGTCTTTTGATCAAACCTTGCATCACTTAGAATTGATTAATGATTTATTTATGCATTTATTATTTTCATTAATTATGCTATTAATTAAGCTAAATTAGACTTTGAATAATTAGTTAATTAATTAAGCTAAATAGATTAAGTACATAAGTATGACTACTTCAAGCGTAAACATGTATTCACTTGGTAATTCTAGCAATGCTATTTCTTAGTGCACATAGTAGCATAGTGTTTGGTAATCCAATAGTGGATACATGGGTTCAAGATGTGTATGAAAAGTGGGACTAGATGCTTATGTTAGGACTAGTTAGAGATTAGTTAGTTAGTTAAACTAAATTAGTTGTTAAATTACTTCATCTCTCCACTTTAAGCTTCAAAGAACATAAAACACAAAATAATTAAAAATCATATACCTTGATTACACTTAACCATACCTTTGTAAATCACAAGTGTAATTGAGAAGACATCAAATGACCTTTAGGGCATGGTTGATTTCTTAGAGAACTAGTGCATTGGAAACTATAGAGTCCACAAAATTCAACTAGATTGTGCATGGGTGCTTTGTGATTCATATGGTTGAGCGTAGAGGTACCTTTACCACTCATCAACTTCTTTGTAGCCCTCTAGTGGTCAATGCCTAGATTACTCTGATATCTACCCAATATTCCCATAACAAATGCAATGTTAGATCTTGTGCAAACCTGAGCATACATTAGGCTTCCAATAGCTGAAGCATATGGAATGTTTCTCATCTTCCTTTTCTCTAAGTCATTCATGGTGCACTAGTTCAAATTGAACTTATCACCCTTCACAATGGGTGCTAAACTCAATGAATAATCTTAAATTTGAAGCCTCTCTAAAGCTTTATTGATATAGGTTTCCTATGATAGTTGTAGAATACATCTAGATCTATCCCTATGAATCTTAATGCTAATGACATAAGATGCCTCACCCATATCCTTCATGTCAAAGTTCTTATAGAGAAATTATTTCACCTTATATAGAAATCCCTTATCATTGGACGCAAGAATGATATCATTCACATACAGGACAAGAAAAAAAATTCTTTTCCCACTAACCTTTTGGTATATAAATTGATCCATGATGTTCTCTTCAAAACCAAATGAAGTGTTGACATCATGGAATTTTAAATACCATTGATGGGAGGCCTATTTCAATTCATATATGGGTTTCTTGAGCTTGCATACTAATTGGTCACCACCACTAGAGAAAAATCCTTTAGGTTATTTCATATAAACATCTTACTCTAGATCACCATTGTGGGATGCCATTTTCACATCCATTTAATGTAGTTTGAAATCAAAATGGGCAACTCACATGAAGCAAATCCTTCTTAGATACAAGAGAAAAGGTCTCTGTGTAATCTATTCCCACTCTCTAAGTGAATCCTTTAGTAGCAAGTATTTCCTTATATATTTCAATGATGTCTAATGAGTCTTTCTTTGTCTTAAAGACCCATTTGCATCTAATGGCTATTACACCATCATGCAACTTGACAAGATCATAGACTCCAGTAGATGACATAGAGTTCATCTCATCTTTCATGGAATCATACTACAAGTCAAATTCCTTATAAATCATGGCTTATGAAAACATTTTGGGATCATTTTTAGCTCCTATGTTGTAGTCAAACTCTTGTAGATACACTATATAGTTAGTAGGAATTTCTAATCATCTTACTCTAGTAGATCTTCTTAATGTTGGTTCATCATTCTTTGAAGAAGCATGATGTTCAATAGTCTATTCAACAGGTTTTGGTATCTATTGTTTAATTGGATCAACTACTTCTTGATCAACAATATATAGAATGTCAATGATTGGTTTTTGTTCATCACATGTTTATGCTCTAGGCATGTTGTATAAAATAATTAGTCTATCACTTGGAGTAGAGGGTTGAGCATCTACATGATCTTTCTCAAGAATAGTGTTCTAAGATTGATTGCTCCCATTAATCAAGTCATTATCAAGAAATTTAACATTCCTTGATTTCACAAACCTAGTAGTATGTGATAGAAAATAAAATTTGTATTCCTTAGATCATTTGGCATATCTAATGAAATATCCACTTATGGTCCTTAGGTCTAGCTTCTTTTCTTATGGATTATAAACTCTTACTTCAGATGGGCATCATCAAACATGTATATGTTGCAAACCCAGTTTCCAACTATTCCATTATTCAAATGGTGTCTTTGAGATAGCCTTGGTTGGAACTTAGTTTAATATATACACAATCATCTTAAGATATTTAGTCCATAAGGACTTAGGAAGCTTAGAGCTGCTAAGCATACTCTACACCATGTCCAACAATGTTTAGTTTCTTCTCTCTACCACACCATTCTAGTTTGGAGAACTAGACATAGTGTATGAGGAAACAATCCCATGCTCTTGAAGAAACTTAGCAAATGGACCAGCCACTTGTCCATCATCAGTGTATCTACCATATTATTCACTATCTCTATTAGACCTCACTATCTTTATATGCTTACCATGTTGTTGTTGGCGATCGTTTGGGATGCGACCGCCAACGAGTGTCCTCGAACAAGATTTAGGTGCCTGCTGGTCTCTGGCAACACCAAGGCCCAGATACCTCCAAATAAACTTAGTAGTTAATGTGAGTATGTGTGTGTGCTGTTGCGACGTGCGGTTGTGANATTCAGCCAACTTTGCCAAGTACTGTGAGTTGTTGAGAGTTCCTATTTTGTTCAATTGCCTAGTCTACGCGATCCTTATAATACCTACTTGTAACAAATAAAATTTTGCAAAACAATTTAAGCACAACTCTATGAATCTACTTCTAATAGTTCCACAAGAAAACTAGAAATAGAGCAAGATTCGATGGAAATAGACAGAAAAGAAAGCAGAGTTGCATTGACCTCAAATATTTAAACAAGGTAAAATGACATGAGTAAACACTTTGCAATAAAGCTATCCCAAATTCAATAACTATGAATTGTTCAAACTTCCAAGGCTCAAATAAGCAATTTCTTCAAGACAATCCTACTATGCTACCAAAAAATTGCTACGTAAACTACCACATACGAGACTCCATTTTGGCTAGATAATGTACGTCAACAATTGCATTCAATAGAACCTTCAAAATACTTGACAATTTCTGATTGAAATACCATAGAGATTCACTTTAAAGATAAAATAAAGCTATTTTGGCCCCATCAAAATACCAAAGATTTTCTGAACCCTCTTGACTATTGAATTGTTCAACGGCATGACTACAAGTAGAGGCTCTTTTACAACGATCTCAATAGCAGTTCCTATATGTTGCACAATAACAAAATTTACTACTAAAATGCTCTTAACTTCTATGGAAAAATTTTAACAGGAAATTTCCTATCGGGCAACAAGAATGATAAGAGTAATCTAAAAATGCCAAAATTACTTGCCAAGGATGATACTATCTAAACCACTAGCTAAAAAATTTAAACAAAAAAAAAATAAAACATAACTCACAGGACCATAACAAAGAGGCTGAAATCTTTTATTTAGAAAGCCATCAAGCAATTGTTCACAATTTCTTCTTACAAGCTCTTCCCAAAATCCAAAGTGTGTCTCCAAGTGAGAGCCCAAGTGCTAGCTAGTAGTTGTCCAAAGTGTAGTATCAAGTATCTTCCCAAAAGTCCTCTCTTTGCCCCTTCCCAAAATTCCTTTTATAAGGTTCATATGGTAGTTACATTCCAAAATATCCTAGCTAACTTTTCTCCCAAGTAAGGAGGTTACAACTTACCCATCTAGTTAGGAGGAAGTTATGTAGTTAGGAAGTTATACATAAAGTTAGGAGGAATTTATGCTATCATTAATAAATACTACAAATATTTAATATAATATTATAAATATTTTAACATTAATATTACAAATATTTTTATAGGTAGTAACTTATATAATAATGTTTGAAAAATAATGTTTTGAAGCCTTAGGATAATTAAATTAAAAAGTCAGTTTGTAACTAGGGTTTCACACTATTAGTGTATGTGATATTGTGACCATTTAAAATTTTATTTTTGATGAACTGCAACTTTGGTTTACTGGCATCGGCCCAAAATATCTCTTGACACCTGTCTTGGTGTGCCTTTGTGTCTTTGTTGCTGCATTCAGCGGACTCGTATGCGATATTGAATGCATCGGCATCGGGCATGGTTATTGTTTCAGATGGCAAGTTCCAGAAGGAGTGAATGACATATCGCCTAAAAATTTGAAATGTGTTCTTTGGGAAAAGCCCTGTTTGATGAGGTAGCAACCTGCAAAAAATTATTGGAAGTTATGGCGGTGAGCTGGAAACGCGCTTGTCGTTGAAGCTATTTTCTTTGCAGCCTTTGTTCTCAGCCTGTGGATTTTTTTTGCAGTGCGACCATGGACAGACCTTCACATGGGACAAAGGTGGTCATTTTTGCAGATTCATCGTGAAATAGTAAGGATCAGAATGTTGAAGCGCAGGTTCAGATTCGAGGGTTTTGGCGTAAATAGGCCGGGTCTCCTAGGCGATTCTACCATTCTGAGGTTTGAATCCACGAAATTGCAGGGGTGTCTGTACATACCATCACAAACCAGAGCCCCCCAGCGACCACTTTGAAGGTCACGTCCTAGACAACATCGAGTACACCAGGGGTTTCAACAACATCAATATTAACAGTGACGGTGGCAACAAAGAAGTGGATTTGCTGGATGCGTTCACGATGGGAATCAGGAAGAAATGGATGCCTTGAATGCTGGATATGATTCTGACTAGGAGGTTTATGCTACCACCAAGGTCATCGATGCCACCTAGAGCCATCTCAAGAATGATTTTGATGATAATCTGGTTGTGCCCGATATTCACAGATTGAGGAGAACACTTCTATTGCCGCCCTGATTGTTTTGGAAACTAAAGCTTTCTGGTAGAGTCTGAGAATTAAGCTTTTTGGATTTTTGCAAGGCAGGGCCAAATATAAAATGTGAACTTAACAATGGTTAACAGGGATTTTAATTTCTTATTGATGTATTCATGAATGGGGTGGGCTCTTCTTAATCGATAAAGCTTTTCAATTCTTTTTTCAATCTTCCTATCACACAGGGGCATGATAAATTTTCCTTTCCTTGGTATCATCATTTGAAAATGGAAACACTATATCTTTACTCAACAAATTTCCACATGAAACCTCTGGTATTAAAATATCAATAGGACACAACCATCATATATTTTTTTATTTGAATATCTTCTATGTCTCATTCGTATTTTATCACCTTTGCTGTTCCATGAAATGGCTAAATGTGCCAATAATTGTTTTTCTACTTTAGCTTTAAAGACCTTAAAGACATCTAAATCTTCATTCTTGTTATGAAGTAGGTAGAGATATATATATTGTGAGTAATCATAAATAAAAGTAATGAAATACTTTTGACCATATATGTCCATATCTAGACTACAAATATTTGTATGTATGATCTCTAATATGTCTAAACTTCTCTTAGCACCTTACTTTGACATACTGGTCTACTTTCCCTTTATGTAGTTCACACAAGTGTCAAAGTTAGTAAAAGATAGAGTACTAAGCACCACATCATTTACAAATCTCTTTATTCTCTCAATAGAGATATGTCCTAATCTATGATGCCACAACATAGAGGATTCTTCATTCATAGTATGTCTCTTAATGCAAACACTATCATGAACATGCATAGAAGTATAAGAAGTTTTATTTTGTAAACTAATTTTAAAAAGATCACTTGTCAATGTACCATTTTCAATAGATGCAGATCTGATGGGACACGATATTGCGTCTTCCCCTGCGATATCGCGTATGTGATATCGCAGTGCATCGTCAAATCTATAAATAAGAGGCAGATCTCCCTTGTTTCTCCATCTAGATCTAGACCTTAGCCAAACTCTTATAGTTTTTCCATTCTAGAGTTAGAGTAATTTCCATGTGCTCGGAGTAGTAGTCCCCAAAGTGAATGGATCTTTATTTGAGCAAATATTGTACCTGAGCACAAGTTTGTGTACGGAAATAAAGATGAACTTTTTGGATAAACCTTGTAGTGCATGGACTAAGATAATTAGGAATTTAATTATTGTTAATTTTTTAAATGATTTATTAGTTAATTAATCTCTCTCAACCCTCAACACTCCTAGTTAAGTGCATTCAGTACGACCGCTTTGAGCACGTGCGTTACGCTTGGTAATTCCAACAACGAATAGTGTTTGGTAATCCCAAAAGGTTGCATTGGCTCAGGGTGTGAATGGTAAGTGGGAACGGATACTGATGCTAGGCATTAGAACTTAGTTAGTTAAAGTTAGTTACTTAGTATCTTCACACATTCTCTCATTAGCATAGGTGATAAAACATAAAAGACATAAAAATCACATACCTCAGACTTACTTAACCATACAACTGTGAGACATATACAAGTAAGTCTAGGAAGACAACGAACAATTAACCTTAAGTGTTCCATAAGGCATGTAGGCACTTAGTCTGTGGAGTTCAACTAGATTGCACGTGTAACGCTCGTATTCATATGGTTGAGTGTAGGGGTACTTCACCACTCATCATTGGCACCATTGCTAGGGACTAAGTTGTTTGTGCGCTAAGTAGAACATAGGAAATCATCCACATCGTTGGGAAGCTTAAACGAATGCTTAGGATCAATCAGAAGAAAAATTAAACAATGGTTAATCATCACACCAAATAAGAGATAGTGCCTTATTCTTCTCATAAAAGCACTTCACCACCTAGGGATCACACAAGAGACAGTCAGCGGTCTAACACACGTAACCCAGAACTATCAGTTCCTCAATAGTATCGAGTAGTATATACTCATCATGATGAGTATATACCTAATTTTACTTTTATCCTCCATCAGGATGAACAACTACGCTAGAGAGACCTGCAAGGTAACATAGTGTTACCCCCAAATCGGGCAATCCCTAGCATGCTCCTTTGTGCTCTTGCACAGATAGGCATGATGGAATTATACGTTGAATACGTTGTAGAAGATTATGACACAAGGGACTACCATCCCACATAGGCGCAATATCTAAGGGACTCATGGCAGGAGATTTATCACACGTCATTGAAGGGTAAAGGACCCCACAATGCTTTGCCTATCATAAGAGAAGTTAAGGGTGATGAACCTATCTTAATAGGTTCTCCACAAAATGATGTTCCCCCTTCTAAAAAGAGTGAGGAGGTAGGGTATCAGAACCTTCACTCCACGATACAAAACCTTGGTTCTGATGCCCACAAACACCAAGTGTTCAATGAGAAAACACAAACAAAGGAAAATGACAGGAAATCTGATCATCATCACGATCGGGGCCATAGCCACCAAAGAGAACGTAGGAAACATCATCATGGTGATGGTTCTCCTTCCTCTTTCCCTTCATCACATCATTCACCCTCTCCTTCCACATCTAGATGCAATCACAAAAAGAAAAACCATGAGGATAAGGGTAAGGATAAGCAAAATGAGAGACCTCGATGGAGAGTCAAGAGTGAGGATGAGGGCATTCTAGAGAATCAAGGCATGAAAGAAGGGAAAGTAGGGAATCACATAGGCATCATAGATGTCATGAGAGAGATGATCATGACAAACCCCTACTAGAAACCTAGAGTATGTTAGACATTACGGAGGTAGTTAGAATACCTAAAAGGCACAAGAAAGATAGCTGAATTAAGAGACTAGACATGAATAATATCCCATGGTTTGAGGGGGGATACAATGTTGATCCGTAGAATCACTTACAAGCATTCCACGATGCTTGTGCCTTTCAAAATATTGAAAATGAGTGGCAAAAGTTAAAGTTATTTCCTTGGACACTTATAAAAGAAGCAGAAAGTTGGTACTAGTCTTTACAGTTGGAAACCATTAGGAGGTGAAGTATGATGCTAGAACTATTCAATGATAAATATCAAACGTACTTCAGAGTGTACAACTTGCATAAATAGATCCAAGGATGGAAGCAGGGTAATCATGAACCCTTGGATGCTGCCATGGGCTGATATTATGCATTGTTACATCGTTGCTCAAGCCATCGTTATGCACAATGGGATTAACTCCACCACCTCGTAGATGGGCTAAGACATGAAACTAGGAGAACCCTTGGGACATATGGCCAAGGGAGATTATTAGAACGTAGTTCCCACGAAATTTGTCAATTGTTGGAGCAAGTAGCTAAAGAAGAAGGGGAGCTATGGAAAAGAGAAAGCGTGGAAGAGTACAACTGCAATCCTTCCCTCCAAAATAGGGGAGTGAGATTATATGAGGAAGAGGATGAGTCACCACTTGAAGAGTTGGTGAATAGAAAAACCTTGCTCCTTCAAAAATTAACAATGGAAGTGTCGACTAAGGTAGATGAAATATGAAGCTCCTTAGATAGTAAAATTAAAATTTTTCTAAAAATCATAGAGGAGTCTCAGGAACGAAGTATTGACCATGATAAGAAAAAGCAGAGAGATTCAGGCCATGCACATGACAAGGGTAAGGGAAAAATGACTATCACTGATGAGGTTGTGAATTTGGATATAGAAAATGATGGTGGATATGAGATCTTTCAATATGACCATCCTAAGGGATGTTGCCCAATAATCTCACATCTACAAGAGTCTAGGGTGTATGCACACAACCCAAGACTTAACAAACGGTAAGCACCCCAAAGGTTACCTTATCCCCAAGGTAACCTGAGGTAGTTCCACCAACCGTTAACATATTATCCAAGTGGAAATTTGCCACAACCTATTGGGCAACACTAGCAGTGGCAACACCCATAGTTATGGGGGATGCCACCACCTAGGATACAATACCCTTACTGGCAACCAGACCTGTATGGCTACTACATGCAGTAGCCGGTTTCTCCTAGTGACTCTATGGGTCACATAACTCCACGATGTCACTACCAAGTTTAGGAGTATTTTGGACTCCTTCTCCTCTGGGAGACACACCACATACATACCATCCTCCAAATCCATCCACATCTCTTATGTCGGTAGTTCCACTACCACCCGCTCCAACAATGCAAGGGGAACTCCCCACTCAACCACAGCAACGTAATGCTATGAGAGCCGTAAACCTTCAACCCACTATTGGTTTTGAAAACTGTATAAAGAGAAGATCTTTCTTTAGAACCATGAGTCCAAAAAAGCTCTCACAACCACAAGCGGTTGAGTCTATGACCACGCCTCCAAAAAATAAGGCTTCAGAGCTCCCTTTAAACCAACAACAAAGCTCAACGTACACAGTTATGTTAACACATACCGTTACTGACTAGATCAAGGTGGGCCACCTTTCCAGGAAATTATCTAATCTTGGAAGCCCCCTAATTTATCTCCAAGTTGCTGGGAATGAACCTCATAAGGCTCTTCTTGACTCAAGTTCTAGAGTCAACTTAATCTCATGAGAAATGTATAAAGCCTGGAACCTACCTCCACTCAAGAAGAACAATATTCAACTAGATCTGGCTAACGAGTCCATCACTATTCCCTTGGGATTGGTGGAGGACATCATTACCACTATGTGTGGTTGGTCATACCCAGTTGATTTCCTGGTGATAGAAGTTAACAGTAACAAAGGGGACTTTTGAATTATAATGGGGAGAGTAGGGCTAAGTACCATTAATGCATGCCTGGGACTCTGCAATCTTTCCTTGAAAATATCTAAGGAAAAAATTTATGGAAAGATTGAGAAGAAGAAAGTTCCATGCATCACATATAGTGACTCAGATGGTGATGACATGGAGGAATGCTCAGCATCTCCTACATGCAACTGGTGTGCCGAAGAAACTCGGATACAAAGATGCCTGTATGTAGCAACCACACAACAAGAGAACACCCTGTGGTTGATAGCTAATCAAGAGAGCAGCCCACCAATATGCATGAAACTAACTGGGGGAACAACGTGCAACCATAATGAAAGCATAAATACTTTGAAACATGAGCATGGTTGACTTCCACCACTTAACCTGAAAACATCAATTGGGAGAAGTTGGACACTTCTAAAAAATTCAAATAGGTGCTCATCATTTTGGATCTCCCCCTTTCAATTTAGTCATGGGGGAAATGGCCACCTATGCTGATCATTTGAGGCCCTTAGTTTTCTTAAGTTTTTTTTCACACATTTTTGTTTTACATATTTTTGTTTTCCACTTTTTTGTTTTACACATTTTTTTTTACAATTTCTTTAACTCTTCTTGTTTTTTTTACAACATCGTTCATAATTTTCCATTTATTTGTTTGTTTTTCTATTTTGTTTTTTTTTTTTGTTAAGTTTGTCACTTAATAAGTGCTCTTAATGATGGTATGGACTATTTTCTATCGGTTGCTAATGTTTGGTTTTTACCTTTAAGATTATGATGTTGATACTACGGTATGGTTCTTTTGACATGACAGGCAATGAGTTCACTTCATCCATACATCCATAAATTTCTATGGTCTCTCTCGGCTTGGAAATGTACAATCCCTTTCTAATAAGAACTATAACGAATTGGTGACTGGGCATTTCTCAAACTAAGGAATCAAGGATTGAAAAGGGTGTAACTTCAAGGGAACTTGATGCATTTGTGTTGGCCATTCTCTTGGATGCTCAAATTTTTTCTTCTTGAGTTTTCCTTCCCATTTTGACATTGCTCCATTATTGGGAGGCTGAGTTAATAAAAATAACAAAGTCTTTGCATGGTGTGGTTCTCACATATAAACACAAAAAAAAATAGTGAGAATTCAAAGCACACCCCTTAGACAAAAATAATCCTTTGGGCTACAAGCACCGGTTATGGAACTCAAAATAAAAAATGTTCCCTCTAACTAAGGCCCTTCCTCACTCCCTATCTCATCTTTCGCTTCGTCGGAATGTTAGTGACTCTTTGGGGGATGCATTCTTGTTACTTCAGGTGTATGGATTGGCTGAATTCATTAATGCAAAGCCACTGGATGTCGTTTGTTTGAGGCCAAAATTGGAATGGGATCTACTAAGTCACATTAATCATTAAATACACAAGGGTCTATACAAAACCTTGTTCTTGAGGCTCCATTCCATTCTCTTCTTTCCATCCTTCTTTCCCCATCTATCACCTCATTGTTGGTTGTATCAGTAGCCGATACCTTGGTGGATGCATTGTTTTCTTGTTGGTAAATTATTTTGGTTAAGACTTTAACTCTTATTTCAAATGACATTCCTAGAACCTACGAACTCTTTGAATGTGGGTTTGTCAGGGCATTAAGGGCATGAGCCTGCTTTGGGGAGGACCCACTAGCATTCCTATTTGGTACACCAGTCAAATTCTTTCCCTTAACATTTTTGCAATCTACTCTATTTTGTTCATTTCCATCTTGACATCCATTTCATCGATGTTCTAGTTGTCTCTTTTTCTCCATATTTCTTGTTCTTTTTCTTTCTCCATTCTATCGCTACCAGAGATTCACTCTTAGTCATGGGGGTCCTGATCCAATTTTTTCAATTTTCTCCTAACCCATACACCTTCGGTAGTCACTACTATTATATCTTCAGACCCATATTAGCCACACCATAACTTAGCCAATGGACCTTTCATTGAAGCAAGGTATCAATCGCATTATGATTCATTTACCCTTGCTAATATAAAGACTATGTTGTGTGTGCACATGGTAATCATGCAACAATGGATTGGATATGGAGGGAACACTTGGAATGGATCGATGCTGAAGCAGCTATGTAAAGGACGAGATGGAGGGTGTGCTTACGGATAGACAATGAAAGGTGAAATCTTGGCATTGGTAGCAGAAAACTTCTTCTCTCTTCTCTCTTCTCTCTCAGTTATCAAATATGGCCTGATGTCAATTGTATAAGGTGTTCACTCTTGTTGTCATGAACACCAGTTTTCTCATGTTTTGTAATGATGATCCGTTCACATGTCATTCCATTCACCATTAGTTCCATTCAAGTTAATAATCCCATACCTTCCCAATATTTTGTAAGGAACTCGAGGATGAGTTTTTATTTAGTCATGGGGGTATGATGGGACATGATATCACATGGGCCACAATATTGTGTCTGCCACGATATCGCATCCCCCATGATATCGCATACGTGATATCGTGTCTTCCCCTACGATATCGCATACATGATATCGCAGTGCGCCACCAAATCTATAAATAAGAGGAAACTCTTCCTTATTTCTCCATATAGATCTAGACCTTAGCCAAACTCTTCCAATTTTTCCATTCTACAGTTAGAGTAATTTCCATGTGCCCGCAGTAGGAGTCCCCAAAGTGAACGGATCTTTATTCGAGCAAATATTATACCTGAGCACAAGTTTGTGTATGGAAATAAAGACAAACGTTTTGGATAAACCTTGTAGTGCATGGACTAAGCTAATTAGGACTTTAATTATTGTTAATTATTTAAATGCTTTATTAGTTAATTAATCTCTCTCAACTCTCAACACTCCTAGTTAAGTGCATTCAGTATGACCTCTTCGAGCACATGCGTTATGCTTGGTAATCCGAGCAATGAATAGCGTTTGGTAATCCCAGAAGGTTGCATCGGCTCAGGGTATGAACGGTAAGTGGGAACGGATACTGATGCTAGGCATTAGAACTTAGTTAGTTAAAGTTAGTGTTGGCACATTTGGCCATTTTATGGAACAGTAAGACTCCTGATTTGAAAAATAAAACTCATGGGTTTTATTTCTGGTAAATTTTCAATAACTTACAAAATTTATCAAAGTTATATAAGTTATTATTGGCATATCAAAGTTTAACTGCCCATTTGTTAAGACTTTGTGATGTAAATCAAAGTTTGAATGAGATGACAAGATTGTTATGGGTGTAATTTTGGGGCAAACAAACTGGTGCTGGGATATTCCAGAGACATTAGCAAACATCCGCTACCGGTGCAGAAAATATTCCAAAAATACAAATGTTTTAGTGTTACGCTCTTTTGCAAGCTCGTGATTTTGCAAATTGCCCAAAACCCTCACTCACATAGTTGTTAGAAATACACCAAACCATGGGATTCCTGGGCATGGGTCTGTGGAAGGCATACACAACAGCAAAATTATACCTATAACATCGTCATCTGAATGTGCTCCAGATGGCTAAATGCCCATTTTACCTTCCAGAATTTTTCTCAACATAGCCCTATTCACGGATTCCGCTAACGATTTGGTGGGTTCAGCAATAGAATTGGAGAAATTAGGCAAGAATAATTGCAGAATTGATGAGGGTTCTTTCGTTGCCGACGCAAATTCAGAATTTAATAGGAGTTTTCGGCGTCCTTGGAAGAATTCGTGGATCTGTTTTCCATCATTAGGGCTTTTGGTAGGGTTAAGTTTGTAACGATGCCAACACGATGATGATGACAGCTGTGACGACGACAGTGGTGGCGAAGCAAGGCATGAAACCCTGGCCGCAAGACTGCGCAGAACCAGGCCAGAAAAACCCTTGGCTGAAGGCGAGCGCAGCAGGGCAAGTGCAGCTGCGATTGGAAGACGACGACCAAAATTGCAGAGCCTAAAATTTCCAAATCATATCTTCATCAAAACTTGCAGGCATTTTCAAGAAGCAGAGGTTACAACAGTTA
>MNCI01010880.1:380525-429561 GCA_015680685.1 Gnetum montanum
CCCTTTTCCCTGCCTTATCAGAAAACTGTGCCAACGAGCTGGGATTCAAGGATATACAAATGACGTCCTCCGAAAAGCCCAAAATTCTTCTTATGCTGAATTGTTAAAAGCGCTAGCTCCAAGAAAGAGCACTAGCGAAGAGCTAAGACCAAATGAAGAAGATGAAGAACAAATGACTAGACCCCCTACAGCTCAACTTGCAGGACCCAGTCAACCTCCAGCCACAGGTCCCAGCCAACAACAAGAAGCAGGACCCGGCACAGGCTAGGATTAGCCACCACCACAAGACTATAGACCATCAATGAGCCATCTGAGGGCCATTGCTGAGACGGTCAGTTGGGGAAGTCGTGATGATGCCAATCTCTTCCATGTCATCAATGATGCCAGCCAGCCTACGATTTCAGTAGATCGCACAAGGGGTGAGTTGTCACTGCAGACAAGAGGAGGGGAAACCAGATGGTTAGAATAGATCTCTGGAAATGTGGCATCTTTCCAAGTTTAGTTAGAGACTAGTGAAGGGGCCACTGTGGTGGTCATGCAACACCAGGATGCTGTGGGAGCAGCTGAGGTGGTCGCTGATCACATCAAAGAGTCTTTTAATGTACCTGTTGTGCCACCGGAAAATCTTTTAGGAGCACAGGATGCTCAAACTATTTCCAGAACCTCAATGACTCCTGTTGAACATGAGGATGTATTGGAGAGATTGCTTCAAACAGGACAAGTTTTAACATCCCTATTTGACATCCCCCAGGATGTAACGGCAATTCAGTCAGATCTCATTTCCACAAAGGGGAAATTGGTCATATCCAAAGTAAGGGCTGAGCATGCTGAGGCTGAAGTGCAGAAATTACAAGAGCAGATCATCGCCTTACAAGCAGCACAGTGGGATCCCTTGCGATTGGTTCCCGCAGACCAGTTAGATAATTTTAGAACCGAGCAACTAACCAAACTAATTGCAAAAAATAAGAAGGTGGCAGAAGAAAAGGAGACGGCCACTTGGGATGCCTCCGTAGCAAAGGTGCAAACTCATGCACATCTTAAGGCACTCAAGGCCTTGCAAGAAGAGAATAATCAGTTGGTTGCAGATAACCTTCGGTTCACTTCTGTGGAGAAGCAAAAGAATGTTCTCGATGAGCACTTTCATTGACTGCAAGAATAATTCATTCGAGTCAACCAAGATGTAAGCCATTTAGCCAAAGAAAATCAAACCCTCTCAATGGAGGAGGTACNGAAGGAGATCCATATGGCAAAAGTCCAAATCAACAACATCAGTGCCCAACACACTGATTGGGGGGCCATATTGGACACTTATGCCTATGCCCACTAGGTGGAAATTAAGAACCGGGACTTGCAGATCCAAGACTTAACTGAATACATGGAGTTGGAAAACCTTCGATATGCCAACCTGGTCATGTTAATAGCAGGACGCTCAAGGTTAGAGCTCGAGTAGCAGGTAGCTTCCACCCACATCAAATATGAAGAAAAATTTGCAGAATGAAAGAAGTTGGCTGAAAAACTAGATGTTGCAAATTTTGAACTCGCGGTGGTAAAAGAAAGCTACCAAGGACAGAAAGATGTGGCAACTGACTTGGCTCGATGGCTAGTAGAACTTCACAAATACAAAGACAAAGCTAGAGCCTTTGAAGAGGATCGACGGGTGTTCACGGCATGGTACGTCAAAGCTAATCAGATGTTCCCGCAACTACCCTGTCTATGGGAAGTGCCGACTCCATCAAACATCGGAGCATCAGCATGGATGGCACAAGTCCCTCGGACTGAAGAGGAGAAGCTCCAGGCTATTCTTTAGCATCATCAACCTTCAAATTTCGGAACATGTGACAAAGGGAAAGCACCCATGGAGGAGCCACTGTCACCTAGAACTACATGAGCTCCACATTTTTGTAGTTGTAGCATTTTTTCTCTGTGTTGTGTCTTCCCACACTGCGGCATTAGTCCATTTCTTTTTCTAGTTAATAATCTCATACCTATCCACTGTGTAATCACTGAAGCTTGTTCTCTTTGTAACTTGAGGACGAGTTTTTATTCAGTCATGGGGGTATGATGAGACGCGGTTCGCACAGGCCGTGATATCGCGTACGCGATATTGCAGCCGACGCGATATCGCATCCCCCGCGATATCGCATACACGATATCACGTCCTTCCCTACAATATCGCGTACAAAATATCACAGTCTGCCATCATGTCTATAAATAATAGGTGGCTCTCCCTTGTTTGGGGATCCCAGTTTTAGAGTAGCGAAGCTCTGGCAGTTCGATCCCTCCAGATTTAGAATCTTTCCCGTGTCTGCCCGCAGTGTGGTGAATGTAATTGTACGGTGTCTTTATTCGAGTGTGTCGTACTTGGACACACACATGACTAGCAATAAATATTGAGATTACTTCATCATTGCAGCATTCACTTAGTTTATTTATTTGCTATTTATTAATGTTATTTATTGCTTTCATAGTGCGATGTGAGTACGACTTGACTACGAGCATCTACGGGTGTGTACGGCTAGTTAAGGAATCGGTTACTCATCGCAATTAGTTTCTCACCCTTAAACTTCTAGAAGCAGAATGAGTACGACTTGATTACGAGCATTTAAGTGTGACTGCTTGGTAGCCCAGTGGTGTAGCTAGGGGGATCTATGCTTGGTAACCCAGTGGCGTATTTGGGGTCTGCACTTGGTAATCCCAGTGGCGTACCTAGGCCTATGCTTGGTAGTCCCAGTGGCAGTCGTGCAAAGAATTTCACAGATGATAAGGGAATCAAGCAAAGCATACACCAACTGATGCTATTATGCGTGCTTATCTACTAGATTCTCCATCGACTCAAATCAAACCTTCTTCTTGGATGAATGTGTGGAGCATCACATACATCTCTCTTGCCGCGTCTTTGAGAATCCATATTAATTTTAAACATTAGAAAGCCAAGATTAGCAATAGTACCGATTTTAACATATCAGTATTGGGTTTTGCAATACCCATATATTATTGTAATATTTATTTTAAAACCTTATTGTATTATAAATAAGGCATTTATCAGGCACCCAAAAAAATTGATTATGCATACACATCAAAAGAAAATTCATTTCTCTTGAGAAAACAAGAAAGGAGGAGTTGATACTAGTAAATTCCATATCACATTGGAATTAATTGTTCTTGAGATTTTTATTGAAGATTTGTTGAGCCTTGTAGAAATTCTTGTAATTCACAATCAAAATTACTGCATTATGGAGACAACAAGGTAGAATTGCAATTTAGGCAAGTCTCCTTTGTGATCTTCAATTATTATTTATAATTTCAATTTGATTTAATTGTAAATCTTTATTCTTGAACTTATGATTAGAAGTTAGGATAAAGGTTTATAATTTTACTTATAAGTGACGGGCATAATTATGGAATTTAATTGGATTCAATTCTAACTATTTATTATCTTGATGATTTCTTTGACTTTTTAATGGTCCCTCCATGAGATATGACTCGTGGGTCAATCACAGATGAGGTGACAATCTCTAGAACAAAAAATAAATAGATTTTAAAGGTACCTAGCACCAAGTTTTGCCTAGCTCATCATGGATCATGGTCATGCCTATAAATACAAGCCCACTATCATATCAACAATAAGTTTTGGCCAACACCTAGCAAAATACTTGTAGTTTGTTTTCTTGAAGTTAGAGTTAGTTGTTAATGCTTGCAATGTGGTGAATTACAATTGTACAACACCATTATTTGAGTGGATTTTTTCTAAATAGAATTCATGAATGACAATAAAGATTGAAATTGTTCTTCATCATTGTAGCATATCACATAGGATAAATTTACTATTTTAGGTTGTTTCCTTTTACCATGAAATTTACATTTTCTAAATCCTTTACTATTCCAATTTTTATTATTAAGGAAAAATGACTATAATTGGTTTTGAACATCAAGTGTAATTTTTTAGTACCCTGATAGTGAGTTTACTTGATTCACTTAGCAATAAAAAATCCTTGATAGCTACAGCAACCCAAGATGTGTATGGAAAAGTAGGAATGAATACTTATTTTCATAGGCTAGAATAGCTTTACATTTTCATTGTGTTTAATTAATAGAATTTATATCCATTTTAAAGCCAAATAACATTATTTTATCATATACCTTACTAAGAGTTAAACCATACATTTTTCACCCACTATCTCTAAGTGGGAAGATAATGATTACAAATTCATTATCAACACACTAGTATACTTACATTGTCCATTCATAGATTATGAGCTGATCACACATTAGCACTTGTGACTTATGTGGTTGAGTATTAGAATTCTCTATTGTTAGTCATTGGTTTCATTGTTGTCCATGTATCAATGTTTACTAGTTAGTTAATCTTACATACTTTGTTGATTCAAGTATCGCCAAGTCTATTTCTTGTACTTAGAATAATTCTTCAAAATACCTACATGTTTAAGTATTAACCAACCTAAAATGGCTTCCATATCTAAAGGGAAGTCTTAACCTTCTATGGATGTTAATAAATTTAATAATAGAAACTATAATAAAGAATATTGGAGTGCATCAATGTAAACAAGAATCTCATATTATCATACAAATTTTTATTATCTCAATTTTACATTTATTTTTCACCAAGATGAATAGTTCATATGGAGAGACTTACAACAAACAATTATCTTTCCACCAGAATTCTTAGCACCATCTATGCTCCAAGAAACCCTCCTCAAATCAAATCTTGGTCATGCATAAGAATGGTACCAAGTCACAAAGGACATGACTAGGTCATATCAGCCAATAAAGGCTTAAGCAAGAAGAAATAGTATCATGATAACAACATATGAGTAAGAGAAAGGAAAAGGGACATCATAGATAATTATCCTTACAAAGAAAAAGGACATGCTATATAAACCTAAAAAGTATTCATGCTCATAGATCTAGTCCTCAATCACTTATCATATGTGCAAAAGATTCTATGAAGACAAAGTTACATTTAGCTCTTGTAGAACTTCTTGGAAGAGATGAGGCAAACTCCAAACTTAGAGGAAATGTAAGGCTTAAGACCTCTAATAGATCTAAAGAAAATAAATCAAGGAGTCATAGGAGAAGAACTAGCTAGCATTATTCTCCAACTCCTTCATCATCTTCATAACATTCATCAATAGATTTTGACAAGAAAGAATGAAAATCAAGGGATCATGGTAGGGAAAATAGAAAGGATCATGAGAGACATACACATAGAAAAAGATATCCCAAGGAAGAAAAAGATGATGAAGAAAATATAGAAAGGGAAATCAAACATGAAATAATGGAGCATTACGAGCATCAAAGGAGTCATTACTACAATAGATGTTACAAACTTGAAAACTATGAGAACCCCTACTAGTCACTTGAAGTATGATTAACATCAAGGAGGAAGTGTACATACCTACTAGGCATTTAAGAGATAGTTACATCAAATGACCTAACATGAACAATATTTTAAAATTCAAAGGAGGATATCATGCAAATCCATAACATCACCTCCAAGCCTTCCATGATGCCTATGGCCTATAGAACATAGAGAAAACTTGGTAGATATTAAAGTTGTTTCCCAAAACACTCATAAAAGAAGCAAAGAGTTGGTATCAATCTTTAGAACTAGAATTAATTTAAAGATGGAGTATCATGCTAGAGCTCTTTAATGATAAATATCAAACTTATTAGAGAGTGTCAAATTCAAGAAAATAAATCCAAGGATGAAAATAAGGGACACATGAATCTCTTAATGCAATAATGGGAAGATACTATTCATTAATACATAGATGCTCAGGCCATGGATTTTCCCAAAGGAAACAACTATGGCACATAATTGATGGATTAAGGAACAAAACCAGAAAGATCATTGGAGTATATGCCAAAGGAAGATTATCAAAGATGATATCTCATTGAATTCAAAGGTTACTAGATCAAGTAGTAAAAGAAGAAGGAGAGCTATACAAAACAGAATCCATTGGGGATTATAAGAGATATCTAGCTATCAAAAAAAGAGATATAATAATATATGAAATAAAAGAAGAAGAAACATTGAAAAAGACTCTACCTATTCAAAAATTAGTAAATGAAATTATAACAAAGGTAGAGAATAGATAAGGCTTTGTGGATGAAAAACTAGCTATAGTAGTGAAAATAATAGAAGAGAAAACTGAACTTAAGGATAATGGACATGAGAATTACAAAAAAGGAAGAGTTTCTAAAGTTGAGAAAGTTACAGCCTCAAGTTTTAAAGATGATAATGGATGCAAGATGTTCTATTATGAACATCCTAAGGGATGTTGTCCTATTATGGATCACTTACAAGAGTTTGGAACATATGTACTTAACCTAAAATTTGTTAAAAATCAAATTCCAAGATAATTACCTTATTCACAAAGTCATTATAGGAAACCCTATTAACAATTGTATCTAACCGCATCCTATCCTAAGTTGCAGGCTCAATACAAAAAATAGTGGTAATAACTACAATCATGAGGGATATCACCATTGAGGCAATAGTATTCATACTAATGGCCAAATCCTTATGAATACTATGTACAATGTTATATACCCCCAAGAAGTACTCCTATTCATGCTTCTTCTTCCTACTATCTAGCCAAATATCACAGACCTACAACCCCATGCATGAAGTCATAGTCTTACATATCTCAATTGGTAATTGGTTAATCTTGTTAAGCTTCCAATCCTTTACCACTAATACCACTACTAGTAATGAAAGGAGAACTACCAACTTAATCATAGTAGAAAAGTACTACCAAGGTAGTTAATACACAAGAGTACAAACTAGTATAAGTAAACTAAAATCCAAGAAACATCCCTTCTTCAATGAAATTTAGAAAATTTTTGAAGGAAAGGAACCTCATCTAATCCTACTCCTTCCATACTAAGTCCTCAAGATAGTACCATGCTTCCAATTTTAGTAGAAAATAACTTGATAATTTTCATACAAATACAAATCATAATACATTGGATGAAGGAAGGGGTACTTCCTAAGAAACATATAGATTCAAGAAGTCCTTTAATCTATCTCCAAATAAAATAATACAAGCCATGAAAATCTCTAGTAGATTCTAGATTAGAAGTAAAGCTCATATCTTAAGACATGTACAATGCCTAGAATTTACCTCCATTAAAGAAATGCAATATCTAACTAGAGCTAGCTAATAAGTCTATTACTATTTCACTTCGAGAAGTGAAAGATGTGGTAACTATCATAAGTGGATAGTCTTATCCTACCGATTTTCATGTTATTCATATGGGGAAGAATAACGGTGAATTTCTAATAATTATAGGGAAGAGCATGACTCAACATTATGAATGCTAAGCTAGAAATCAAGAACTTATTCAAAGATGTAGAGTTCCATGTATTGCATATAGAGATAATGGGTGTAATTGCATGAAGAAAGTCTAGATAATAAGACAAGATATCATCCCAGCATACAAAGGATATGTTAAGAATATGTATGTATGATAGTGTCTATATGTAATAGCCACAAAACAAGAAGGAACCCAATGGCTAACTAATGAAGGAGAATAAGAATCAATTATATGCATGAAACTAGTTGAAAAACTTATAGGTGAATATATAGATAAATCAACAAAATAGAACATATATGAAGATAACCTTCCTACACTAAGTTTCAATAAGACAAGGATGTTGCATGGGAAAAACTAGAGATACCATAAAATTATGAACTGATACCACTAGAAATAAATGCCTTACTAGATGCACTCAAATATGCATTTCTAAATAATAAAAGCTAATAATTATAAATGATAGTCTTGATAAAGAATAGAAGAGAAGATTATTTGAAATGATAAACAAATGGCCAACTACATTTACATAATCTTATGATGAAATCACTGACACTAATCCATAAATATATCAACATCTTATCTACACAAATCTAGTTGTTAAATCACACTATCAACCTTAATGAATATTGAACCCAAAACTTAACGGAGTTGTCAAATAGGAACTAGAGAAGCTATTATATGCTAGGCTTATCTATTCTATTACAAACAATGAATGGGCTAGCCCATTAGTCATTGTCCCAAAGAAGGATGGAAAATTAAGGGTTTATATAGATCTTTGATTATTGAACATGGTAACATTCAAAGATCATTTTCTTTTTGTCATTTTTTGATTAGGCTCTAGATACTATTGTGGGATGCCAATATTTTAGCTTTCGAGATGGATACAATGGATACAACCAAATTTCTATTACACCAAAAGATAAAGAGAAGCCAACATTCACCATCTCATGTGGAGTGTTCACGTAATACAAAATATCATTTGACTCATGTAATGCTCTAGGAATGTTCCAAAAACTTATTTTTAGCATCTTCCAGAAATATATTGGTATTGGAGTTGAGATATTTATAACTAAATTTTCCACTTATGGATTTTACTTTAAGCAAGCTTTGAATATCCTAGATCACGTTTTGAAATGATTTCTTGAAAGAAATCTAAATCTCAATTAGCAAAAGAGCTATTTAATGATCCAAGATGGCATAGTTGTAGGATACTAGGTATCTTAAAAGGGAATAGAGGTATATCTAGATAAAAATCAAAGTCATCTAGAATATTACCCAAAGTTCATAGATAGTTTAGCATGTTGAATAATTTCTTGGTCATATAGGATATTATAGAAGATATATTAAGAATTTTTCAAAGATTGCAAAAATACCTGTGAGACTAACAAAGAATGATGCACCATTTTAGTGGTTTGAACAATGTGAAAAGGCATTTAAGAGCCTAAAACATAAACTAATTGAGAAAAAATTGCATAGCTTTGGATTCATCTATACTTTTTGACATCATGACTGATGCTTTAAATTATGCACTAGGAGTAATATTTACCCAATTAGATGATCAAAAGTGAAAGTACTACATACATTGCACTAGTAGAAGCATCATCGGGGAAAAACTTAACTATGCCATCATAGAAATGGAGCTTATGGCCATTGCATATGTACTTGAAAATTTTATAAATTAGATGCTTGGGTATTCAATCTATGTTCATAGTAACCATAATACAATTTCATTTTTAGTGAATAAACTAGTGGTTAGTCCAAGAATGATATGATAACTCGTTATACTACAAGAATTTGACATAACAATGATTGACAGAAAAGGAACTAAAAATGATGTCACTAACCATCTATCAAGACTAAAATTGGATTATTAAGATAATGAAGAATCATTGTTAAATCAGTATCCTAATGATAGCTTATTTACAAAGATAACAATGATTGTAGATTCAATAACAAAGTCATGGATTACTAATTATATGACGTATCTTACTACACAAAAACTTTCTATTGAATGGGATAAAAAATAGAAAGAAAAATTCCTTCACAAGGTAAAAAAATATATAGAGATTAAAGGAAATATTTATAAGATTCATGTAGATGGTTTAATACAATGGTATGTTCTAAAGAAAGATTAGAAAAGAGTTTTGCAAAATGCACATGTAGGATCATGTGGTGATCATTGTGTAGGAAGAAAAATAACAATGAAGCTTATGATGGTAGGATGCTTTTAGCCTAGCATATTTAGGAACACATATCATTTTGCACAATCATGTGAAATATGTCAAAAATATAGAGGACTAATAGCTAGAAATGAATAATGACAACAATGGATACAACAATTGAAACCATTCAATATTTAGGAAATTGATTTTATGGGATCCATCACACTAATGTTGTATGAAAATTTCTACATTATTATGAATATTCATTACCACACCAAGTGGGAAGAAGCAACTATAATTAAAGATTGCATAGCCACAACAATTGCTAAATTCTTTTAACAACATGTGCGATGAATCACGTCGATGGACATGCATTGATGCAGCCTTGTCAACATAGCCCCATCGATGCATGGAAACATGCATCTATGTAGATACATCAACATATTATTATATCAAGCCTATATAAATATGAATACCCATTGCATTTATGGCATGTTATGTTAGTAGTGTATTTGAACTCTTGCAATTTTCTTTCCCCAAAGTCAAAATATTTTTTGAGTGCCTCTAGAAGGGACTAAAGTAATTGTACAGATCTTTATTTGAACATCATGTACCTAAACATATTGACGTGAATGACAATAAAGACAAGATTCTTAACATTCCATGAAAAACTTGGAATAGATTAATGTTTCTTACATTCACTTTATTATTAATGTAATTTACATTCTAACCTTAATTAATTAATGCATTTAATAATGAACACACAAGTATGTGAACATACCATTAACATTTAGTAATCCAAACATTGGCCATTTGGTATGCCCAATAATCACCACTTGGTAACTTAGTAGCATTTTTATGAGTTCAGGATGTGTATGGAAAGCAGGCTCAAATACTTATGTTAGGATAGTTAGTCTTAGAACTATTAGATAGCTCATGTAGTTAATTCTCAAAGATTTATATTTTCATCAACACCAAGAATATAAGAAATATAAAAATATAAAATAAATAAATATCATATGCCTTATCTTACACTTAACCATACATAGGATCCTACACATGTGAGAGCTAACAATCACACTTCCTTAAGCCACCATCTTTGTCTATAGGCACACTTGAAAGAGCTACATCCATGGAATTTGACCAGATTGCTAGTGCACACTTGTGATTTATATGGTTCAACATAGAAACTACTCACCACTCATCATTGGTCCCATTGCTAGGGATTTAGTTTAGCTAAGTACACTAGGTAGAAAAAGATAGTGACATCATACAAAGACATTGTAAGGATCATTTCATGATAAATCATTAAGAATGTAAGAACAAGCATATTATTTTTTAGCAAATGTTAATATGGCTTCTTCTCATAGGGATGAATATCTACCACTTACAAGTGGAACCAATCAAATACATGCAGTTCTAAAAATGCCCCAAAAACTTCATGTTTTTTACACCCATATGAATCCTTACACCCTAGATTTCACCTTCATCCTACATCAGGATAAACAACTATGATAGAGAGATATGAAAGGTAACATTGTGTTGCCTCCTAACTGATCTATTCTTGTCATGTTAATGAATAATCTAATTAGGCTATGCATTGCTATACTTAATGTAGAAAACAAGGTCCAAAACCACATTTATAGGGATTATCATCCCACCGATGCCCATCGAAGGAAGGATCAACAAATGGAAACATGATATGAGGCTTCTAAGGACAAGAGGATCCCAACCTAGTTATTCTTATAGCAACATAAAGAAGATAAGAACTTCTTTTTAGGCCAATTCCAAGACACAAACTCTTCTTTTTTCTTTAATGAGAAACCCTTAACCAGAGGTTACAATCCACTGTGAATAACCTAGATGAGGGAAAGAATGGTTTTGAAGACCAAGGGACCTTAAAAGATGAAAACTAAAGTCATTCATCCAAAAGCAAGAATAATGAAAAGCATAAAGATAAGTACAAACACAAGGATCAAGGTAAGGATCAAAGAAGAGGATATAGTAGGCATCATTTGGGTGTTGATTCTCCTTCTTCATCACCCTCATCATCATCCTTATCATCTTCCTTCTCTAACTCTAACAAGAGAAGCAAAGGCCAAGAAAAAAGAAAGAGTAGCCATGATTAGGATGGAGATGAAAAATAATATAGGAATGATCACAAATCTCACAAGGATACCAGAGAATAGGGGTAAGAATAACAACAAAGGAAGGAGCATGACAAACAAAGAAAGCATGGTAGAACTTGCCATAGACATTGTGGCCATGACAAGGGCCATAAAGACTGTTATGACTATGATGAGCCTCTGTTAGCTACTAGAAATATGTTGAATATTTTAGAGGTAGTTAGAATCCTAGCTAGGCACTTGAAAGAGAGTTGAATGAAGTAGTTGAATATGAACAATGTCCCCAGATTTTAGGGGGATATAACTCAAATCCACAAACTCATCTACAAGCCTTTCATGATGCATGGGGGATAAAAAACATTGAAAATAAATGACAAAAGCTAAGATTGTTCCCAAGGATACTCATTAAGAAAGATAAAAGTTGGTACTAGTCCTTAAAATTAGAATTTATTTACTGATGGAGTACGATGTTGGAGCTTTTCAACAATAAGTATCAAACCTACTCTAAAGTGTCCAACTTATAGAGGTAGATCTAAGGATGAAAACAAGGAAATCATGAGTTCTTAGGATGTGGCCTTGGGTAGGTACTATTCTCTTTTGCACTAATGCCTAGGCCATGGATACTCCCAAATGGATTAGTTGTGCCATATCATAGATGAGATCAAGAATGAAACAAAAAAAAATTCTTGGGATTTATGCCCAAGAAAGACTTTCTAAGCTAAGAGTCCCTTAAATCCAAAGACTAATTGATCAAGTGACTAAAGAAGAATGTGAAATTAAGAAGTGTGAAAGTGTAGAAGAGTACAATAGAGACCCCATCCATTTGTAACAGGGAGGTGCATTTCTATGATAATAAGGAGTCACCACTTGATGAAGTAGTACAAAGAAAAACCTTGCTGATATAGAAATTTGTAACCAAAATATCAGCTATGATAGATAAGATGTGGGACTTCTTAGATGAGAAATTCCAAACTCTAAAGATTGTAGAGGAATGAAAATACTAAGGGGGTAGATATCATGAAAGAAGGGAAAAAAGGATATAGAACATAATATCATAGAAACAAGGGTAAATTTTTTGTAGTACAGGAGGTTGAAAATTCTAAAATAGATGATGATGGATGTGACATTTTCTAGTACAAACATCTTAAGGAATGTTGTCCAATGGTGTCCCATCTCCAAGAATCTAGGGTATATGCTTTGAATCTCATATGGGAAAAATAGTAAGCACCCAAGTGGTTGTCTTAATCACAAGAAAACTATAGGTAGTAATTTCACTAACAAACTTATTATTCAAGTAGAGTGCCTACTCAACATCAAGAGTAATATCAATAGTGGCAACACCCATAGTCATGGGGGATGCCACCACTATGGCAACAATATTTATATAGGTAACCTAATCTCTATGGCTACTATGTTCAGTAGCATATATCCCTATTTGACTTTTGTATTCACGCTTCCTTCATATACTACCCTCTAGAATTCTATGGAAGGCCTTATCCAAGAGGAAAGTCATCTTTTCCTTTCTATCGTTCTCAACACTCATTTACTTCTAAACCACAACTAATCAAATCCTGTTCCATTGATGCAAGGTGAAATCCCCAAGTAACCACAACAAAGAAAATTTGTAAGGGTAATGAATCTACAACTAGATATACATCTGAGTGGTCTTAAATCTAGGCCTCTTAAGAGGTCATTCTTCAAAACTATCAATCCCATGAAGTCCTCATAAACACCTGTGGCTATCAACTCTACTACTTCCACCTCTGAAAGTCTTATTGAGACAATTTCAAATTAAAACTCTTCCCAAATATATACCATCATGTTAACCCTTATAGTCATAGATTGAATCAAGGCTAGCAACCTTCCTAGTAAGTGATATGATCTTGAGAGTTTCCTCATCTACTTATAGATTGTAGAAAATAAATCATGCAAGGCTCTCTTGGATTCAGGTTCTAGAGTTAATCTAATTTCCTAAGAAATATACAAGGCTTAAAGCCTACCTCCTTTGAAAAATAAAAAAATTAGATTGGAGCTGGAAAATCACTCCATAATTTTCCCTTTAAGATTAGTGAAGGACATTGTGATCACCATTTTTGTGTGGTCTTATCCTATTGATTTCCTAGTGATCCATGTGGAGAACTGAACAACTTCCCTATCATTAAGGGAAGGGCATGGTTAAGCACAATCAATGCTAAAATGGGAATTCGAGACCTTTCCTTGGAAACTTTCAAGGAAAATGAATTTGAAAAAGTGGAGAAGAAGAGAGTTCTAGGAATAGCATATAGTGATACAAGGTGTCATTGCATGCAAAAACTGTGGACCATCAAATATACATTACTTCAAGCATGCAATTAGTATGCTGAGACATTAGTGATTTAAAAGTACTTATATGAAACAACCATAAAATAAGAAGGTACCAAATGGCTAATAATATATGAAGAAACTAAATCATATATATGCATGGAACCAGTTGCGAGCCTTACTAACACTTATGTTGAAAGCATGAACAAACTAGAGAAACTTCATTACCAACTCTTCAATTCGCAAAGCAAAATGAATTGGGGAGAGTTGAAAATCCCTAATAAATTTAGGTATGAGCCCCTTAAATTAAATGCTTTACCCATAGGCATGGAATATACTTTTCTCAATAATGGTAAGTCAATAATCATCAATGCTAAACTTGCTCATGAATAGAAATAGAAATTATTAAAATTGGTGACCAAATTTACAATAGCCTTTGCTTGGTTATATCATTAGCTAACAGGAATTGATCCTTGGATATGTTAACACAATATCTACACAAACTTCTCCATCAAGCCAAAGAAAAAACTACAATGACAATTGAACCCTAAGCTTAAGTAGACTGTCAAGGAGGAGATCAAGCAACTCATCAAAGCTAGGTTCATCTACTTGATTATGGATAGTGAAGGGGTTAGTCCACATGTTCTTGTTCCAAAGAAAAAAAAATGGAGAGTCTACATAAACTTTTGACTGTTAAACATGGCAACATACAAAGACCACTTTCCATTGCCATTTGTAGACCAAGTTTTGGATACCATAATAAGGCATTGCTATTATAGCTTCTTGGATGATTATAGTGGCTATAACCAAATCTAGATAGCATTGGAGGACCAAGCCAAGACTACATTCACAAGTTGTTATGGGATTTTTGTATACATGAATATGCCATTTGGGCTATGTAATGTTTCTTCTACATTTCAATGATTGGTCCTCAACATCTTTCAATAACAAATTGGTAGTAGTGTAGAAGTATTCATGGATGACTTCTCTACCTATGGGGCTACCTTTGAGCAACCTTTAGACCACCTTTAGCAAGTACTTCAAAGATATGTAGGGACTAATTTAAGACATAATTAGTAAAAGAGCCATCTGATGGTCCAAGAAGACATTGTCTTAGAGCATAAAATTTTAAGTAAAGGAATCAAGGTGGACTTACAAGTCATCTAGGGAATAACCAAGCAACTAGAAATAATAAAATATGTAAGTTCATTCCTTGTCCATATAGGTTATTATAGGTTCTTTTTTAATAACTTCAAAATCACCAAACCATTGGTGAAGCTAACAAAGAAGGATGCACCATTCATCTGGACTAGGAAATGCAAAAGTGCATTTCAACAATTAAAATAGAAGCTCTTAGAAACTCCAATTCCATGGGCACTCGATTACTCTAGTACATTCCACATCATGAAAAATGCATCAAATTATGCTCTAGAGGCTATGCTTACACAATTGGATGATCAGTGACATCCTTACTATATCCATTTTGTAAGCTAAAGCATTGTGAGTGCACAACTAAACTACACCACCACTGAAAAGGAGCTCATGATAGTTTTGTATGCATTAGAGAAATTCAGGCACTATGTTCTTGGATATTAATTTTTTGTGCACATTGATCATAGTGCTATATAGTTCCTCATGAACAAACCAATGGTGAGCCCCCATGTCATGCGATGATTAGTGATTCTTTAGGAGTTTGACCTTACAATTATAGACCAAAAGGGGACCAAGAATGTGGTTGCTGACCACTTTTCTCGATTGAGATGGGATAGCAAAAAGGATAAAGGATCATTATTTATTTAATTCCTAGATGAACTCCTCTTTGATGGAGTTTTTGAAGTGGAAAATTCCAAAGATTCCAACTAGTATGATCACATCCTCTCCTACCTACTTACTCAAGAGATGTCACATTAGTGGAATAGCACAAAGAAACAATAGTTTCTTCATCAAGCTAAACATTACATGAAAATCAAGAGCATTTTCTACAAGGTTTATGCTAATGGCCTGGTATGATGGTTCATTCCTAATGTAGATCAACTTCTAGTCCTCCAAGATGCTCACAAAGGCCCTTGTGGAGGCCACTATGCACAGAGGAAGATGATCATTAAAATTTGTATGGTAGGGTATCATTGGCCAATAATCTCTAGGTATGTCCATCACTTTTTCCATTTATGTGAGATATGCTAAAGAGATGAGGGATTGCTACAAAAATGGAAAGGCCCAAATAATGAATTTAACCACTAGAGCCTTTCGATCTTTGGGGCATCAACTTCATGGGATCCATCAACCCCATGTCAAATGGAAAGACATATATCATCATGGAAGTTGACTATTACACCAAGTGGGCTAAAGCCACTACTATCACTAATTATTTATCCTCTACAATAGCATAGTTTATATAATAAAATGTTGTAAATACGTTTGGTAAGTCAAGGGAACCAATTTCTAATAATGAAACATATCTTATAGGTGATAGTTTTTGAAAACTTATGCAATGCTTGGTGGTATAACACAAACTCACAACTCCATACCATCCCCAAGGAAATGGTCAAGTAGAGAACACTAATAGAGAAATAATAAAGATACTAACATGCATAGTTAGCAAGTATAGGAAGGATTGGAACACCAAACTCAATGATGCTCTTTAGGCTTATCGTTCAACATGGAAGCTTCATATCAATTATTTTCAATATAAGTTAGTGTACAAGAAACTCCTAACTCTTCCTATCCAAATAGAGATATGTACACTTTTAACAACCTATGAACTTGACCTCAATTTGAGCCTAGCCTAAAGAGAATAATTAATGAACTTAAACATGCTAAATGAAAACTGATTAGTAGTCCTATCCTTGAATGAGTTGCAACAGGCACATCATAAACAACAACATGACCTTGGTATAAGAAAAGTCAAATTTTAACTAAGAGATAAGATGTTCTACTTGAACCCCATGCATGTAACTTAACATAAAAAATTCCAAATGCTATGGAAGAGCCCTTATATCATCCATGAAAATTTTCCATCTAGGATCATGATGATTTACCATCCTACCAACCTAGACAAAAGGTTATTGATCAACATGCAACAAATCAAACCTTTCCTAGAATAAAGAGTAACTAGTGGCAATGACACCTTAACAGATGGCTAAGCTCATTCTATTTTTTAGATATCCTCCTTCCAACTCAGTCATGGGGAAGATGGCCATCTATGCTAAGATCTTTTAATGGCTCCTCAATTTTTCAACTTTTTTGTTTTATAACATACTTTCTACATTTTCTATTTTCATGAGTATTTTTCAATTTCTTTTATATATTCTTCCTTATTTCAGTTTTCTTACATGAGTTTGCTTCTTTATTGCCATCATGACTTTGGTGCTTGATACAACTACTAATTGCTAAAAGTTTAATTAAACTCTATAGTCTAAATTAATTACTTAATGACTAGATTTCATCTTTGAATTATGACATTGATTAATTACAACTTATAAAAGAACCTATGACCTTGATTTTTAATGGACTTTGTATGAATTAAGTGGAATAGATAAGGGTGTGACTTCAAGGGGACTTGTCACCTTTGGTATCTGCCTACCTTCTTGAGTTTTATGCATATTCTCATCGATTACTAATGATTCCTAACATCAACCATTAATAGGAAGAATACCTTTGCATGGCGTTGTTCCCATTTGGAATAAAAAAATATAAAACAAAGACAATGGGAATTCAAAGCACATACCTTATAAAAAATAATGGGCTACAAGCACTCATTATGGGGCTAGAAGGACATGTTACCCATGCTTGAAGACACCCCTCTAACTAAGGCCCTTCCTAATTTTCTACTTCTATTTTCTTCTCTATTTGAAATGATGGGTGATCCTTGGGAGTGTTCATGTACTCTACAGGTTCAATGGTCAAAATGTACCAATGCAAATTTACTAGACATGGATGAACTTGGTTTTGACTAAGGATGTGACAATATTGAATCACATTAATCATACATTCCATAAGGATTTCATGTGGATGAAATGTAAGACTCTATTACCACACATATACTCTCTTTCTCATCATTCAAACTCTTGCCACCCATCACCTTACTACCAATGTGTCTCTTTTGGTATGCTCTAATTCTTTGATGAGTTCTTTTTTGGATTCAATTTTTAACAAACCATAACCATTAATCATCCTTAGTGCCTATGGACTTCTAGCTATGAGGGTATGCAAGGGAATTAAGGACATGTACCTACTATAAAAAGAACCCACTTGAAGACTCCCTGGTTTGGTCTTGTTAAATGTCTTATCCCTTAGTTCCTTTGCATTAAATTCTATTATTTTACAATAGAAAAATCTACCTTTGCACTCCTTGGCTATATAATTTTCTTCAAATCTCCTTTCTCTAACTGATTGCAAGCCCTCTTCCATGATGTTTCATCATTCTAAGCTTTTCTAGCTTCTTTTGAATTCCAATTTCAAATCAAAATTCATTTCCATTACTTAGTTTTTATACGAGAAAAATTCTTGCAAATGGTTTCATTGATGCATCCTCATCAACATAGCCTAATGTGTCAACACATTCCTATCAATGTAGCATAAAAAATCTATAAATAGCATTGACACTTATCAAAACTTTTCACATTTTCTTCACAATGTAAGATGAGTTTTTGCAATTTTCATAGCCTAAAGATCTTTCAAGTGCCATAAGATCCATACCACTTGTCCAATTCACCTAATTTTTTAACCCTCTAGCTACCAAAGGTAAGCTTTATGTCATGGAGGCCACAAACCTTTGGTTTATGACAGAAATTTTTCTAACTCCTCAAGGTTTAACCATTAAAATAATATTAAAATTTCTATCTATACCAAGTTAAACCTCATAAACAAAATTTTGTATCTAATGAATAAAATAATCAACCTACCATGATCACAAACATACCTAAGTATAACTTAGCCAAATGAGAGAGGTATTAGAAAGAACTATGGATTATACATTCATTGCTAATCCTTGGTTACGTTTATGAATGTAGATGACACCAAAGAGGGAAGCACCTATAGGACAATCATCACAATTAAGAAAAAATTAGCCATGAGGAGAAATAGAATAGCAAAAACCATAGTAGCCCCAAAAATAAGAGGTTGAAACCCATGCATCATGACCTATTTAATAAGATCCTGAAGTAAAATTTGTTTAATAGATTCCCACAGCTGAACGCAACCAATCCAAGTAAGATGAGGTACTAGGGCTAAGACCCAATCTAGAGGTCACATTAATAGAGGCTTGTCTAAAGAAGATTCAAACCAAGAAGGTCCAAATTTTAGTTATCCAAAACCTTAACTTTGGGTCCTTCTTGAAACTGGCACCTAGGAAAGTCTACATCCAACTGTAGGGGTCTCCCATGTGGCCCATTCTCTTCTCTAGAGGAAAATGGTACATGGAGGAGACATTCCTATTTGGAACAACTAATAGGATGATATGACAATAAAAATCAAAGATATTATTGTCTTCTACTGAGTTGAAGCTATTGCGAAGGCCCTTGGCTTTCCCAATAAAGTGGTTACTTTGGTGGAAACATCTACATAGGCAGACCAAAAATCCAAGAAAGAATGGATCAAATGTTGCTATGAAATTAGTTGGAAGGAATATAGTGCACTAACTAAGGTGAAGTGTGCATAATTCAGGATAACAACCTATCACCTAAATTCCACAATGAGGTCCCACAAGGTTACAACCTTCTTTGACCATGTGTGCATTTCTCTAAGTAGTAAATTCTTAGTCAACCTTCCTCATCTCATCTACTTAAAGATTAATAAGCAATTCAAAGAAAATGAAAGAGGAAGGAAGTTACTCCCCTTCTCATTCCTCATCAAAAAACTCTACAAAATGGGAGGCATAGCATGCTATGCAAACGATACACTGTGCCACATTCCTGTTGCATCTTAATAGGAGATGATGAAAGATAAACTAGCTGCTAAGCTTCTAGAAGAAGTGTAGCCATTATCACCACTTGCTAGAGAGACCATACCTCTCACAACCCCATTCCCAAATGATGTTGTTTCCTAATGAAGATGGTGTCTTTTCATAACAAGTGTTATTGTTGTCTTAACAAGACCCAAAAGGGTAGCTTTGATAAGACCTAAAAGGGTGCAATGTAATAATAGACATGTTTCTTAAGGCAACCTTTGGGGTTTGACCCATGGCATTTATACCCAAGGTTAGAGATTGTTCCAGCATGTAGTGGTGGAGCCAGTATAAGCAAGTCCCGAGAAGCTAAGTGAAGCAGGACAGGAAGTGGACTGGCCATCCCTTCTAGCTAGGGTATAAGCCTAACCATGGTGGCAGTGCTAGATTACCTTTAAGGGATGGACATCAAAGGAAGAAAACCCCAAGGAACACTCTTAGGGCACAATTTGAATACACTTTTCCATATCAATAAAGCATCTTTTTCTTTCTCTTTCTACATTTTTCCTATTATTTCCTTTATACATAATGTCAAATATCACATATATTTTCCATTTGGTATATTTTCTTCATATGCATAATGTCTAATATATCATATATTTAACATTTTCCATGACATCTAAGGATAGGATGTCACAATTGGTATTGAAGAAAACCACAACCCAAGGGCCATTCAAAACCATTAGCCAACTACAACATGAACTTGATGATGAATCTTGAAGCCACAACATAGGGAAAGCCATTAATCATCATCGGATGTACCATATGTTTGTGATGTAAGTTAGAAGATACATTTCCATTGATTTCATGAACAATAGATCAGGCATCTAGATCCTAGCAACCAACAAAATTATTTCATGGATATCATTAACTAATAAAGATTTGATCACACCTCATCAAGGTTCATCAATTACAAGAGATGTTGGTAATGCAATGATACACCAGTCCATGTAACTCTTACCCATATTAATACTATAATTATTAATTGATTAGGATCATTACTAAATTTCTTTCTAGAAAGTTAGTAACCATGACCTGAATTGATCTTGTTCTGTTGAAATTCACTATCCAAATAATCTAGAAGATTCCAAGTTACCATATGTTAGCCTAGAAGTATTAGTTCAACAAAATAAGCTAGTTTGCTCTTTTAAATTCCTAAAAAATAAACTTCATTTTTTAACCCTAAAACTATATATCCAACATGTAGTACCCATCAAGATGATTCCAATGTACAAATCTCATCTTGATCGAACTTACGGTTTGAGAGATATTAATGTTTAAAGTTTCTTGTTATATGTGCATTGAAATAATATTAAATTATTAATTTATGAATTTATTATTTAAACAAAAAATGTCAAAATTTTATGGTCAAGAACTAACCCAAAATCATTGTTTACCCATACCAAACCGTTACCCTATCATCGGCTAAATTGCCATGTCAATTGTTGAAGAAAGGTAGAATAAAATAATAATAATAATAAGTTATTAAAAAAATAAAGAAATTTTGAATGAGACATCATGAGTTCTAACCCAGGGCCCTACTACTTACTTGTGTATCTATATATATATATATATGCATATTATTATTTAAATAAAAAATTTAATTAAGCAAGAGGTTGTGGGTTCAAACCCCCAACCCCCTTACTTTTCAAAAATAAATAAAAAATAAAAATAAAATATATAAAAAATTACAAACTATGTGGCCCTTTAAGGGCCATGCTATCCCTGTAGGGAATGCACTGGCCTTGCAGGAGCTGCGCTGGCCNTATGTCAGCCTATGTGTGCCCTTAACTACCTCTTACACCACCAAAAATCATCTCCCATGCCACTGAAAACTACCTCTCATGCTACCAAAAATCACCTTCCAAGCCATCAAACACTACCTCCCAAGCCACCAAAACAACCTCTCGTGTCACCAATTATCACCTCTCTGGACACCATCAATCATTGCCTCCTTCAAATGCACCATGCTGGTCCTAAGTACACGCAAAGGTCAACTAATGGGAAAATTTAAAATTTTCATCATTAGTCATCAACTTAAATTAAAAATGCACATAAATATTTTCAAAAATTTAAAATTGGCACCTTGGTAATAGTAAATATAAAAACTTCATCATTAAGTATGCTCATTCTAGAGTAGAACTAAGATGGGTGACCTCTCAAGAAGTCTCATTTTTTGTGCTAAAGGCCTTCAACATCAAAAGCCATAACTTTTGATTTTGGAAGCCTTTTTTGATGAATGAAGAGTTGTTTCCTAGAGTTTTTAACATTTTGGACCCAATGGTTAAGTCAAATCCATTCCAAGGAACCTCAAATTTTATTTTTTACTCCTTGCCCTATATGGTGCCTTAAGATGCTCAAAAATTTAATTTTAGCATCACTCAAGCATATGATGTCCATTTTCAACATATGAATTAGTCATTTCCATTATTTTTCATCCTTTTGAACTTAATGGTGAGCTCAGATTTATCATCCAGGAATCCCATAATTTGATAATATCATAAATTCAACCTTTTGGGCTTTAAGATTTAGTGCATAACCCTTATAGATGACTTAAGATCACTATGGCATGTCATTAATTATACTGACAAAGTCAGTTTCTTAATGGGGTAGAAGGCCATTAAGAATTAGACAATATAGTTACATATTACTAAAATTATGTGATGTCATTAAATATTACTAAAATTAGATCATGTAATTATAAAATTAAATAATGTATTTAAATTAGTTGGAGAATCAGTTGTTGTATCAGTATCAGCTGATTATCAATTGATGAATCAGTTGCTATATTAGTATCAGTTGATTATCAGCCCATGAATTAGTTGGTGTATCAGTTGGAGAATCATTTGATGAAACATAACAATCTTCAATGATCAAGAAAGATGTATATCAATTCATCTTAGAATTAAATCATATGGCAAAACAACATGGAGACTCAAAATATTATTTTAACTAGGAGTCTTCATGAAGAGAAATGATTCAAAAGAGAATCCAAAAATGAGAATGAAATTTACAACATACAATGTGCTTGCAAGATCCCTAGTGAATGAGAAACAACATCTGTTATGTCCATCATGGGCCTTGGATTGGCACGAATATTGATATCCATGTATCTTAGAAGAATTAGAAGATTTGGATGTTGATGTCTTATGCCTATAGGACATCTTACCATGGGAGTTTCTATATAAATTTCAAAAAGGTTCTTATGCAAGTTCTTCTTTTGAGTTGTACAAATTAGCATATTGCAGAAATCACAACATGGATGGTTGTGCAATCTTTTCTAAAGAAGCCAAGTTTGAATTAGTACAAAGATTTGAATGGAGTTTTGAAAATATGATTTTTGAAATTCTAGAACTTCAAGAAATGGATATGAATGAACAATTAAGATTTTTGAAAAATTATATAGCTTTGGTAGTGATTCTAAAAGTTCATCTATCAAGAAGATGTGTATGCATGGTTAACACACATTTAATTGGCAAACCAACATGTTCACATGTTAGACAATGTTAAGGAGCATATTTGATTAAGCAAATAGGGAAAATTTTGAAGAATAAGTTATTGCTAAGTTATACAGATCTAGTTTCATTTATTGTTTATGGATACTTCAATGCAAAAGTTGGAAGTAGTGTTTATCAATTCTTAAAATATGGATCTGTAAAGAAATATTTGGAAGATGAAATTGATTGAAGAAGATGTTTCCATCAATTCCACATGCAATTCCATTTTCTAATGCATATTTTTCTTATTTGAATCTTTAGTAGATAAATCAAATTCTAGAATTCAAGAATAGATAATATTGATGGATAGCACTCATTGAGAACCACAATGTACCAATTTCTCTGCTATGATTAATGAGCATGGGTTAACAACATTCTTCATTGAGACTTTAGATTATATTTGGTACAATGCTTGATTCTTTCAAGTTACCAAAGTTAATTCTAAAGAAGAAGTTGAGAAGAATCAAGGTCAAGCCTTGCCATCCCAAATAACACCATCCGATCACATACCACTTATGGTAGAATTACAATTACTCCCATCAATTCATAAGGTTGATCAAGATTAGGAAGTATCTCACCCTTACTTTTACTGATGATTTTATTATTTTATTCATTATTTAATTTATATTTTCATTATATAAATAGAATATCGAAAGTAATGAAAGTTGGAAATTTTACCTTGCCCTCACTTGGGTAACGATATCCAAGTTGCACTTTGTGCGATCCTAGTTAAGACTAATGATTGGTGGTTGGTAGATCTTTAATTTATCTTTTGTCATTATCTTAGAAAATGAGGTAAATAATAATAAAGTAATATTTAATTTTCCATATATTTATTCTCACGTACATAATTTTTTGTAGGATAAGCAAGAAACAACTTCCAATTCAAAGGAGAAATCAAATTATTAAAGCACACAATCATGAAAGATGCATTGAACCTAGAAAAAAGATAGAAAACATGGACTTGTTCAAGGATGAACAAAACCTAAGGATGGTAGATTGTCACATCCCCATTCCCAAATGATGTTGTTGCCTAATGAAGATGGTGTCTTTTCATAATGTGTTATTGTTATCTTAAGAAGACCTGAAAGGGTAGTTGTGATTAAGACCCGAAATGGTACATTACAATAATGGATATGTCTCTTAAAGTAACCTTTGGGGGATTAACATTTATAGCCAAGGTTAGAGGTCGTGCTAGCATGGAGTGGTAGAGCCAATAAAGGCAAGTCATAGGAAGCTGGGTAAAGTAGGACAGGAAGTGGACTAGTCATTTCTTCTAGCCAAGTAATAGGCCTAACCATGGTGGTAATGCTAGATTGCCTCTAAGAGATAGATGTCAAAGTAAGAAAACCCCAAGAAACACCCTTAGAGCATGATTCAAATACAGTTTTCCATATCAATAAAGCATCATTTTCTTTCTCTTTTTTCATTTTTCCTATTATTTCCTTTATACATAATGTTGAATATCACATATATTTTACATTTGGCATATTTTATTCATACTCATATTGTCTAATATATTGTATATTTGATGTTTTCCATGACATCTAGGGATGGTATGTCACAACACTAGATGCCTATGAAGCTATTGAAAGAATCAAAAAACTTCCTGAGTAGCTTCTACAATAACAAAAAGGTTTAGTGAGTGGTAGAGAGCCATTGGTCTATTATCGAATGTTGAGCCATCTCAACCAGGTCACCCAAAACATCAACTAGTTAGAGATGACTATCCCACTATTCTCTACATAATGAACATAGGCACCTGCAAGAATTAATCTTAGTGCTCGAGATGTTAGTGTCCATTCCTAGATAGGAGTTCCCTAAAATCTCTAGAAATACTATGAATTTATTTGTGCACCTAGAGGAATGTGAGGGGACAAATTTCCTAGTGATGAAGCATCATGAGTAGGAGACAATAGTGGAAGTGGTGGTTAAAAGGATCACTAAGGTCTTAAATGCTCCTATGGCAATAATACTAGACATTGCTACCTTAAAAGATGTTCAAGCTTCCACATGAGCAAGAAGTGGTTGGCTTTGTGTAGTCCAATGCAAGGAGGTGTTCGATAAACAAGGTAACTACTTTCGAAGATCTTTGATCTCCTAGAAGAGATTATAGAAATCCAGTTAGAGCTACTAAACATGAAGGAAAAATTAATCATTATCAATGCCCAGCTATGGGTAGCTACTATCAAAAATTAACAATTTGCTATTAGAGTTGTAGAGTTGCAAGCCTATCTCTCCAACCTTGCCATTCTCAACCCAAACCTCAGTAGAGATGAAGCTCTATAGCAACTTCAATAAAAACTCAAAGGCTGATAATGTTAAGGAGACTATGGTATTTGATGCCTCCTTATCTAAAGCTCTTTCATTCAACACCAATAAGGACTTGGCTTAATTTTGCAAAGAAAACTTGGCCCTAACCAAGGATATTCATCACCTACAAAATGTTAAGTAGCAAAAGGATCAAATGGTCAAATTCCTCTAATAATAATAGGAGCAACTAGTCAAGGTGAACCTTGACTTAAGGAGGTTGGTAGCAAACTACTAAAATCTGGATGCTTTGCCAAAAAATGACCATTGAGGTTGCCTCTTAGAAGAATGAGGCCTTGAAATTTGAATAGGTGAGAACCCACTACAAGGACCAGGTTGGGTTCATCAAGGAAGTGAAAAAAAAAAGAAATATAATTGACCAAGGTAAAGATGAACAATGCTCTCCAATAACTCCAACAAAGAGGTGATGTGTGGTAGCTAATTTTTAATGACTTAAATGCATTCAACAAAGCTGAGATCTACTTGATGGAGTTGTAGATAAAGGATATGACTAAGTACATGGAGCTTGCTAACCTCCAATATGAAAACTTGGCTATGCTAGTTATCAAGAGGCCAAAAACAAAGTTGGAAAAGTAGGTGGCTAGTTCATACCTTCTATATGAGGTAGAATTCAAGCACCATAAAGAGACAAAAAAAGTTAGAGATAGCCAATGTGGAGCTTGAAGTCCTTAGGAGCCAATTTACTAATCAATGATTAGTTTTTGAGGACTTAACTAGAAGAATGAACAACTACCACAAGCTACAAAACCTTATTAAGATGTTCAACATCGAACAAAAATAATTCAGAGCATGATTTGTCAATGCTAAGCTATTCCCTACAATGCCTTGCCCATAGGACATCCTTGTACTAGCCCACATTACCAAAGCCACATGGGCTATGTATGATCCAAGCAAAAAAAAGGGGTGAAATTGAAAGCACGGATAGATGCTTTTTGACTTTTTCTTGAAGTAGCAACAACAGCAGGACAAACTCAACTATCTTTACTGCCATGAGTGTTAGAGCCTAGTGAAGGATTGTCAACATCCAGGAACCTCCAATGTTTATCATTGTCTAAACTTTGCCTCATCTTCAGAAATTAGAGGGATCTTATTATCATTTTTTGTAAGGATGTTTAATTTTTTTCATGGACATTAATTTTGTAATTTTATATAATTCAGCACTTAGAGTCAATTGGTTAGTTAAAGTTAGTCAGTCAATAATTCCATACCTTTCCAACTTTATAAGAAGCTCAATCCTATTTTTGTTTACTTAAGGACAAGTTTTCACTTAGTCATAATAAGATCCCTAAACCCTAAACTTTGCATCAACATAACCCCATCGATGTAGTCCCATTGATGCATAGAAACATGAATCAATGTAGATGCGTCAATGCAGTGTCATGTAAAGCCTATATAAATGCACATACCCATTACATTTGTGGCATGTTAAGTTAATAATGTAGTCAAACTCTTGTAGTTTTTTCCCTAGAGTTAGAATATTTATTGAGTGCTTGCAGTAGGAACTAAAGCAATTTTATGGATCTTTATTTGAGCATTATGTACCTAAATCCATTGACGTAAATGGCAATAAATATGAGATTCTTGACATTCCTTGTAGCACTTGGAATATATTAATGTTTTTTACATGCATTTTATTATTAATACAATTTACATTCTTGCCTTAATTAATTACTACATTTAATAATGAACACATAAGTACAACCACTTCAAGCATACCTTTTATGCTTGGTAATCCTAGTAGTGGTCATTTGGTACACCTAGTAATCACCACTTAGTAACCCAATAGCATTTCTACAAGTTTAGGATGTGTACAGAAAGTGGGTCTAGATACTTATGTTAGGATAGTTAGCCTTAGAACTATTAGATAACTAAATTAGTTAATTCTCAAACATTTATCTTTTCATCAATAGTTAGATTATAAAACATATAAAAATGTAAATATAAATAAACATCATATGCCTTAGCTTATACTTAACCATACATAAGAGCCTACACAAGTAAGAGCTAAGAAGATAATGATCACATTTCCCTAAGTAACCATCTTTTTCTATAGGCACATTTAGGAGATAAGTCCATAAAATTTGACCAGATCACTAGTGCATACTTGTGATTTGTATGGTTGGACATAGGGATTACTCATCACTCATCAATGTGGTAAATAGATTTGGAGTATCAAAAATATTAAAGTCAGATAACAGAACTCATATCACTAAAGCTACATTTGAAAAGTTCATGCAATGTCTTGAGGTGAATCATAAACTAATCATACTCATCATTCCTAAGTGAATGGTTAATCTCAAGTAACTAATAAATAAATTACATGAATATTAATCAAAAATATTAGTAGATATAGGAAGGATTAAATAACTAAGCTTAATGATGCTCTATGGACATATCAATCTACTTGGAAACTTCCTATAAGTAGTTTATGTTAAATTGCCTACTCTACTAATTCAAGTAGAGTGAAAAATCCTAACAACTACATTTGCACTTGACCTAGGCATACACCTAACCCGTAAAGATTGTTTAATGAATCTTAATCAACTAGATAAAAATAGATTAGTAGTTTAGATGAGTAATGAATTTTATAAGTATTCCAAGCATAGACATGATACTAAGATTAAACAAGTTTCTATTAGGCTTAGAGATAGAGTTCTTTACTATAATCCAAACAATATTACCCAAAGGATAAAATTTCAGACTTTATAAGAAGAATCCTATATAGTTCATGTCACATATTAGTTAGAAATCATGTAAATATATCACCCAACTAACCCACAAAAATTAATCCTTTTCAATATTCAATAAGTCAAACCATTTTATGACTTTTCTTTCCCAGGGAAATCTACCATGTATTTCAAATTACACACTTCCCATTCAATCTTCCAAATTTCTACCTTAGATAGCATTCATGGGGGTGTTATCTTTTCTACTTAGGCACCAATCAAATTTTTTCTTTTTTCTTTTATTTTTCTTAATTTCTTACTATTTTTTGAATTCTTTAATATCTTTTCTATTCTTTCATATTTTTTACAATTCTTATCACTTCTTCATTATTTAATATCTTTCAAATTCTTGATACATTTTTCTATTCTTGTATATCCTTCATTATTTGTACAATTCTACTGTGTTTGATGTGTACTTTTTTATCAATTTTTCTAATAAAATATCAAGAATTAACCAAGATGTAGTTGAACCGATAAGAATTTCACTCAATGTTATTAAATCATTAAAGGAATAATCATATATACAATGAGACCACATCATCCATCCATTCATTTCCAATAATAAGAGGTTCTTACCATGGATATAATGATATTTTGATCAAAATAAAAATAAAATAAACTTATAATCATTATGCCTAGATGGAAAGGTAAATAACTAAGAGGAAATAAAAAGGGTGTGACATCAAAGAAATTTGTGGATTCTCTAAAGCTACTATTATGAGTATTATTACATTATTAAGTTGTATTATTTACTTAATTTTTAATGAAAAATAGAAGTGTGTTCTAAAATAAGTTCTACCTTGTCATGTCACTAAAAAGACATGTAACCCATGCTTAAAGGTAGTCCTCAATAAGGCTGACATAGTAATAACATAATAAATACATGCAATAACAATTTCTATGGGTTCCAATGGAAGGATATGTTACCCATATGATGAAGTGTCAAATGGTCGATGTGTTTACTAGGCCACGTATACGGGATTCCGTATACACGGCCGCATTGATGCAACCCTATATACGTGGCCCTGTCGATGCATCCTTCCATGCATCGATGTGGCCCCGTTTACGCAGCATCTATTTCGGCCTATAAATAAGTGGGCTCCTGCCACATTTAGGTATCGTTTTGTCAATTGTAGCGAAGCTCTTGCATTTTTTTCCACAAGAGTTAGAATATTTTCCAAGTGCCCACTGTAGGTGTAAGAAAGGTTTTTGGCTTTTTATTCGAGTGCTGATGTATCTGAGCCCATTAGCATGAACAACAATAAAGATGAGCTTTTCAAGAATTCCTTGCAGCATTTGGACTTCATCATTTAATGCATTTAATAGCTTAATATTTTTATGCTTTGATAATTACTTAATTTTCTTGTGTTATTATTGTAATCGCTATCGCTCATTCATAGTTCGTAGAAACCATAAGTACGACCATCTCAAACATAAACCCAATGCTTGGCAACCTAGTGACGCTTAAAGTCTGGTAACCCAGTAGTGGTTAGGGGATGCTCAGGACGTGCCCAGAAGATGGGATCAGATACTTATGCTAGGAATAGTTAAGATATAGATTAGGATAATTATAGATTATATAATATTTCATTCCTTACTTTCCATGCCTTAATTAGACGCCAAAAGATAAGGTAAAAAGCCATAAAAATTAGTTGCCTCAATCTCACTTAACCATTGCCACTAGAACATCACAAGTGAGGTTGAGAAGACAATGACCGTTCTAACAAAGGGTTTTGTTGGTTAAGGTCTAGTGTATGCAAAGTTCTTACAGTCTACGGAATTTGACCAAGTCGCATGTGAACACCTGTGATTCGCATGGTTGGACATAGGGATACCTAGCCGCTCATCATTGGCGTCATTTCCAGGGACTGTTAATCTTACATGTTCCATCTAACCTTAGCAAAATTATTATTCATGTCATTGGAACAGACCTAGGATAGTGACATTTACGCATGCTAGGTGGATTAAAGTAAAAAGTAAGGTACACCAAGTAGTGGATCATCTAATATCCACCATGTCTTCTTCTCACAAGCAAGATGAATCCAACCCACCAGTGCCACAAGAATGTTGGGTGGTCTTCACACATCTAGATGAATATGTACCCAACTTCACCTTCATCCTGCATCAGGATGAACATTCATGATGGCGGGACATGGAAGGCAACATCATACTACCACCTGACCGATCAGCTCCTGGAATGTTGTTTCACAATCTTGCTAGACTAGGCATCTTGGACCGTGGTGTGGATTACGTCATGGAGGACCATGACTACTAGGACTATCATCCCACTGAGGCCAAACGAGTACAAGACCAGCAGCAGGAAAAGCGATATAAACACATGAAGGGGAAACAATTCAGTAACATCTTATTCTTACAAGGGCTATAGAACAATGGGGAACCTATCTTTCATGATTCCCATTCAGCCAAAATCCCTCTAGGGTAGCAAATCATTCAGTCCATCATCCAAAACAAGCCTCTAAGTGATCGAGATCCCCAAGTGTATGGAGGATCATGTAGGAGAAGTCACAGCTCAAGCAAGGATGGGCAGGATGATCGAGGCCATCATCAGAGCAGAGGGGGAGATCAACACCATAGCAGTGGCGACTCCTCTCCTTCTTCTCCATCCTCTCGCTCCCCTCTACCATCACCTAGTTTAGACTTTGATCATAATCATGATAGAAAGGAGCGAGGAGGTGATGGTTGTAATGACCGAAGGGATCAGCGTGGGGAAACGTGCCACCAATCGTGCGAGGTTCACCATCATGCAAGGAGGGGCAGCCACAATCATCATAGACACCATGGTGCTCAATAGGACTATGACTTGGATGAGCCATTTTTGGCTACTCAGATCATGCTCCATATTGTCAAGGCAGTGCAGATACCCAGTAGGCACTTGAAAGACAGCCGAATCAAATGCATTAACATGAACAACATCCCCAGATTTAAAGGGGGATACAATTGTGATCCGTAAATTCACCTGCAAGCATTCCATGATGCTTGTACCTTGCAGAATATTGATAATGATTAGCAGAAGCTTAAGCTATTCCCTTGCACACTCATTAAGGAAGTAGAAAGTTGGTACCAGTTCTTGGAACCAAAATCAATCAGAAGATGGAGTATGATGCTTGAGATCTTCCATGACAAGTATCAAACTTACTCCAAGGTGGCGAACCTAAGATGTAAAATCCAAGGCTAGAAGCAAGGGAATCATGAACCCTTGGATGTAGCCATGAGTAGGTACTATTCATTGCTACATCAGTGCCCTAGTCATGGCTACTCTCAGCGGGCACATCTTTGCCATATCATTAATGAGCTCCTCTTTGAAACTAGAAAGACCCTTGGAATCTACGCCCAGGGACAATTATCAGAACTAAGGGCTCATCAATTGTAGCACCTCATTGAGAAAGTCACCAAAGAAGAGGGGGAACTCAGAAAGAAGGAGAGTGTAGAAGAGTTTAATCAGGATTCTTCCATCAAAAAGAGTGAAGTCCAATTTTGCAAAGATGAGGAGGAATCACCACTAAAAGCAATGGTAAACCGAAAAACCTTTCCCTTATAAATTTTGCATCTAAAAAATTGGCAAAGGTTGATAAGATGTGGGACTCTTTGGACAAAAAATTCCAAAGTATGCTGAAAATTGCAGAAGAGTCCAAAGAACAAGGTAATGATCGTGATCGGCATAGGAAGAAGAAAGCTGAACATGCCCAACATAAGGATAAGGGAAAAGTTGCTGTATTAGAATAGGTTGTAGACTCTAACATGGAGGAGGATGATGAATGTGGCATATGCCAATACAAACATCCTAAGGGGTGTTGTCCCATGATGTCACATCTCCAAGAGTCTGGGGTGTATGCATTGAATCTTCGCTTGGCAAAGAGGCAAACACCCTGAAGGTTACCTTACCCACAAGGCAACCCATGGCAGTTCCACCAATAGTAAAGGTATTATCCAAGTGGAGTGCCACCACAACCATATGAATACTTCTAGCAGTGGCAGCATCCACAAGCGTAAGGGATGCCACTTCCAAGGTAGCCAGATCCCTATGGGTACTACATTCAGCAACCCGTCTCTCCACGAGACTCTTCCAGTCACACAACCTTTCAAAACTACTACCATCCCCCAAAATATTTTCGACCACAATATCCATCACCTAGGTGGAAAAGCCCACATCTATACTATCCTCCACCACTTTCTCCTATCATTCCTTCTCCACAACATCCCAGTCAACTACCACCTACTCCACCTATGCAGGGGAAAATTCCACCACAGCCATAGCAACACAATGCTACAAGGGATTTCAACCTACAACGGGCTCCTCAACCAAGTGGACTGGAAGCCAAGCCACAAAAACGTCCCTTCTTTTGGCCCAATAATGTAGACACACCCTCACACCCACCTATGGTTGGTGCCTCTGAACTTCAAACTACCTTCACTATTCCATTGCTCGAGCAGCCTTCAAACCAAACATCCTCCAATGTACAAATGGTCATGCTCACACATGTCAATTTGACTAATCCGAGAAGCCCCCTCATCTATCTTTAGGTGGTAGGGAATGAGCCATGTAACGCTCTTTTGGATTTGGGTTCAAGTGTCAATTTGATTTCACATGACATGTACAAGAACTGGAACCTGCCCCCATTAAAGAAGAGCAACATTTGCCTTGCGTTAGCAGAAAAATCCATTACTATTTCCTTGGGATTGGTAGAAGACATTGTGACCACCATTTATGGGTGGTCTTATCCTGCAAATTTCCTTTTCATTCGTGTGGATAATTGCAAGGGAAACTTCCTAATCATAATGGGAAGAGCCTGGCTAAGCATGGTGGATGTGAGACTAGGACTCCAAGATCTTTCCCTTGAAATTTCAAAGAAAAATCCTTTTGGAAAGATCTTGAAGAGGTGCATTCTATGCATCACGTATAGTGACTCAGGGTGCAACTGTGTGCAGTAGCTATGATCCACTAAGCGGACATCCATTCAAGCATGCAGTTGGTGTACCGAAAGAATCACTAGTTCAACAGTGCTTATACACAGTAACCACCAATCAAGAGGCCACCCAGTGGCTAAAAACTAATCTTGCTAGCAACACATTGTGCATGGAACCATCTGAGGGGCTTGTATGAGCCTACATAGGTTTATCAACAAGTCTCCACTGTTGATAACCATGATGATTGGGGAAAGCTGCAAATCCCTGAAAGCTTCAAACAAGAGCCCCTAGAGCTCAAGTCCTTACTGGCCCACTTAGAATATGCATTTTTGCAAAATGGAAAGCCAGTAATTATCAATGCCACCATTGCTCCTGAATAAAAGAAAACATTGCTAAAGGTGGTGAACAGATGGGCTGTTGGGTTTGCATGGTCATATCTTGAGTTAACCAGAGTTGATCCCAGCATTTTCCAACATCATATTTATATTGACCCCTTCATGAAGCCATGACGACAACCACAAAGATGATTGAACCCCAAGTTGAAGAAGGTCATCAAAGATGAAATCAAGTAGTTACTAAAGGTGAGATTCATCTATTCCATCACTAATAGAGAATGGGTCAGCCCACTCGTTATTGTGCCAAAGAAGGATGGCAAATGGAGGATCTATATAGATTTCTAATTGCTCAACATGGCTACCTTCAAATATCACTTCCCACTCCCATTTGTGGACTAGGTGTTGGATACCATTACAGGGCACTATTATTACATCTTTTTGGATGGTTATAATGGCTATAACCAAATCCAAATTGCACTAGAGGACCAAGCCAAAACAACTTTCACAAGTCCATGGGGAACTTTTGCATACAAGAAGATGCCTTTTGGCCTATGTAATATGCCTACCACTTTCTAGCGCCTTGTCCTCAGCATCTTCCAGCAGCAAATTAGCAATGGGGTAGAAGTCTTAATGGATGACTTTTCTACCTATGCGGCCACGTTTGAGCAAGCCTTGGACCACCTTGAGCAAGTTCTAAAAGGTGTGTAGACACTAATCTATAGCTCAATTGGTAGAAAAGCCACTTAATGATCCAAGAAGGCATTGTGTTGGGGCATTATATCTCACAGACAGGGATTAGTGTGGATCCTAAAAAGATCAGGATCATTCAAGGAATCACTTGACAACCAAGCACTGTAAAAGATGTTCGATCATTCCTTGGCCACATTGGTTACTACTGACACTTTATTGAAAATTTCTCGAAGATTACCAAGTCGTTGGTAGAAATCAAAAAGAAAGATGCTCCATTCATCTGGACCAAGAAATGTGAATCTGCATTCCAATTGCTTAAACGGAAACTCATAGAGACTCCAGTTCTATGAGCACTTGATTAGTCCAAGCACTTTCACATCATGATGGATGCATCTAATTATGCCTTGGGATCTGTGCTTACACAGTGTGATGATCAAAAATGTCCATACTATATCCACTGTGCAAGTCATAGCATTGTGGGTACTTAGCTTAACTACACCACCACCGAAAAGGAGTTGGAGATGATGGTGTTTTCCTTGGAAAAATTTTGATACTATGTGCTCAAATACAAGGTGTTTGTGCATACTGACCATAGTGCTATCTAGTTCCTGATGAACAAACCAATGGTGAGCCCCCACATCATCCGGTGGCTAGTGATTCTTTAGGAATTTGACCTCACCATGCTAGACTGGAAGGGGAGTGAGAATGTGGTTGCTAACCACTTTTCTTGGTTGTGATCGAATGACATAGAAGAGGAGGAGCCCCTCTCCAACTAATTTCGAGATGAACTCCTCTTTGTGGATGTGGTCAATTCGTAGGTGCCCAAAGCATCACCTTGGTTTAACCACATCCTCACCTATCTCACAACTCAGGAGTTGCCAAAGAAGTGGGACCATCAGCAGAAACAACAATTTCTCCATAAGGCCAAGCATTTCATTGAAATTAATGGTCACCTTTATAAGGTGTGCATAGATGGCCTGGTCCGATGGTGTGTCCCTTATGACAATACACTACGTGTCCTCCAAGATACTCATGAGGGCCCTTGTGGGGGCCACTATACTGGACATCGCATAGCCATTAAGATCTTGCTTGCAAGATACTACTGGCCCATGATTTTTAGGGATGCACAATGGTTCACCCACTCCTGTGAACGATGCCAAAGAGATAGTGGGATGATTGCATGGATGGAGGGACCTCAATAGTGGATCCAACCACTAGAGCCCTTTGACATTTAGGGCATCGACTTCATGGGGTCCATCACACCCCTATCCAACGAAAAGGTGTACATCATCATAGCTATGGACTACTGCACAAAGTGGGTAGAGGTGGCAGCCATCATTGACTATTCTTCAAACACCACCGCATGATTTGTCCAACAGCAAATCGTCAATAGGTTTGGAGTGCCACATGCACTCATCTCGGACAATGGGACACATTTCACAAGTGTCACTTTTCGCAAACTCATGCAAAACTTGGGGGTTACCCATAAATTTACTACACCTTACCACCCCAAGCCAATGGGCAAGCTGAAGTCACCAATAGGGAGATCACCAAGATCCTTAATCAAACCATCAACAAATATAGGAGAGATTGGAGCACCAAACTTAACGATGTCCTCTGGGCCTATTGCTCAACTTAGAAGCTTCCTATAGGTTACTCTCCCTATGAGTTAGTGTACGAAAAGCTACCAAAACTCCTAATCCAAGCAAAACTCTGGATACTATCCACAACCAGTGACATAGGCCTTAAAATACCACTAGCACAATGTGAATGACTTATCAACCTAAGTGTGCTAGATGAGAATCGATTAGTGGCCTTGTCTTTGAATGAGATCCACAAGGCCTACAACAAAAAACATCATGATCTAGGATTCGGAAGGTCACATTCAGACGTAGAGACAAGGTGTTGTATTGGAACCCCACACATGTATCACAATCGACCAAGTTTCAAACACTATGGGAGGGACCTTACATTGTCTCCAAAACCTTTCCATCCTGGGCCTTTCTTATCCACAAACGTAAGGACCCCAGACAAATGCAGTTGGTCAACTCACAACAACTAAAACCTTTCTGTGAGCTCCACTTAACCAGTGCTACCACCTCATCATCACCAAGACAACCTCATTCCATCTTTCACATCCCCTCCTTTCCACCCAGTCATGGATGAGACCGTCTTCCATGCTAATCGATTCCACTATGCTCCTCACTCTTTTTGGAATTTTTTTTTTACACTTTTTTGTTTTTCAACATTGTTCATACGTTTGCCAATTCTTGCTAACTTTTCCTTTCTTAAATTATTTTTCCATTTCTTTTTTGTTTATTTATTCGTATGTGTGTGTTTCATTTCCAATTAATCCCTAATAAGCCATCTTATTGTCATCAGGTTTGGCATGGATGGTTTTCATTGCGATGGATCACTGGAAATAGCCACTTATTTTACCTCACTCCTACCCTCGCATGGTTGTTATTGGATTTTGCATCTACTTTCACCTCATAATATCGGTAGTGAGTCAACGTCATCCCCCCATTCATCCACTCCATGGTTTTCTTACTCTTGGAAACATGCAACCCCCTTTCACTTAAAAACATTATAATTAATGTGTGACTGGTGTAGTTCCTAGACTCAGGGATGATCCAATGGTTTGAATCAGGTGTGAATTCAAGGGGAATGCAACATCCTTCATTCTCTTCTACCCCTTGGGTAGCAGGAGTGCCCTTATGGATTTCTTTCCACTTCAAGTTCTTCTCTACAAGGAAGCTCCTTGGTAGTTTGACCTTGCATGGTGTGGTCCTCATCACAAGCAAAAAAAACACACATGAGGATTCAAAGCACACCCCTTGGTCGAATGCATACACACAAGCATGGGCCTTTGCATGGTGTGGTTCCCACAAAATAAAAAAAAACACAAAAAAAAATCTTAACCATGTAAAAATTCAAAGAACACCCCTTAGACCATCTCTCATGGGCCACAAGTGCTAGTTATGGGACTTCCTTCATCCCCTCTAACTTAGTCCCATTTCACTTCCTTCCTCTCATGTCTGTTGAAGTGGTGGTTCTCTGTGGATGCATTCCTATCCACTTGGGGGGTGGAAGGATCTTCGCATGCTGCTATGATGTCACTAGATGTGGATGGTTTTGGGTCTGACCTCGGGATAGATCCTATCAGGTCACTTAACAACAAATTCACATAGGGTTTCATGTGACCGAAAGTTGGAATTCCAAACCTCACTCCTCTCTCTTCACCCACTTCTCTCCATGACTCACCTCACTGTAGGTCTTCTATTTTGATAGTTTTCATGATTCCCATGAACTTCTCATGCCTTGGTAAGTTCTCATAGATGGGATTCTTAACTTATGATCACCATTCCTTAACCCCGAGGTCCACAGACCTCGGTGTTGGGGATATGCAAGGGCTACTAAGGCTACCGCCTACTATGGGGAGGACCCACTTGCATATTCCTGGTCCCATTTGTTAGTATTCCATCCCCTTGGTTTGTTGGTGGCTTGTTTCCATGCTATCCATCACTTGATTTCTTCTTTGAAAAGTTCTTTCTCACCACATTCTCCTACCTTTGACTCTTTTTCTAGCTCGACTTCCCTTCCTCTTATCCTCAACCACATTCCAGGTCTCCTATGCTCCTCAACCTCCCCAATTTGGTGTTTCAAATTCATTTTTTCAGGTTTCTATGAGCTAGTCAATGCTGGTCAACAGGTGCAAAACCTTGCATATACGGGGCCCTATATATGTAGCCCCCATCGACACAACCCTCACTTCTTATATATACTTGTTGTGCCTTACAATTTTTCATCATTTGGCATACAAATTGGAGGGAGATTTTGCAATTTTTTTCTACCTAACTTCTTTCCAAGCACCTACATTCTATTACGCGTTTGCATCAACTGATCCTTACCCTCTTAAGCTCCTAGAGGTATGCCCTCAGTCATGGGGGGTGAAGCCTATGTGTAATTAATTAATTACTTAGTTAGTTAATTAAGACTTCACACCTTTAAGGGAAGAAACGAAAACAACTGTTTAAACTCCAACCTATCCCTTGTTTTTTTTTGGCTCTAACCCATGAATTAACACTCCAGGGGATTTGATGGAATGCCCGTGCCAACAACATAACTTAGTCAAATTGAGAAGGTGTATAAGGACCATTTTGAGCTACTTATGCACAATCTAATGGGTGGTTATGTTTGATTGCAGATGGTACCAAAATTGAGACATCCAAGGGATGAAGGACCATCCCAACCTAGGGACAAGCATCAACAAATGGTAAGGGGATGAAGCGTGCAACAACCAGAGCATGTAGAGGGCTCTCATGCAACTAGTCCCCTTCAAGAAGGACTTGATGTGGAATCTGTCCATCAAATTTCTGAAGAGGAGATGCCCATCGAGTAATCGCAAGGGGATGAAACTTAGAGGATAGCACCACGGCTTGAGGTCACCCTGACCCAAGCATGTCTTGATGCTATCAAGCCATGAGAAGTGCAATGGATTATCCTAAAAGAGTTAAACTTTGGATCATTTCTCAAGAACGCACCAAAAGATGTGAGGCTTCAACTACAAAACTCTCCTATGTGGCCAATTATCACAACTAGTGGTGAATGGTACCTAGGAGAGACCTACCTCTTCTGGACAAATCAGCAACCAGGGTCTAGGGTAAGAATCAAATACATCTATGTCTCTTACTCTACAGAGGCAATAGCACAAGCTTTGGGGTTGCTAGAGACCAGAGCAGATGTGGCAAAGATCTCGAAACAAGCAGACCCTGAGGTAAAAGGGGAGTGGATCAGGTGGTGCTATGGGGTAGATCACAAGGAATTCAGCACTCTAACCACCGTGGAGAGGTTATATTCAAAGATCACGTCTTACCACCTAAACCCAATGGTGAGACCCAGTAAAATCACAGCCTTCTCCACTCATGCATGTGTCGTCCCAAGTGGGAAATTTCCAATGAGTCTTCCATAGTTGTTATTCTTGGAAATTGAAAAGAGGTTTGCCAAAAGTGAACATGGAAGATGAGCTTTCCCCTTCCCCTGCTTAATCAAAAAATTGTGCAAAAAGGCAAGGATAGCACACTATGCCAATGATACACTCCAACATGACCCGATTTCTTCATGGCGTGAAATGATGAAGGATAGGACTCCTACCACTACACAGACAGAGGAAGAGTAGCAACCACCTCCACCACCTACACAAAAAACGAGGTTAGGTTTGCAAACTATTGCACAACACATCTGTGAAATCTGAAAATTGCTCTTGAGCTAGCAAGAGAAATCTGGAAGGACTAGTGAAGAAGAAGACCCTTCGATCTATCACCCTACAATGAGCCACCTAGAGCAAGTGGCTCAATCAGTTAGTTTTCTAGAAAGAGCAAGGCTGATGTTCTCCACCACCCGAATGCAAGTGCCAGCAAGAACAGATCCTAGCATCTGAGAGGTAATGGTATCAACTCAATAGCTATTCCCTAAAATTTTAGGGAATGCCACTACCTTCTTGATACGCTTGGAGGATGGCGAGGGGGCAACAGTCTTGGTGATGTAGCACCAAGAACAAGAGATTGCGGACAAAGTGGTTGCTGATACGATTGCTATGGATCTCAATGCACCAGTAGCACTTGTACCAGATGTACATGGGATTCAAGATGTACAAGCATCCATCAGAACTTCACATAGCAGGATTGATGCAGCACAACATGAAGAACTGTTAGACCGACTGGTGGGAATCGGGCAACCGCTTCTGGATGTCTCTGACCTTCCAGATAACATCACTACAACCTAGTCGAAGCTGCTTTCAGCAAGGGGTAAGAGCCTCATTTTGGAAGGGAAAATTGAAGTTTCTTAAGACACTTTTCAATACTTGGCAACAAAAGTCACCTAGTTAAGAACCCAACTTGCCGATCCAACTCTCCTCAACCATGAGCTCACTAGAGATGAAGCTTTTCAACAGCTTCAGGTTAAACTTTAGATAGATGAGGATGAGTGAGAGTCGATAATCTTTGATAAGTCCTTGGTAGATGCTTAGACATATCATTTAAACAAGGACTTGACAGAGGTTTGCTAGGAGAACGTCAGGTTGACTACAGAGGTCCATCGCTTGCACAATGTTGGTGCAAAAAATGAGCACATGAAAAAATTTATTCACCAATAGCAAGAAGAGCTAGCTCAAGTAAATGCGGATGTAAGAAGGTTAGCTACTAAGAATCTAAATCTATCCATGGAGGAGATTCGAGCCTTGCAATAGAAATCAGCAATCGAAATCGTCACTTGGAAGAACGAGGCCCTTAAATTTGAAAAATTCAAGAACCATTACAAGAACCAAATGGAATTGCAAAAAGAAGTAAATGAGAAACAAATTCAAGTCACAACAGCTAAAATGAACTAAGCACTCCAGCAGCTCCGAGAAGGAGGTGAAGTATGGCAACCTATCTTTGATGGGTTGAATGCCTACACCCAAGCGGAAATCTGTCTCAAGGAGCTAGCTAACCTTCACTACACAAACCTAGCTATGCTAACAGCTGGGAGGCCATGTTCTAACCTAGAGAAGTAAGTGGCCACCTCGTATTCTTTATACGAGGGTGAGTTCCAAGTGCACAAAGCAACAAAGGAGAAATTGGAAATAGCAAACATGGAATTCAAGGTTCTCACACAAGTTTTGAAGGACAATGTGCGGTCGCGGAGAACTTGGCCCATTAAATGAATGACTACCAATAGCTACAGATATCAATTTGAGCATTTGACATCAAATGAAAATAGTTCAGAGCCTAGTTCATCAATTTGAAAGAGCTCTTTCCTAGTCTTCCATGCCCTTGGGAGGTTCCTATCCTAGCACACATTGGTGAAGCCGCCTAGATAGTGAAAAATCCTAGAAGTAAGGAGGAAAAGATGAGGGCCCTCTTGGAGGCTTTCTGATTGCCTCCAGAAGATGTAGCCACTGCGGGGCAACCATCATTCGTGCCACCACCTCCACATGGGCCAAAGGTTGGTGAAGGTTCTTCAGAACCACCGCCACTAGGGATGGTGTGATCTTCTCTGATAATTTTTGCATCTTTCTACATAGCAAAGAATCCTAGACTGGCAAGGTGTTCAATTTTATCTCTGAACACCACCATGTTTGTAATATTTCCTTCTCTGTATACTCAAGCACTTGGTGCCTCATGTGTGTATGTGTGTGTGTGTGTGTCATATGTGTCAAATCATGTGTGTTGTAAATAAAAAATCCATACCTTCCAAATTGTAAGAGGAACTCGAGGACGATTTTTTACTCAGTCATGGGGGTATGATGAAGTGTCAAATGGTTGATGCGTTTACTAGACTATGTATACAGGACCCCATATACATGGTTCGCATCGATGCGGCCCTGTATACGCAGCACCTATTTCAGCCTATAAATAAGTGGGCTCCCTCCACACTTAGGTATTTTTTTGTCAGTTATAGCAAAGCTCTTGCAGTTTGTTTCCATGAGAGTTAGAATATTTTCCAAGTGCCTACAATAGGTGTAAGAAAGGTGTTTAGCTCTTTATTTGAGCACTGATGTATCTGAGCCTATTGGCTTGAACGGCAATAAAGAGGAGCTTTTCAAGCATTCTCTGCAGCATTTGGACTTAATCATTTAATGCATTTAGTAGCTTAATATTTTTATGCTTTGATAATTACTTAAGTTTCTTGTGTTATTATTGTAATCGCTATCGCTCGTTCATAGTTTGTAGAAACCATAAGTACGACCATCTCAAAGATAAACCCAATGCTTGGCAACCCTGTGACGCTTAACGTCTGGTAACCCAGTAGTGGTTAGAGGATGCTTAGGATGTGCCTAGAAGATGGGATCAGATACTTATGCTAGGAATAATTATGATATAGATTATATAATATTTCATTCCTTACTTTCCATACCTCAATTAGACGCCAAAAGATAAGGTAATAAGCCATAAAAATTAGTTGCCTCAATCTCACTTAACCATCGCCACTAGAACATCACAAGTGAGGTTGGGAAGACAACGATTGTTCTAACAAAGGGTTTTGCTGGTTAAGGTCTGGTGTATGTAAAGTGCTTACAGTCTATGGAATTTGACCGAGTTGCGTGTGAACGCCTGTGATTTGCATGGTTGGACGTAGGGGTACATAGCCGCTCATCACCATACTTGAAGATCAGTGACTTATTAAAAATTTCAAGGTTTTTTGGACTCACATTAGTTACAAGGCTAAAAGGATGCATTACCCATATCAGAAGGCACTCCTTTGTCTAATGGTCAAGTCTTCTTCAAACTAAACTATATACTTAATAAATTGCTTTCTTGCACTTCATTTCTAAGTAATGATATTCCTTGCAGTTATGATAGTCTTATGATCATAATTTTTGAGATGATATAATGCAATATCATTGGTAAGTAGCATGTACTTAATTTGGATCTTGAATAGATGGGCTAATGATCACTTTACCCATGCATTCCACTTAGAATTCATTATGGTAATGGTAAGACATCTCACGTTATATTTTTTGCAATCCTTGATACTTCCATTCCATCTCACTATTATATATAATTATAATTTAATGACTTTATATGAAATAGCATTATTTTCTTATTGGGAAAATACTAACATATGTGTTTTGGAAGATAGATATGATTACATTCAACTCCTTAAGTGCCCACAGACACTTGTACACATGGTTATATAAGGGCATAAAGGGTAGGAGCTTGATTTGGGAAGAATCCACTTGTATAACTCTTGTGTCTCATACTTGATAACTAACTCCACATCATCTTATACCTCTTGGATTCTATAGCAATGATCATTATTTTCCTACATATTCATACTTGCTCATAAATTCAACTTTTGATGAAATCATCTCCTAAACCTTAGTTGACTTACCTTGCTTAAAATCCTTTTTAAACATATTTTGGCATCAAAATCTCACATTCTAAGCATCATCTATGATCAAGAATCCTTTGGATTATCTTTACACCTTCCAGATTACCCATTTCACCAACTTTTTCCAATAAATTCTGTAAAAATTTCAAAGTTGATATCATAGAGGTGATATTGTATGAACTATGATATCACATCAACAGTGTCACATCTATGATATCATTCTTATAAAAATCTATATATACATGTAGATTATTAGAAAATTTTTCATTTCCATCATTTCATGCAAGGGAACTTCATGTATGTTTTCTATTAGAGAACCTTCATGGCCTCATATCTTCCTCACCAGACACCCAATTTAAGTAAATTCTTGATTCCTTTCACTCATGAAGTGATCATCTCAATTATGGGGAAGCATGTTGTGCATATTTTTTCCAAATTGCACAAAATTTTTTCCTAACACCTAGAAGATCTATTAGGGATAAGAATCATAAGAGATAATAATATTTTAATCTAATCTAAGCTAATAAAATTAATGTTTCTTTATAATTGATCATTCAAACAATTTCTAAATAATAAATCAAAGATAAGTGATGGATCATCAAGCTAAAATTATTTTTGATCAATTGTTAAATTGTTCAATTAAGGATTTTTCTTGGAATAAGGGCTTTTTCAGAACTAACAAATTTTTCAAACTTTGTAAGCCAAATCAAAAATAAAATTAACTATATCTAGCACTTTGGATCAAAGCCCAAAATTCAATGAAGGGCAATGAATTATTAGGAATTTTTTGAAATTTCTTTTTTGTGATATAGAATTTTTCCTATAACTGAAAATGCCAACAAAAAGAATATCCAAAGCTAGAGAATCATCACAAATAAGGGAAAATAGGCCTAGAGGAAGAGGAAGATAAAAAGGGCAAGATGTAGAATAAATTCCTCCTGCAAAGTAAGAGGCACAGTCCTACTCAATCCATGAACCTATATTAACAATAGGACAATTTGTGCATGCAAAAGCTAATGCATTGCCCATTCTAGAATAAGGACAATGTCTTACACTCTCCAATAAGTGTCTACATGCCATTCAAGAAAAATCCATCATGTCCACTATGATAGTGGAACTCAATTTTGGGCCATTCATGGAGTTTGCACCTATAGATGTTCATGAACAACTTTAAGCCTCACCACTGTGGCACATCATTCCAAGCAATGTTAAATGGTATTTGGGAAAAATCCATAAAGTATGGCATAACAAACAAGATGATGTAACTATAAAGATTGAGGAAGTTACAATGCCATATTTAATTGAAGCAATCACTAGGACACTAAACATACCAAATGTTAGAGCCAACATTTCTCAAATATCAATAAGGTCCTACACAAATGCGATATATTTATAATTGTAGAGGGCATATGGAACTACAAAAAATAGTATAATGGATTATCTACTATAAATAAGATTTACTTTAAGATTAGGACATCATATTTTTTCAACCAAATGACTTAATAAAATTTTCACCTATGTTACTCAAGGAAGTGCTATCTTAATGGGGAAATTCCAAGCAAATATAGCCCATCTATAGTTTTTGGAAATACATAGAAGGATTGCAAAGAAGAAGATAGAAAAACCCACCCTTCCATTTCCTTGTCTTATTAGGAAATTATGCAAATAAGTTAGAATTTTGGTCTATAAAAATGATGTTTTCCAAAAAGCCCAAAATGCTTCATATGCATAAATCTCCAAGAATGACCAAGTAGGATAACTAGTAGGCATTAAGGTTGTAGTAGGGTCAACACTAGTGGCAAATATTCTTGCCATAAGGATAGAACAAGTAGAGTCTAGTGGATCAGCCTTAACTATAGAATGAGCAAGACTGAGTGCTCCATTAGCACAACCACATCACAAACCTTCTATAAGTCTCTTGCAGCAAATGGTTGAAATAATCAATTGGGGTAGTAGGGAATTCTTAAGCATGTACCAAGTAAGGGATAATTCAAGTAGAACCACAGTGTCCATAGGACTTGCCAATGATCAAATATATTTATAGGTGGGAGAGGATAATGATTACACATAACAACATTTTGGAAATGTTGCATCATTTCAAGTGAAGGAGCCAATGTAGTAGTCATGCAACATCAAGATGCAATAGGAGCAACAAAAGTAATAACCAATCACCTCAAGGAGTTATTCAATGTTTCCATTTTAACATCAGTAGACATTTTTGAAGACAAAGATGTAAAAACTTTAGCTAGAACCTTAGGGAAAAAAATCATATCCCTTGCTAAACATGAAGATGCACTAGAAAGACTATTGCAAATAAGATAGGTTATGCATAATCTTTTTGATATCTCCAACGACATCATTGTAGTTGATGAGTAGCTATTTAGTGCACCACGATATCCTGTATGCGATATCGCAGCCTCGCCACGATATTGTGTACACGATATCGTAGTCTGTCTCCTCATCTATAAATAAGAGAAGTTAGTTGGGAGTTAGGAGTCAGTAAGTTTAAAGTTAGTTTTTAGTTTTCATTTTTCTCTCAACCCTTTTCCTCCCAGTGCATGCCCGTAGTGTGATAATTTTAATTGTACGGCATCCTTTATTCGAGTGTGACGTACTTGGACACGCACATGACCAACAATAAAGATCAAGATTACTTCATCATTGCAACATTCACTTAGCTTAATCATTTAATTAATTGTTATTTACTACTTTCTTAGTTAATAACTTCTTACCCTAAACTCCTATTAAATGCCAAATGAGTACGAATTGATTACGAGCATTTAAGTGTGACTACTTGGTAACCCAGTAGCGCTTGGTAATCCCAGTGGTAGTCATGCCCAAAGTCCAAGATGTGTATAGATAATCGAGGAACGAATGCTCATCGCACTTAGGCCAGCTAGATTCTCTCTCACCTTTCCTCTCTTAGCATAGATAATATTACCTTTCATTGCCTTCAGAAGTAGCATTAGGTTAGAACACATCATACACCTCACTCTAGACTAAACCATACGTGACAAAGTTAATACTAGTCCAGGTGGGAAGACAGCGAACTATGACCTAAGGCTAACTGTCTAGATGCCACAACTAGTCCATCTATGGAGTTTGACCGGATCATGCATGTAACACTCATACTCATATGGTTGAGTGTAGGGGTACCTCGCCACTCATCAATAGTACTATCAAAATTAATATCCATAAAAGGAAAGCTAGTTATGAAGAAAACAAGTATGCAACATGAAAAGAGTGAAGTGTAAAGACTAAAAGAAGAATTAGCCACATTGAAAGATGAAAGACAAGATTCTACATGATACATTGCACCAGACTAGTTGGTGCAATTTAGAAATAAAAAAATTGATCAACTAATGGTTAAATAAAAACATATGGAGATGGAAAAAAGATAGTGTGGAATGCTTTAGTAGCATATGGTCAAACATATGCTCATTCTAAGGCTATCACTCCAATAGAAGAAAAAAAATAAGAGAAATACTACAACAAACTTAAGGTTGATAGACATTAAGAAGTAGAAAAACATACTTGAGAAAAGTATTAATCCACTAAGAGAGTAGTTTGCTAGAGTTAACCTCAACATGAGATAATTGTCCTATGAGAATAGAATCCTATAAATGAAAGGAGTATATGCAATTAGATAAAAGTTAGCTATGGAAATCAACATGTGGTAGAATGAGGACAAGAAATATGAAAGGCTCGAAGAACACTTCAAAGGTCAAGTGGGCATGTGCAATAAAATTATTGAGAAAGAAATCCATATGACTAATACTAAAATCAGTTCCATTATGTAGCAAACACTTGATTGGCAACCTATCCTAGATAATCTTAGCCTTGTCCACCAAGCAAAGGTAAAGAATAAGGACCTATAAATAGAGGATTTAATAGAATACATGGGATTAGCAAATCTACACTATGATAACTTAGCCATATTGATAGTAGGTATGCTGAGAATAAAATTAGAGTAGCAAGTGACTACAATATATTGCATGTATGAAAAAGAGTTTGCAAATAGAAAAGATGTACATGAGAAGCTTCACATTGTAAACTCTGAACTACAAGTAGTCAAATTCAATTACCAAGACTAAATAGATGTTTCAGTGAATCTAGCCAAAAGAATAACCAATTATCAAGAATTGTAGAAGATGGCTAGAGCCTTTAAGTTAGAAAAAGCACAATTTGTAGCATGGTATGTCAAGGCTAACAAAATGTTTTCAGAATGACCATGTTCTTGAATACTAACCCCTACAAAGATTGTTGAATTAGCATATACAATGCATGATTCAGGAACTGAAGAGAGAAAGTAGATAACATTGCTAAACAAGTATAAATTTCAAGAAGCTAGATGACAAAGGAAAGAAGCCATCACCACTAAGAACATGAAGTAACCATGCCAAGTTTTGTTTTATTATTTTTTTTTTTATCATGTCTCAATCATGCACTACATGATAATTTTTATAACACCACTTAAACAAAGATGTGATGTTCATGGTAGAGTTACTAATATATATATGTCATGATGTTGAGTTTATGTAGCCTTACAAGTTTGTAATAAAATCTATCCTCCTTTTGTTTGAACTTAAGTATGAGTTTTCAATTAGTTGTGGAGGTATGATAAAAACAATTTTATTATAGACTATAATATCATAGCCTAATATACAATGTCATAGACATGATGTAGTAGGTCATGATCATGCCTATAAATACAAGTCCATTATCATGTCGAAAATAAGTTTTGGCCAACACGTATCAAAATTGTTGGACTTTGTTTAATCGAATTACAGTGAGTTGTGAATGCCCATAGTATGGTGAATTATAGTTGAATGGCACCTTTATTCAAGTGGATTGTTCCTAGACACAGTTCATGAATGGTAATAAAGATCAAGATTGCTCTTTATCATTGCAACATGTCACATAGAATAGATTTACTTTTCCATGTTTCATACTTTTACCATGTTATTTCCATTTCTTAAGTCCTTTAATATTCCAATATTTATTAGTAAGATGGAATAAATACAACTCATTTCAAACATAAAGTGTAAATGTCTGGTAACCCAATAGTGACTTTGCTTGATTCACTTAGTAATAAAGTTACTTGGTAATCCTAATAACAATTACATCAATTCAGGGTGTATATGAAAAACCAAGAACATACACTTATTGTCATAGATTACAATAGCTTTAAATTTTTATTGTCCTTAGTTAATAAAATTTATATCCATTTTTATTATGATTACTTCTAGTATACTTAAAGCCAAACAATATCATTTTATCATATACCTCATTAGGAGTTAAACCATATATTTAGCATCTTGCTAAATTTAAGTGGAAGACAATGATCACGAACTCATTATCAACTCACTAGTATACTTACATTGTCCATCTAGAGATTATGATCTAGTCACACATTAGCACTTATAACTTGTATGGTTGAGTGGTGGAATTCTCTACCACTCATTAGTTGGTAAGGCCTAATCCTTTTCTTACTTCAAATAGACGGCTTTTTTAGGAGGTGTTGGAAGCCAAAAGAAGTGAAACATAGGTACACCCTAAGATTTATAGAAGTTTATAACTCAATGTTACCTAGTAGAATTGAACATGTGACCTAGGGTGATGAGTGGCGAGGTACCCCTACACTCAACCATACGAATACGAGCGTGTATGCGCGATCTGGTCGAACTCCGCAGACTAAATGCCTTAACGCCACAAGAAACACTTGGGGTTAATCGTTCGTTGTCTTCCCAGGCTTGCTTGTATGTGTCACAGTGTATGGTTAA
>MNCI01010880.1:449720-460522 GCA_015680685.1 Gnetum montanum
TACAATTACATTCACCACACTGCTGGTAGACATTGGAAAAATAATCTAACTTTGGAGGGATCAATTTGCCAAAGTTTCACTACAATCTAAACTCTAATGCCAAAACAAGGAAGATCTGCTTCTTATTTATAGACATTGTGGCAGACTGCGATATCGCGTCCCATCAACAACAAAGGTATTGGGTTTTAAAATGGCCTAAACTGGTGTTCTAATTCCAAATGTAGGTTTTAGAAGGGCAAAAAATTATAGGTGTTTCTATTGACTATGTTGGGTTCCACATAATCTAGCAACTATTATGAAATGTAGTGAAAACCCAAATCACCCACCACTACTACACTGGGTATAATGGATGGGAATTGGCTTGCCAGTGCTAGTTTTTACTAGTAAATAGTGAAAAAGGCTTTTGAAAATGTTGAAGATAGTTCAAAACAAGTTTTGAACATGTTAAAATAAGTTTTTGGGCTAAGAATTTTGGTGGGATCCTCCTTCTAGTGCCAGAAACTATAGTGCCTGGAAAATTTGGTCGATGGAAAATTGAAAATCCTAGGCTATAACAACCTAACCTTAAATACCAAGGGCCTTCAAAAATACGATCCAAGGTGCCCTGGATGGTATTTTCAATTACCTAAGGACTTACAAAGTGTAAATAGGAAAATAAATTGTAGATTCAACTAAAAATAAATTAACATAGAATAAAATTTTGAATAAAATCTACACTACAAATGAATTGAAAACTTTATTTAATGAAAGTGTAAAGTTCAAAGAGTACAAATGGTGTGCTCAAATGCACAAGAAGCTAGCTTGGATGAAACATGAAGCATGTTGGAGCTAGTAGGATGTGTTCTATAATCGATCTCTATGGTCTAGATACTTCCTAGTTCCAATTGCTTAAGACTCCTTGCCAATTTTAGCTCAAATCTACAACTTTGGAGTGGAAATGGTGTGAAAAATGGTGTTTGAATTTGGTAGTAATGGGATTGTGCTGAGAGACTTGATGCTCAAGTAGATACAAATAACCTTTAAAAGCCTTACAAATGCCAAGAAGTAGGTGTAAAAATGCTTGAGGTTGCAAAGGTTGCTAGGTTTCTTGGTTACAAAAATATTCAAAATTGCTAAAAATTGTTGGGAATTTGAATATGGTATTTAAGGTTAGCTTTTATAGGTTTTATGTTGTTGATTTCATGCTACAAATTATTGTCATGATTGCTGATAGATTGATGTTGGTTGCAAGTGTAAAGGCTATGATTTTCTACGTAGTTGACCATTTCTAGTAAGTTTTGATGTAGTAAAGCCATCAAAACCCATCCACATACTAAAAATAGTAAACAAAATTTTGTGACTATGCTGGCCTTCACCTTGACTAGGTTGGCCTTTGAAGACTATGTTGGCCTTCACCTTGACTACGTTGGCCTTTGAGGGCTTCATTGATATCTATTGAAATCTACTGAAATCATGGTGACTATGCTAGCCAAATTGCATTTATTGGAGATCCACCACCATTGAAAATTTGTTATGACACACTGGCCATTATTGGAAAAATGGAAATCCCAACATACCAACATTGGTCTTGTAGCTACGATGGGTTTTGTGGTGACTACATTTGGTGTTGTTGGAAAAAATGAAAAACCCAACACCATCTACACTAGGGGTAGATAGTTTTAGTGTAGTTGAGGCTGTGCCTCTACAAAACCTATGAAAATGCCAAATGTGGTAGTCCCCAAGGAATTTTTAGCCTTCCCAAGCCCATATACAGACATAATAGCACTTTTTCCACTTGGGAAGTAAGACAGTATGAAAAATTGTAACTCATGGGCTACAAATCTTACATTTACAATAAAATCCTACCTCAAGTTGGATGGTGAAGGTTACAAGTGGCAACATGCATTGTCTAGGTGGTGTTTCATATGCCAACATTGTTAATGATGTACTCAAAGGTTATGAGACCATCATGCACTTTGATGAAGCTTTAACTACACATGAAGCCAATGCTTCTATCATCATAACATTACCCTTTGGTGAAATTCAATCTTTTGCTTATCGTTTTCAATTTTCATGTACCAACAACATGGTCGAATATGATGGATTAATTAGAGGGATAATGATAGCTTGTAACCATAGAATTACTTTAATGATAAAAGATGACTCACAACTAGTGGTTAATCAAGTAACTGAAGTCTATGCTTGCAAAGATAAACATTTACAATCCTACTGTGATCTAGCAAAAACACTCTTCTTACAATTCATAGATGTTGGCATCCAAAAAATTCCTTGAGTTAAGAACACTTTACCTAATGTCATTAGCACCTTAGCCTTATGTGTGATGCCTAATGTGTTTAGAAAGTTGCTTTCCATGATGGAAAATTATACTCTTTCCATCATGCAAAACACTTAAGACACCTCAATAGCAAGCATTGATAATGTTCCTCAACAAGAGTTGATGAGGGGTGACATACCCCTATGCTCAACCATATGAATACAAGAGTTTCACGCACGTTCCGATCAAATTCCAAGGACTAAGTGCCTATGCGCCTTTGCGGAACAAGGATGGGTTAGTTGACCGTTGTCTTCCCAAACTTACTTGTATATCATGATTGTATGGTTAAGTAAGTTTGAGGCATATGATTTTTATAACTTTTATGTTTTTATGTCCTGCTGCTAATAAGGGAGGAGAGAGAGATAACTAAGTGACTAATTTAACATAACTACTGATTAACTAGGCTTTAAACTAATCCAAACACCTGTATCCATTCTCACTTTCTATACACATCTTGAACCAGCACAACACCATTGGGATTACCAAATGCTAATCGTTACTGGGTTAACAAGTGTTACACGCATGCTCGAAGTCATCATACTGTGTGTGCTAATAACAGAAATGTAAAGTGCATAAAATAAAATAAAATAAATGTAGAAGAAAATAAAATAAAAGAAATGAGTAAGAGAACAAATCTCAAATGCTACAAGGATGAATCCAAGATCTTATCTTTATTATTGTACACAAGGTATGCTTAGGTACACAATGCTTGAATAAAGATCCATCCACACTTCGACCTCCTATTGTGGGCACTTGGAAAATACTCTAACTATAAAAGTTTTTTTACTTGACTCTTAAAAGACTCCTAAAATACTTCCCTTGAAAGAATTCCTTCCAAGACTCCCTCCTCCTAAATTGTGTGCCTAGGCACTGTATTTATCGGCTTGGGAGCAACTACTCTAATAATTAGAAAAACTACCACTCTAATATTAGAGAAATTGCCACTCTAATTTTAGAGAAACTACCACTCTAATAATTAGAAAAACTACCACTCTAATAATTAGAAAAATTTCCACTCTAATAATTAGAATAAACCACTAGAGTAAGTGCTCTCATCAAGAGTGGTATGATGACATCAAGTTTTATTTAATGCATGTTAAACCTCCACAAAACCTGATGAGTGGTGAGGTACCCTACACTCAACCATATGAATACGAGCATTCATGCACGATCTGGTCGAACTCCATGGACAGGCTAGTTGTGGTATCTAGATAGTTACACGTTGATCGCAGTTCCCTGTCTTCCCACCTGGATTAGTATTTGCTTTGTCACATATGGTTTAGTCCAGAGTGAGGTGTACGATGTGATCCTAAACTAGTGCTACTCCTAGAGACAATGGAAAATAATCTTGATCAAACTAATAAGCAATAGGAAATGAAGTCTAAGCTAGCCTAAGTGCGATGAGCATCTATTCCTTAATCATCCGTACACATCTTGGACCTCGTGCATGACTACTACTGGGANCTTAAATAATTAAAACTAAGTGAATGCTGCAATGATGAAGTGATCTTGATCTTTATTGTTGATCATGCATGTGTCCAAGTATGTCACACTTTAAAAAAAGTTTCATACAATTACAAGTATCACAGTGCAGGCATGCACTTGGGAAAATAGTCTAACTCCTACGAAAACAAACTACAAGAGCTTCCCTACAATTAACCCAAAATATGCCTAAGTGTGATGGAAGCACACTTATGTATAGGCTAGAATAGATGCTATGTAAACGAGGCTACGTATACGGGGCCTAGTATACGAGGCCTAGTATACAAGGCCTAGCGCAGCCATCGATAACCATGATTCATCATACCCCCACAACTGAATAAGAACTCGTCCTCGAGTAAAAGAAAGTGAGGAACAAGCTCAATTGAATACACAGTGGATAGGTATGGGATTATTGACTGACTAGAAATTTATTCATGCTGCAGTGGATATGAAAAAATTGGGACACATACAAAAAATGATAGAATTTATCGAAACTCATATGGTTCCTGGTGGTGGTGGTTCCTCCATGGGTCTCTTCCCTTGTCTTGTGCATCAAGCTTCTGAGATTGATACCATTGAAGAAGCACCTAATGTTTCTCCTCTTATATCTAAGGATTATGAGTCATCCATGGTGATGTTCCAATGTTTGATGGAGTCAGCATATCCCATGGACACGGCAGCTACGGGAACACTTGATTGGCCTTGACATGCATGCCACAAATAGCTATCGTTCCTCTTCATAGGCTCAGGCCCTGACCTCTCCTCCTTTTTCTTGGATAGATTATGCAGTAACAGGAGTTCAATGATGGATGTTGAATGATTGTGCCTTCTACTCTACATGTTTTGCATGAGGTCCTTGGCCTCTGCCTCCCCCAGGTCGTTTGGTTGCACCTTGAGAAGGTCCTCCTTGTTTTTTTCTTTTAGGGGCCATACATAATCAAACAAAGATCAATTATTAGTAAGGTTATTAAAAAAATTTTAATGGTTTCATATCTTACTCATTACCTTTAATAAATGTTGAATTCTTTACTTAGTGTGATTTTAGAGTTAGAAATTTTTCAAGGAAGTTGCCCTAAAAGTTTAATTTCTGACCTGGTTTTGAGTAACGTTTGATAAAATGGTGACAAAGAAAAGAATAGATTTGACAATGAAGTACTTGGAGGGTATAAGATGATGTGGTGGTGTGCAACAAGTACAAATTACAAAAGTCACGCAAGTGGATCCTCCCCAAAGCAGGTTCCTACATATAATGCCCTTGCGTAACCATGTCTTAAAATGTCCGTAGGCACTAGTAGGGTTAAATGTAATCTATGTCGATGCAACAAAACACACACATGTTGATACCACCGTGATGAGATATGAATTCAATGTTATACAAGACACGAGTCATAATTACATGAATAGCGAGATGAGGTCAATTGTAGAAGGGATTGTAGAGATTCGGACATGAGGTAATTGACTCAGGGCACAATGAATTCTCAGTGTAAGGAATGATTAATGTGTCATTAACCTATCGCTCAAAAATCAAGACCAAGTCTATTCCTCTAATTGGTGACATCACATTATTTTTTTTGAATGATAGACAACAATAAGAGCACCATGATAGCAAGGTGTACAATCACTTGGCATTTTGATCAAGGGAGGAGTGATTCAGAATTTATTTGCGAAACTTTGATCTTGATCTTTTCTTCTTCTTCTTCTTCTTTTTCTCTATGTGGCCACTTTTGCACACTCTTCTTACTCTCTTTCTTTTTCTGGGTGGCCGCTTTGGCGGACACTTCTTTGATTTTTTGAATGTTTAATCTAGAGAAGCCACCTACCTTTAGGCATGGGTGCATGTCTTTCCAATGGGACCCCCCTAGAATAGCATTGAGTTTCCTTGATTATGTGCCTTTTGATTACTTTTACTCCCATTTTTTGTTAGATCTACAAGGATCTTAGTACAACCAAGCTACATGATAGCACCTACAAATGTTACCAAAGAGAGTCCACAAGTTCCCTTGATGTCACACCCTGGCCATTCTCTCTTAGTCCATCATTTTTCACTCTAGGCATAATGAGCAAAAAATTACTTTTAAGTTTCATGATGACAAGAATATCATCGTACGCAGAGTAGAACCTCTTATTAATAGAATGGTTGGGTGGATGTGATGGGTTTGCTATCTAAATAATTAATTACTTGAAACTTGATAGCATGGAAAAACACCTCAACCAATGAGTCACATGAGTGTTTTATTCATAGATGAGATTACTCATAAAAAGATAAAAGGACAAAAACATAAAACAATAAATTAGAAGGTGAAAAACTAGAAAACAAAAAGTTGAAAAATTAAAGAAATAGAGAAATATTTATTAATTCTGTGTTGTTAGAATGGAGGATACCCCCCATAGCTAAATGGTTGAGCATGGCTAGAATTAATAAATGGAAGGTGGGGATCCTTGCATGTTGAAAATAGTGGGACTTGGTCATACTTACCCCATTGGGGTTCACACACTTGATTAGAGTTGACATAGTAGGGAAAGTTATAAGATGTGGTTAATTTATAAGGAGTTGACCCACTATGGTACTTGTGACCATAAGATGGTATGCAAGGATCAACATGTCTCCCCATGTGGAAATATTCATTGGGCCCCATGGTTATTGGAGTGTTGATTGTTGGCCTAGATAGAGTAACAAGAGGCATTAAGTTTGAGGAGGCAGATGCATCATAGCATTGAATTTGTGCTAAGTTGGAGGATGCAGTGGTTTTGGAACTATTATGTCTCTTTCTACAGTCCTACCTAAAGAAAGGATGCTTTCAATGTTGTGGAGGGTTTCCACTGCTATTGATGGTAGCAACACAAGTAATGTTCATGGGTTGGTGTTGTGGTGTAAAGTCTTCTGGCACAACTGATGGCGATGTAGAAGAGGGTGAAGTATAAGAATATTGAGGTTGAGGAGAAGTGTAAGGAACGTGAGGTGTTGATTTTGTTGGAGAGGACATGGGCGGATAGTACTCGAGAGAATGATAATAATGAGGTGAGGTAGAGGATGCTGATCCCATTGGGGAAATAAGGTGTTGAACATAATAAGAATTTGGTGTTGGGACATACGAAGGGTATGGTCTAGTTGGTAGTGGCCTCCCCCACGACTAAGGTTTTTGCCATTGTGGTTGAACCTGATATTTCTGTACAAAATCTAGATGTAACATTCCTCCCCAATGCTCATGTAAATGTGACAAAACTAGACATTGGCCTTTGGGATGATCATATAGAAAGATGTTACATTGATATGTGAAANGATTGGCAAAGATGATTCCACCTTCTTGAAGTGAGTTGATTTCTCCTCTTCATGATCATGGACCCTAGTTAAGTTGAGATTGTGGTCTTGTTGAGAACTTTCAACATTCTCCCATTTGGCTATTTCTCCTTCTTCTTTTGCTACCTGCTTAATAACCTCTTGGAATTGATGGGTTCGTAGCTCATATAGTTGACCTTGGGTGTACATCCCTAGGATCTCCCTTGTTTCATTATGGAGCCCATCTATGATATGGTACATTAGCCTTTCCTCGGAGAACCCATGGCCTGGGAAGTTGTTTAACAATGCATAATATCTTTCTAAGGCCATGTCCAAGGGTTCATGATGCACTGGTTTTCATTCTTGGATTTGTCTTCTAAGGCTGACACCCTTGCATAGGTTTGATATCTGTCATTGAAGAGTTCTACCATTGTCGGCCAATGTCGAATTGATTTATATCATACTTTTGCTTTGCCAACGAGTGTCAAAGGAAAGATCTTAAGTTTTTTCCATCCATTATCAATGTCATTCCATGCACAGGCATCATGGAAGGCTTGTAGATGATGTTGGGGATCTAATTCATAGCCTCCTGAAAACTTAGGAAAGTTGTTTAAGTCAAGCCTAGGTAGAAACTTTCCTTACGATGCCTGCAAGGTATTTGAATAGCCTCTTGTATTTCCATTAAGCTTGTAGTGGCTAGTAGGGGTGCATCATCACTAGGTATGTTATGCAGTTATGAGTTGGGATGATGTTGTTTGCATTGATGCTCATAGGAGACCCCTACATCAAATTGGGTACTTCAAACTTCATCTTCATTATCATATAATTTTTTGGTTCTCCATTGAGTTGCCCTACTAGTTGTTGCATTGTCATAGTCTTGTGAGAGAGACATTGTTGTGAAATTGTGTGTGAATTTGAATGTAAATTTTTGTAATTATTTCTCCCTAAAAGATATATCATTAATTCCTATACAACGACCTTGTATGATATAACTAATCTAGATAACTAGCACCATCCCCGACAATGGCACCAATGATGAGTGACGAGGTAACCCTACACTCAACCATACGAATATGAGCGTTCACACACGATCCAGTCGAACTCCATGGATAGGCTAGTTGTGGTATTTAGATAGTTACACGTTGATCGCAGTTTTCTGTCTTCCCACCTAGACTAGTATTTGCNAAAATGAAGTCTAAGCTAGCCTAAGTGCGATGAGCATCTGTTCCTTAATCATCCGTACACATCTTGGACCTCGTGCATGACTACTACTGGGATTACCAAATATAGATCCTAGGTACGCTACTAGGTTACCAAGTAGTCACACTTAAATGCGCATGATTAATTCGTACTCATTCTGTAGTTAACAACAAGAATAGTAAATGATGGTAAAGAAATATTAACTAAGAAAACAATAAATAACAATAACAATTAAAAATAATACTTAAATAATTAAAACTAAGTGAATGCTACAATGATGAAGTAATCTCGATCTTTATTGCCGATCATGTATGTGTCCAAGTATGTCACACTCAAATAAAGGTTCCATACAATTACAAGCATCACATTGCAAGCATGCACTTGGGAAAATAGTCTAACTTATATGAAAACAAACTGCAACAGCTTTCCTACAATTAACCCAAAAGATGTCTAAGTGTGGCAGAAGCACATTTATTTATAGGCTAGAATAGATGCTATGTAAACAAGGCTGCGTATACGGGGGCTAGTATACGGGGCCTAGTATATGCAGCCCTCGATAACCATGATTCATCATACTCCCATGACTGAATAATAACTTGTCCTAGAGTCAAAGAAAGTGAGGAACAAGCTCAATTGAATACACAATGGATAGGTATGGGATTATTGACTGACTAGAAATTTATTCATGCCATAGTAGATATGAAAAAATTGGGACATAGACACAAAATGATAGAATTTATCAGAACTCATATGGTTCCTGGTGGTGGTGGTTCCTCCATGGGTCTCTTCCCTTGTCCTGTGCATCAGGCTTCTGAGATTGATACCATTGAAGAAGCACCTAACGTTTCTCCTCTTCTATCTGAGGATTATGAGTCATCCATGGTGATGTTCCAATGTTTTATGAAGTCAGCATTTACCATGGGCATGGTAGCTGGGGGAGCACTTGATTGGCCTTGACATGCATGCCGCAAATAGTTGTTGTTCCTCTTGATAGGCTTGGGCCCTGACCTCTCCTCCTTTTTCTTGGATAGATTATGTAGTAACAGGAGTTCCATGATGAATGCTGAATGATTATGCCTTCTACTTTGCATGTTTTGCATGAGGTCCTTGGCCTCTGCCTCCCCTAGGTCATTCAGTTGCACCTTGAGAAGGTCCTCCTTGTTGTCTTCTTTTAGGGGCCATCTATAATCACACAAAGATCAATTGTTAGTAAGGTTATTGAAAAAAGTTCAATGACTTCATACCTTACTCGTTGCCTTTAATAAATGTTGAATTCTTTACTTAGTGTGATTTTAGTGTTGGAAAATTTTCAAGGAAGTTGCCCTAAACGTTTAATGTCAGACTTGGTTTTGAGAAACATTTGATAAAATGATGACAAAGAAAAGAATAGATTTGGAAATGAAGTACTCGGAGGGTATAAGATGATGTGGTGGTGTGCAATAAGTACAAATTACAAAATTCATGTAAGTGGATCCTCCCGAAAGTAGGCTCCTACCTATAATGCCCTTGCATAACCATGCCTTAAAATGTCCGTAGGCACTAGCAGGGTTAAATGTAATCTATGCCGATACAATGAAACACACACATGTTGATACCACCGTGATGAGATATGAATTTAATGCTATACAAGACACGAGTCACAATTATATGAATAGCGAGATGAGGTAAATTGTAGAAGGGATTGCAGAGACTCCAACATGAGGTAATTGACTCAGGGCACAATGAATTCTCATTGTAAGGCATGATTAATGTGTCATTAACCTGTCGCTCAAAAATCAAGACCAAGTCTATTCCTATGATCAGTGACATCGCATTATTTTTTTTCAATGATAGACAACAATAAGAGCACCATGATAGCAAGGTGTACAATCACTTGGCATTTTGATCAAGGGAGGAGTGATTCAAAATTGCTTTGCGACACTTTGATTTTGATCTTTTCTTTTTCTTCTTCTTCTTTTTTTCTCTGTGTGGCTGCTTTGGCACACTCTTCTTACTCTCTTTCTTTTTCTGGGTGGCCACTTTGGTGCACACTTCTTTCATTTTTTGAATGTTTAATCTAGAGATGCCACCTACCTTCAGGCATGGGTGCATGCCTTTCCAGTGGGACCCCCTAGAATAACATTGAGTTTCCTCGATTAAGTGCCTTTTGATTACTCTAACTTCCATTTTTTGTTAGATCTATAAGGATCTTAGTACAACCAATCTACATGATAGCACCTATAGATGTCACCAAAGAGAGTCCACAAGTTCCCTTGATGTCACACCCTGGCCATTCCCTCTTAGTCTATCATTTTTCACTCTAGGCATAATGAGCACAAAATTACTTTTAAGTTTCATGATGACAAGAATATCATCATACCCAGAGTAGAACCTCTTATTAATAGAATGGTTGGGTGGATGTGGTGGGTTCACTCTCCAAATAATTAATTACCTGAGACTTGATAGCATGGATAAACACCTCAACCAATGAGTCACATGAGTGTTTTATTCGTAGATGAGATTACTCATAAAAAGATAAAAAGACAAAAA
>MNCI01010880.1:460922-521886 GCA_015680685.1 Gnetum montanum
TGAAGTATGAGAATATTGAGGTTGAGGAGAAGTGTAAGGCACGTGAGGTGGTGATTTTGTTGGAGAGGACATGGGCAGATAGTACTCGGGAGAATGATAATGATGAGGTGAGGTAGAGGATGCTAATCCCGTTGAGGAAACTGCCACTCTAATAATTAGAAAAATTTCCACTCTAATAATTAGAATAAACCACTAGAGTAACCGCTCTCATCAATAGTGGTATGATGACATCAAGTTTTATCTCATGCATGTTAAACCTCCATAAATCTAACTGCTTCTCAAAAGGATGCTATATGTAAAAGCTCAAAACAATATATCATTGTAGCTGATAACGCAATATGTTGAAGGTCCTACAATGATGTGTTATTAGTATGCTTGAGTAAAGTAGAAGCTCATACAGTCGTAGAATAGGTACATAATGGGATGTGTGAAGAAAATATAGGACCTAGAGCCATGCCCAGAAAGATTAGATGCTTAGGATACTGTTAGTCCTATATGGAAAGTGACTGCTTGTAGAAAGTAAAAACATGTGACATTTATCAATGGTACAACAACCTAATAGATGTTTCACCAATTGAGTTATGCTACTTAGATCACATGGCCATTCCAATGATGGGGAATTAACATAATTGGACCTATAATGCCTAATTTCTTCATAGGACATAACTTCAACATCATTGCAACTGAGTATTTCAGAAAGTAGGTTGAAGCTATTTCTCCAAGGAAAACAACAACATAATAAGGCTATAAATTCATATTAGATAACACAGTATCTTATTTTGGACTACTTTTAATCATTATTAGAGATAAAAAACCATAGTTTACTAGGCAAGAAATGTAAACCTTTTGTTAACAATTAAACATTAAGAATTCTTTTTCATCACCTTACTATTCACAAGCCAATGGCCAAGATGAAACCAACAACAAAGTCATTGTTAATCTTCTAAAGAAAATTCTAACTAATGGAAAATATAAATGGCATGAACAACTAGTGTATGCACTTTGGGCTTATAAGAAGACCTTTAGAATTACAATTAATGCCACATCATATAGCTCGGTTTATGGATATAAAGCCATTTTCCCTCTTGAATTGTAGATAAGGGTAAGAGAGATTAAATAAGAAAGCAATAAATAACAATTAAATAAATAAATAAATAACAAAGTGAATGCTACAATGAAGAAGTAATCTCGATCTTTATTTCCGGTCATGTGCGTGTCCAAGTACGTCACACTCGAATAAAGGATGCCATACAATTATATTCACCACACTGCGGGTAGACACTGGAAAATAATCTATCTTTGGAGGGATCAAATTGCCAGAGTTTAGCTACAATCTAACTCCTAATATGTGAAACAAGGGAGACCTACCTCTTATTTATAGAACTAGCGGCGGGTTGCGATATTGCTTATGCGATATCAAGGCCCATGCGATATCATGGCAAATGAGATATTGCGTACGTGATATCGCATCCCATGCGATATCATGTCCCATCATACCCCCACAACTAAATAAAAACTCATCCTCGAGTTACAGTGATTACACAGTGGATAGGTATGGGATTATTGGACAGAAAAAGAAATGGGATGATACTGCAATGTGGGAAGAAAAAAAAATAAAGACATAACACATAGAATATGTTACTATTACAAAAATTTGGAACTCATGTAGTTCCTAGTGGTGGTGGCTCCTCCATTGGTGCCTTCCCTTTGTCTTGTGCTCTAGGTTTTGAGGTTTGATGATGCTGAAGTATGGCATGGAGCTTCCTCTCTTTAGTTTGAGGGTCTTGTACCATCCATGCTAATGTTCCAATGTTTGACAGAGTCGGAACCTCCCATAGATACGGTAGTTGTGGGAAAATTTGGTTGGCCTTGACATACCAAGCTGCGAACACCCGTCGTTCCTCCTCATAGGCTCTGGCTTTGTTCTTGTATTTGTGAAGGTCTGTTAGCCATCAAGCCAAGTTGGTTGGAAAATCTTTCTATCCCTGGTAGCTAGCTTTTACCACCTCAAGTTCAGAATTTGCAACATCCAATTTTTCCAAAAGCTTCTTATGTTTTGCAAATTTTGCTTTGTATTTGATGTGGGTGGAAGCTACCTGCTGCTTGAGCTCTGTTCTTGGATGCCTTGCTATTAACATGGTAAGGTTGGCATATTTGAGGTTTGCCAACTCCATGTATTCTATCAAGTCCTGAATCTACAGGTCCCAGTTCTTAACTTCCGCTTGGTGGGCAAAGGCATATGTGTCCAATACGGCCCGCCATTCAGTGTGCTGAGCACTAATAGTGTTGATCTGGGACTTGGCCATATGGAACTCCTTCTCCAAGATTTTTTTGTACATCCCCACCTGATCCTGGAAGTGCTCCTTCAGCTTCTCATGTCGTTTAGACTCATTCTACCACGCGCTTATCTCAATTGCTGACTTTTGACGAATGGCGCGTACCTCCTCCATCAAGAGGGTTCTATTTTCTCTGGCTAAACGGCTCACGTCTCAATTGACTCAGATAAATTTTTCTCATAATTGATGAAACTGTTTATCGAGAACATTCTTTTGCTTTTCCACAGTGGTCAACCAAAGATTGTCTACAACCAGCTGCTTGTTTTCTTCTTGTAAGGCCTTGAGTGCCTTAGGATGCGCATGAGTTTGCACCTATGTTGCGAAGGCATCCCAAACAGCCTTCTCTTTTTCTTCAGCCACCTTTTTATTCTCTATGATTAGTTTGGTTAGCTACTCAGTTCTAAGGTTTTCTAACTAGTTTGTGGGAACAAATTGCAAAGGATCTCGCTGTGTTGCTTGTAAGGCCATGAGCTACTCTTGTAGTTTTTGCACTTTAGCTTCAGCATGCTTAGCCCTTACCTCTGTTAAGACCAGCTTTTCTTTTGTGGAAATGAGGTTTGACTTAATTACTGTAACATCCTAAGGGATTTCCAATAGGGACTTCATTACTTGTCTTGTTTGAAGAAATCAATCAAGTGCATCCTCATGTTCTGCAGGAGTCATTGAGGTTCCAGCTAAGGTTTGAGCATCCCGTGCTCCTATGAGATCTACCGGTGGCACAATAGGTATGTTGAAGGATTCTTTGATGTGGACTGCGACCACTTCTGTAGCTCCTGCGGCATTCTGGTGTTGTATGACCACCACGGTGGCCACTTCACCAGTCTCTAACTGCACCTGGAAAGATGCCTCGTTTCCTGAGATCTGTTGTGACCATCTACTTTCCCCTCCTCCTGTTTAAATGGATACTTCTCCCCTTGTGTGATCCAATGAAACCGTAGGCTAAATGGCATCATCGATGATGTGAAAGAGGTTTGTGTCATCATGACTTCCCCAACTAACCATCTTAGCAATGGTCCTAAGATGGCTCATCAACTGTCTGTAGTCTTGTGGCAGTGGCGACTGATCTTGGCTTATGCTAGGCCCTACTTCTTGTTATTGTCTGGGACTCATGGTTGGAGGTTGACTGGGTCCAGCCATATTTTCTTCCTCTTCTTTTGGTCCCAACACTTCACCAGTGCTTTTTCTTGGAGCTCGTGCCTTTAGGAATTTAGCATATGAAGCAGTTTGGGCTTTTCGGAGGATGTCATTGGTGTATCCTCGAATACCAGCATGTCGGAAAAGCTTCCTGATAAGACAAGGGAAAGGTAGCACCATCTTCCCTATCTTTCATTCTTCAAACTACCTCAAGATCTCTGTCAAATATAGATGGGGTAGGTTAGCGTTAACCTTTCCCATCAACACTACACATCCTCTAACTGCATACATTGATATCCTTTTTAAGCCCTTTGTGGGGAAGAGGTGATATGTCCTAATTTTTAAGTAAACCCTCTCTTCCTTCGTCAATTCGCCAAATGCCTTATCTCTGCCATAAGCCTTCTCCAACCAATCCTTTCACACATCAGGGTCGGAACGGGTCGATAACCGAGCAACCTGAGGCCCTATATTCAGAAGGTTTAACACTTCCAAAATGGCCTGGACAGAGAAGTCAACTGTCATACCACAAATATTAACAGTGGTGCCTTGCTCCCTATTATGCCAAAATTGGTACGTCTCTCCTAAGTACCAAGCATCGCTTTCAGAGAGGATAGGCCATAAGGGAGACCCTTTGAGGTGATCCCTAACAACCTCAGGAGCGAACTCTACAAATGATTCAAAGTTCAACTCCATAATCATTGTAGCAAATGTGGAATTCTCAGGATAACCTGAACACAATCATGGGGCAATGTGAGTTGTTGTCCTGGTTCAAGTGCTGAGGCAGCTCCTCCTTTTGCCTGCCCGGACTATCCGGTAGGAGGTTTATCTTGATGAATGTTGAATGATTACTCCTCTTGTTATACATGTTGTCCAGTAGGACCTTATCTTCCACCTCTCCAAGATCATTTCTTTCCACCTTGAGCAGGACCCTCCTATTGTCCACGTTTCAGGGCCATTTACAATCACATGGGCCAAGCGTTAGTAAGGTTGTTTTTGAAGTCAAGTTATACCTTACTACTTGCCTTTATTAATGATCTTATGTTATTACATGTGATAGTGCCCGAAATTTTGTAATAATGAGTCTTGTGAATTAGTTGGTTTCCATTTTTAATTTCCCACTATACCTAAGGGTTAAATTATTTTTAGGCACAATTATTCTAAGTGTTAGAGTTAATTACCCTAATTGATGTTCTTTGGGCGATGATAAATTTCAAAAATGTTAGGCACTTTTCGGCAACTTTCTCTCCCCCACGACTAAGTTGAACACTCTGGGTTCAAGTAGGTTCAAATGGAATTAAAATTGGAGTACCAGCGATCGAGATATGAGTAGAAAAGCAAGGGTCACTCAATCGTAAGTCGTAGAGAAAAATTTCAAAAACTCCCCCCGTGTGAATGACAAAATGATGCTAAGTGTTGCGGGGGGAGGGGGGCATCCTATTTATAGGTGGCAAGGACGTGATATCGTGTATAGTACATCGCGTATGTGATATCATGTCCATAGTGACATGAGACACCATGGAAATACCAAATTTTTAAAGGATTGTCTTGAAATTAACATTGAAAATTGAGGACATTGGCTAGTATCAAGATGTTCTAGGGCAATTTCATGAATTCGAGAGGCACCATTAAGGATGACGGTGTGGATTTTGTCAATAAAACTTTGGGTGGTAAGAAAAAGGTTATGTGATGGTACATAGGAATGTTGAAATTTAGAGGGGTAATAGTAGGGAAAGAATGTTATGAAAAATAAGTTGAGGGTGAGAAATGGTGTGTGTGAGCGATGTCATAAGTGAAGATTACAGAAGATTACACAAGTGGGTCCTCCCCAAAGTAGGTTCCAACCTATAATGCCCTTGTGTAACCACACTTCATATGTTCGTGGGCATTAGAAGGGTTAAATGTAATCTGCACTAACTCCACAAAACACACACATGTAATTATCACCAGAATGAGGTAAGAATTCTATGTTACACACGACACGAGCTACAATTACACAAACAGTGAGATGAGACGAAGTATAGAAGGGATCGTAGAGATTGAGACATGAGGTAACTGACCCAGGGTATAGTGAATCCTGCGTGAATAGTGTGATTAACATGTCATTAACCCATCGTTCCAAGATCAGGACCAAGTCCATTCCTCTAATCAGTGACATCGCATTGTTTCATCCCATGATGAGCAACTATGAGAGTACCATAACAACATAGCATACGATCACTTGGCGTTTTGTGCAAGGGAGGTTTGTTTTGTGGTACTTTCTTTTTCTTCTTTATTTTTTTTCTTCTTCTCTATTTTTTCACTTTACTGAATCCAGAGAAGCCGCCAACCTTTAGGCATGGGTGCATGTCTTTCCAGTGTGACCCCCTAGAACAACATTAGATTTTGAGTGCCCATTTGATTAATCTTACTCCCATTTTTTGTTAGATCTACAAGGATCTTAGTACAACCACGTTGCATGACAACTCTCACAGACATCACCATAGAGAATCTGCAAGTTCCCTTGATGTCACACCCTAATCATTCCCTCTTGGTCCATCCTTTTTCATTCTAGGTACAATGAACACAAAATTAATTTTAAGTTTTAAAATGTCAAGAGTATCACTATACCCTTGAATAGAACCTCTTATTGGTAGAATGGATGAGTGGGTGTAGTGGGCTCACTGTCCCCATAATTGATCACTCATGACTTAATAACATAAAACACACCTCAACCAACGATCCACATGAGTGTTTTATTCGTAGATGAGATTACTTACAAAAAAATGTAGAAACACAAAAACACAAAAAGATGAAAAGATAAAACAAAAAGCTGAAAAATGAAAAACTGGAAAAAAAGTTGTAAAATCAAAGAAAATAAAAAGTGGTTATTAATCCTGCTTGTTTTTAGGATGGGGGATATCCCCCATAACTAAACGGTTGAGGATGGCAAGGATTAATAAATGGAAGATGAGGATCCTTGCATGTTGGAAATATTGGGGTCCAGTCATACTTATCCCCTCAGGGTTCACACACTTGATTATAGTAAGCATAGTGGGGCAATTTATACAATGTAGTTCCCGGATAACAAGTTGACCCACTATGATATTTGGGATCGTTAGATGGTATGCAGGGATTAGGATGTTTCCTTCCATGATTGTGTTCATTGGGCTGTATGGTTGTATGGAAGGAAACTGTTGTTTCTTCTTAAGGTTTAACTCTTGTGGTATTTGTTGGGTGAGGAGATAGGTAAGAATGCTATTGTACCAGTTTGTCTCCGTGGGTGACTAATTATTCACTACACCAACAAAGAGGAATTCATCAAGGAAATAATTAGAAATTAGATACTCATCGTCTTTATTGTCCCATCACAACTAAGATAAATGATCAGCAACTACGTTCTCGGTGCCTTTACGATTGATCATCATAAGATCGAACTCTTGTAAGATTACAAGCCATCGTATGATACGAGGGCTTACCATTGGCTTATTCATGAGGAACCAGATCAAACTATGATATGTATGTATATATACTTTATATCCCAATACATAGTTTCTAAACTTTTCTAGTGCAAACACTATAGCCATTAATTCCTTCTCTGTGGTAGTGTAGTTAAGTTGTGCACCAGTGATACTTCTACTTGCATAGTGGATGTAATAAGGATGCTTTTGGTCATCTAACTATGTAAGTACAACTCCTAAGGGATAGTTGGACATGTCAGTCATGATATGAAATAGTTTGAACCAATCAAGAGCTTATAGACTGGATGCTTCTACTAGCTTTTGTTTTAGAAGTTGGAAAGCTAGTTTGCATTCCCTGGTCCATTCGAAGGGTATGTCCTTTTTTGTTAATTCCACCAATGGTTTGGCAACCTTTAAAAAGTTCTCAATAAATCTCCTATAGTAGCTAGTGTGTCCAAGGAATAATCGAATATCTTTGATAGTTTTGGTTGACGAGTAATTCCTTGGATAACTTTGATTTTCTTGGGGTCTACCTCTATCCCTATGTATGAGATATTGTGCCCTAGTAGTATGCCTTCTTGGACCATCAAATGGATTTTCTACTAGTTGAGCCTCAAATTGGTTTCTACACATCGTTTTAACACTTTCTCTAACCATTCCAAAGCTTTATCAAAGTTTTCTCCATAAGTGGAGAAGTCATCCATACACCTCCACACCATTTCCTATCTATTGTTGGAATATGCTTAGAACTAATCGTTGAAATGTTGGAAGGGCATTGCACAAGCCAAACGGTATCTGTTTGTATGCAAACATTCCCCAAGGACTGGTGAACATAGTNAATTGCACAAGCCAAATGGTATCTATTTGTATGCAAACATTCCCCAAGGACTGGTGAACATAGTCTTGGCTTGGTCTTCTAGGGTTATTTCTATTTGGTTATATCCACTATATCCATTTAGAAAACTGTAATAGTAATGCCCTGCGATGGTGTCTAAGACTTGGTCAACAAATGGTAATGGAAACTGATCTTTGAATGTTGCCATATTCAGTAGCATGAAATCTATGCACACCCTCCATTTGCCTCCCTTTTTAGGTACAATAACTAAGGGGCTAGCCCATTCACTATCAGCAATGGGGTATATGAACCCAACCTTAAGAAGCTGTTCGATTTCTTCCTTAACTACTTGCTTCAACTTTGGGTTCAATCGCCTCTGTGGTTATCTTCAAGGCTTCATGGAGGGGTTGGTGTAAATCCTATGTTGGCATATCCTAAGATCTATTCCACTTAATTTAGGATATGACCAAGCAAAGGCTTTCAACTATTTATTTATCACCTTCAGCAGTCTCTCTTTTTGTTACAAAGCAAGCTTAGCATTAATAATTACCAATTTTCCATTTTTAAGAAACGTGTATTTCATACCGGTGGGCAATGATTTCAGCTCGAGGGGCTCCTACTTAAATTTCACAAGGATTTCCAACTTCCCCCAGTTGATATTTTCAAGGTTAAGACTTGGAAGTTGGCAGTGGACTTGCTCTAATGCATCTATACTATCAATGTAAGTGCAAGTTAAACCCTTAGTTGGTTTCATAGATATGATTGAACTACTTTCTTAATTAGTTGTCGGCCATTGGGTGCCTTCCTATTGTGTGGCTGCTACATACAGGCATCTTTGTATGTTGATCACTTGTGCACACTGATTACATGNCAATTATGATTGGGAAGTCCCCCTTACCATTTTTCACTTGAATCACTAGGAAGTCAGCTAGGTATGACCACCCACAAATAGTGGTGACAATATCCTCCACTAGTCCCAATGGGACAGTGATGGACTGGTCAACCAACTCTAAATGGATGTTACTCTTTTTTAGTAGAGGCAGGTTCCATGCCTTGTACATTTCTTGAGAGATTAAATTAACACCAGAATTTGAATCCAAAAGAGCTTTGCATGGTTCATTTCCAGTGATTTGTAAATATATTAGAGGACTCCTAGGATTAGAGAATTTCCTGGGAAGATGGCCAACTTTGATCTAATCGGTGACGGCATGTGTTAGCATGACCATATGTGTTGAGTGCAGTGGTTGGGTTGAAGGAGGCTCTGAAGTTTTGATTGATACTGAGGTGTCTAAGGAATCAACCGCTTGTGATTGCAAGGGCTTGGTTGGACTTTTGGTTCTAAAGAAAGGTCTTTTCTTCATGTGGTTGTTGGAACCAATAGTAGGTTGAGAGTTAACAACCCTTGTGGTGTTACGTTGCTGCAGTTGGCTAGGGATTTCACCCTACATAGCTGGAGCAGGTAGTAATGGAGCTATTGGTGGAAGAGATGTGGCCTGATAAGAAGGATGGTATGTTTGTGAAACATCGCCCCTAGGAGAAGGAGTCCTATCATACTTAAGAGCTTGGTAGTAAGGTTGAGGAGTAACTTCACCAGTAGAGTCATGTGGAGAGACTGGCTACTGCATGTAATATCCATAGGGGTCAGGTTGCCGGTAAGGATACTGTTGCCTTGGTGGTGGCATTCCCCATGATTATGGATATTATCACTATTGATATTGTTCAATCGGTTGTGGTGGAGTTCCACTAGGATAATATGTTAAGGGTTGGTGGAACTATCTTGGGTTACCTTGGGGGTAAGATAACCTTTGGTGTGTTTGCCCTTTGTTCAATTGTTGGTTGAGTGCATACACCCCAGACTCTTGCAGATGTGAGATTATAGGTCAACATCCCTTAGGATAGTCATATTGACATATCTCACATCCACTATCATTATCTATTTCCAAATCCACAACATCTTCAATGATGAAAAATTTACCCTTACCCTTGCTACATGCATGTTCAGCTTTTCTCTTTTTTCTTTTTTCATGATCACTACCTTGCTCTCTAGACTCTACTATTTTAAGAACAATTTGAAATCTATTTTCTAGGGAATCCCACATTTGGTCTACCTTTGCTGATACTTTTGATGTCAACTTTTGGATAGACAAAGTTTTTCTATTCACCATCTCTTCGAGTGGTGACTCTTCTTCATCCTCAAAAAATATTACTCCCCTCTTCCATAGGAAAGGATCTCAATTATACTCTTCTGCACTTTCTCTCTTTCATAGCTCACATTCTTCCTTAAAAACTTGCTCCAATAGTCTTTGAATTTGATCAGATATAAGCTTAGATAGTCTTCCTTGGGCATAAGTCCCAAGGGTTCTTCTTGTTTCATGCCTAAGCCCATCTACGAGATGGCACAGTTGATCCCTTTGCGAATAACCATGGACAAGACAATGATGTAATAGTGCATAGTATCGGCCCATGGCAACATCCAAGGTTTCATGTTCTTGTTTCCAGCCTTGGATTTACTTTCGTAGGTTGGAAACTCGGGAGTATGTTTGGTACTTATTGTTGAACAATTCTAACATGGTACTCCACCTATGAATCGATTCTAGTTCTAAGGACTGGTACCAACTTTCTACTTCTTTAACTAGTGTTTGCAAGAACAACTTTCTACTTCTATGTTTTGTAAGGCACATGCATCATGGAATGCTTGTAAGTGATTATGAGGATCAGCGTTGTATCCCCCTTCAAATTGTGGGATATTGTTCATATCTAATCTATTGATCCTACTATCTTTCTAGTGCCTTGTTGGAATTCTAATAACCTTAGTTATGTCTAACATACTTCAAGTAGTGAGTAGGGGATGATCATGATCATCTTGTCCATGGCATCTATGATGCCTACGTTGTTCCCTACCCTCCCTTCTTCTATGTTGTGATTCTCTAGAGTGTCCTCGTTGTAACGACGGAAAACGTCGGCAGCTGGAAATACCGACCGAAGTTCCGTGTACACAGCTTTAACCACGGATCCGCGCGAGGGCTAAGCTGGAAAAACGAATCCGCGGTGCCCTGAACGGTCTTGTCGATCAGACAGGGACTTACAGGTCAGTAAAAGNGGCAGTCTCGACCTTGATCACTATTGTGATCAGAATGTCCATATTTATCATGTGTCCATGTCATTTTTTCAAACCCTTTATGCCCATGGGTATTAGAACCTTGGTTATGAATAGTAGAATGAAGATTTTGATACACAACCCCTTGGCCAAATTCAAGGGGAGGAACGTCATTGTGTGGGCGACTACTTGAGGCAGGTTCACCATCCTCATTTTCGCTTATGACATGTGGGACATCCTANGAAAACTGTCTGAACAGAAATCCGATCTACCTCGTAGGCCAAAGCTTAAGCGCGGAAATGGTCAAGCTCTGAAGTCTATCGATCTTTTGAACGACAGGACCTGCTAACTGGGCAAGACGCCTCCGTGTTTCCGGTTCTGCTTCTTTGCTTCGAGTAGATCTGCTGTTCGGGCTCGGGCTTGCGGCGGTCGTCAGGAGGTTGCTCTTGTTTCTCTGTTCAAGGTAATAACTGTATCCTTGCTCAGCGAAATGCTCTTGTCCTCTTGATCCGCTGCCAACAAAAGCCAGAAGTGCTCAGGTGTTCTGGTTTGCTCTGTTGTTGCTTTCGCCCTTTCGTGCTTTTTGTCTGTCTGTCCCTCTGTCTGTGTGTCTCTGTATCTCTGTATTTCTGTCCTTCTCTCCCTCTTTTTTTTTATACATTTGTCTACCGGGGTATTTGTAAGCCGCGATACATGAAACTCTGATGATGTGGGCCCGAACACCGCGGGTTTCGCTGATGTGATTCTTTTAAGTCGAACTGCGACTACGCACAACATGCTTGTTCACGTGCTGTGCGTGTAAAGAGCAGGCTCATGATAACATGTCTCGGCTGCGTTTGTGCTCATTCGCATTGTGTTGCGTGTATGAGCACAACTTTGGCGTGGCAGTAACGCGCTTAAGATTATTGTACGCTCATCACGCAGCTGTGCGTGACGAAGCGTAACGCGCGCGTTATTGCATTCTGACCTACGCATGAGCACGCACCATTGCGTAATGCGCGTAAAGACCAGTTGAGCGTTGCAAGAACAGATGCCGACTTGTCGTATTTCTATAGATTTTGCTTAACGGCTTTGAAACTTTTTACGCTCATCACGCTGCCGTGCGTGATAGAGCGTAATCTTGTCCTTAGCCAAATCTGCCTTTAACCGTCCCGGAGCTTATTACGCTCATCACGCTGCTGTGCGTGATAGAGCGTAAACTTGTCCTTAGACAAATTTGATTTGTCTTCGGAGCTTTTATTACGCTCATCACGCTGCTGTGCGTGATAGAGCGTAAACTTGTCCTTAGACAATTTTGACTTGCGCGCTCCTGCTCAAAAACCACGAATCTTCGCCTGAGGCCGACCCGTAATTTTCACGGTGTTTCACTCGTCCCCTTTCCTGGTGGTTTCGTTTATGACTTCCACTTTTTCTACCTTTATCCCCATGGTCTTTTTCTTTATGACTACATCCAAATACTGAAGAAGAGGGTGAAGAAGATGATGAAGGTGAAGAAGAAGGAGAACCATCACAATGACGATGTTTGCTACCTTCTCTTTGGCAGTCTCGACCTTGATCACTATTGTGATCAGAATGTCCATATTTATCATGTGTCCATGTCCTTTTTTCAAACCCTCTATGCCCATGGGTATTAGAACCTTGGTTATGAATAGTAGAATGAAGATTTTGATACACAACCCCTTGGCCAAATTCAAGGGGAGGAACATCATTGTGTGGGCGACTACTTGAGGCAGGTTCACCACCCTCATTTTCGCTTATGACATGTGGGACATCCTAGGATCACTTACCCTTTAAAGACTTATGATGTCTCCCCTATTGCAAGTTTCTTTGATGTTGTGCCTCCGTGGGATGGTATTCTCTCACGTCATGATCTTGTACAACATATTCTACATGTAAGTGTTGCATGCTAATTCATGTAAGAGCACGAAGAAGCAAGCTTGGGACTGAATGGTCGGGAGGTAACACTATGTTACCTTCTAAGTCTCGCCAACGTAGTTGTTCATCTTGATGGAGGATAAAGGTGAAGTCTGGTATATGCTCATTGGGATGAATATATACCACTCGAAACTATTAAGGGACTGGTAGATCAACGTCATGTGTATTACGTTGTCGATTATTTCCTGTTTCAGACCTAGGCAGTAAGGCAATTTCGTACAAAGAAGGAGACATACTTGTCTATTTAGTATGAAATGTATTCTTGTTTATTACTTTCTCAACCAACCCTAATGGTTCATTCCAATTATGTAAATGATTTCCTAAGTTCTAATTAGCACACAAACAACTAAGCCCCTGGCAACGATGCCAATGATGAGCAGCAAGGTCTCCCTACGCTCAACCATACAAATAGGAGTGTTTCATGTACAATCTGGTTGAATTCCAAGGACTAAGTGCTTATGTGCCTTTGTGGAACAAGGATGGGTTGATTGATCATTATCCTCCCAAACTTACTTGTATGTCATGATTGTATGGTTAAGTAAGCTTAAGGCATATGATTTTTATAGCTTTTATGTTTTTATGTCCTACACTAATAGGGGGAGAGAGAGAGATAACTAAGTAACTAATTTAACTTAACTACTCATTAACTAAATTCTAACTAATCCTAACACTAACATCCATTCCCACTTTTCATACACATCCTAAACCAGTGCAACACTGTTGGGGTTACCAAATGCTAATTGTTACTGGGTCACCAAGTGTTACACACCTGCTCGAAGTGGTCATGTTGAGTGTGCTTACTTAGGAGGTTAACACTAATTTTTACTTAGTTAAAGCATTTAATAATATCAATTAACACTAATTACTCTATTTTTGATGTTGCAAGGTTTATCATAAAGTTCGTCTTTATTGCCATACAAAAGGTGTGCTCAAGTACACAATGCTCGAATAAAGATCCGTTCACTTGATGACTCCTACTACGGGCACAAAAAAATAATTCTAACTCTAGGAGGGAGAAAATTCAAGAGTTTGGCTAAGGTACTAACTATCTAATGCAAAACCAAGTGTGCCCACCTCTAATTTATAGGCAAGGAGGTAGGTCTCGATATCAGGTATCCGACATCACATGGTAGGCTCTGATATCGTAGATCCAATATCGCAGATGCAATATCGCAGCCCCAATATTGTGGTTCATCAAATATTTAGATCATAATTTATTTCACCATCATAGTTCTTGTCAATGGATAATTAAATCAAATTATTGCAATCTACAAAATTAATATCTTACGGCTAGAACTAAAATTCCATAATGTTGATTAACATCTCCTCAATAATTGAACATATAGTTTTCCTTCTATCTCACCTAATATCATGATTGCAATATAGATCTATTGGAAAATTTTCATAAACACTTTGTTTGGTGTTATTGGAAAATCTCATTATTGCAATCGATGATAATAAATCTTCTTTGATGTACTAATGCTTATCTAGAGAGTTCACTTATTGACCACAATCAATATTAAAATTCTTCTTTATCATGTGTTTTCATTGAAAGCTACAACTTGCAAAATATAGAAACATAAAATTCAGTAAATCATATCACATGATATTATTGGATCAATACACAATGATAGCCTTAGATAATAAAATATAAAAGCAAATTCATTTTTAAATAAAATTTTATAACATTTTGAGAGTAGTTTCTCAATCCTCAACTAGACATTTGCTAATGCCTAGCCAAATTAGATATTGTAAAATAACATGATAAATATATACATTGACTCAAATCCCTACAACAATAAGGTTTCTTAAATATCATGTATAGAACATAACTTGTTGAGGCTAATATAAAATGTACTAAATGTAATTTTCAAACATGATTTTCTAATCATTCTCAAAATCCTGAAAGATAAGCTTTGTTACAATAGTATGTTAATACATAGTTCTTTTAGATACCTAATTAAAAAGTAGGCTTCCAAAATATATTTCATTTCATGATAATAAATTATTCAATAGAATAGTAACATAAAATATGAGCTACAAAATGACACATGCAACATAGACCCTTAATACTACACTCAAAGGACTAACAATTAATACATTCATTAAGATATCTAAAAGAAATAAATGTAGCACTAAAATAGTACATTTTTAGGTTTTTTCTTTAAATATATCATTACATACTTCATTTAAAACTATAGCTAGCCAAAATAGAAATAATTTATTTAATCCAAGTTCAAGTTCAAAACATGAAATTCCATACATAATTCACATATATATTAACACTATATTATCAAATTTTTCATTAAATTCTTCAAAGGGTAACTACAAAAGATCATCATAATTAAGTATCCTTTAGTACAAGATCACTAAAAAATAAACAACAATAATACAAATTTAGTTTAATCCTAAAATTACACCTAAGCCAGATACATAAGATCATGGCTACCATAATAAATGGCAAATATAAAATTTAGAAATCTAAGATCTTTCTAATGGTATTCAAAAATAAAAAATAAAAAATGCTTACTTCCTATAATGTTACTACAAATTCACAATATGTCCATTCTGCTTAGGTCTAAGGTTAATATATCATCAAAAAGCAAAAGTAATAAAAAGATAAAGATAATCATTTGAACTACCTTTCACCTCTATAATCTCCTTTTATTCAAAGAAGATTCTCCTTCCTTGTCATCATCCTAGATGGAAGGCCTTATTTTCTTCTCAATTGTACCGACTCACTTATCCAAGGTCAAGAGAATGGTAGAAATCATTTTTAGTGTCGGGAGGATGACATATTGATTAGACTTAACTTTGTATATCTATTGTTGCATTTCCTTCTAGATCAACTAGGCTTTGCTTCCTTACTAGAATAGCATAGATTCCAATTTGGATGATTCCCTAATGAATGGATCATGCTCTATGAAGATCCTTAATGATGTTCCCAAGTGCTTCTTCTTGAAAAGTATTAGGATAACTTTTGTGTCTACAGTTGGTTGAGGGATCCTCAATTTTCTTAAATTAGTAGAAACATAAAAAGAAAAGAACATCCTAAGCACTTTATCATCATAATGGTACACCAAGAACCTAATAGGAAGCTATGGAAAATTATATTTTTTTATTAAACTTTAGGGCTTTCATGACCTGAAATGCTAAATTGAGCATGTAAGAAATGTGAATGGAGGGAAGTACATTTGTCATAACCATGTCTAACATGACCTTGTATTGTGGCCTCAAATAAATTACTTTTATCCTTGAGGCTATTTCATTGTACTATTAAATTTTACCAATTGATGAATCATATTTTTTCTAGAATCTGATATTGGAGCCCTAATATTAGGTACATGATATCAGGTTCGAAGAAGATATGTTGGATATTCAATATCACAGGGTGTGTACTAGCCTATAAATATAGCACTTGGGCACATGATTTCTAGATAGTTTCTGTCATAGCATAGCAGAGCTCTTATAGTTTCTTTTCTCTAGAGTTGAAATATTTTCCAAAGTGCCTGAAATAGGAGTCATTGAGTGTACGGATCCTTATTCAAGCACTGCTATACTTGAGCACAATAGTGTGTGTAGTAGTAAAGATGAGCTTTCTAATCAAACCTTGTAGCACCTTGGCTAGCTTAAATATTTTATTAATGCAATTAATGTTTTATGTAGTGTCATTTAATATTGTCAATTAATTAACCTAAAGTAGGCTAGTTTGATTAAATAGAATTACTTAAGCACATGAGTACAACTACTTTGAGCATGCATATGAATCTTGGTAATCTAAGCAATGCTTAATGTTTGGTGACCTAGCAACATTATACATGTTCAAAATGTGCACAGGAAGTGGGACTAGATACTTATGTTAGGATTGTGAGTTATTAATTAGCAAAAAGATTAGTTAAATTAGTTCATAAACTAAGTTTTAGCTTGTTGTTAATCATAGACAAATAAAATACAAAATAATAAAAATCATGTGCCTCAATTACACTTAACCATATAATTAAGCTTCACAAGTCTATTTGAGAAGACAGTGATTGTCACGATTAGGTTTCACATCTTGGAACTAGTGTACTTAGGAACTTAAGATTTGTGAAATTTGATTAGATTGTGTGTGAATGCTTGTGATTTGTATGGTTGGGTGTAGGGGTACCTTGCTGCTAATCATTGGCATCGTTGTTGGGGACCTTTTGTGTGTTACATGCGCTATCTAGGACTTAGTGAAAAAATTATTTAAGATCATTGGAAGGAACCCTCGATTCATATCATAGACTAAAATAACTACAACAATTTTAAAAAGCACACTGAATTTTTCATTTTCTAACACAAGATGTCTTCTTCTCACAAAAGTGTTTCTCTACCTAAGTCTGATGGAGTAAATCAGTAGGTGTCCCAACAATAGATAGTGGAATATGGCCTTTTTTCCTACACTAGGATGAACTATTATGGTGGCACAACATGGAGGGAAACATTGTTGTTGTGACTGAAAACCTTAATTGCTAGAAAAGGAAGGAAACTAAGGATCCTTGGTGCAAGTAGTTCCTCAACCCTGAATCCCCAAGGCCTTCACAATGAAAATGGAATTCAAGGCACCTTGGTTGATCTGATAGATCAACTAGGGACTTGGGAGATGCAAAATGTGGAAATATAAACATATCCAAATAATGTACAAATAAAAAATTTATCTTTGAACACAAAACTCAAAACTTAAAACTTTATTGAAAAAAGAATAAATAATAAGTTAGAGAAATGTGTATAAATGGTACCTGGATGACCAAATAGGGGGTCCACTTGTACAAGAGTTCAAAGCCCATTAATGCTAAGATGATCTACTACACAATCTAGGTGCTAAGCCACTCTTGATGCTATAGAATCTTCCTTTGTTGCTACAACCTTGAATCTGCTAATTTGGTCACTATTGGGGGGTGAGAAAGGGGAAATATTTAAATGCTAAGTTGCTCCACATTGGGTTTAGAGTCCTAAAAGTGTAGTGTTAACACCAAAATCCACCAAACCTCAAGGCCTCAATGCTTCCATGTTGGGGTTCAAGTGATTGTAAGTATGGGAACTTGCAAGAGCTCTTAAGTGCCTGAAAATGCCCTAGGCATGGACTTTTGTGCAATGTTTTTGCTCAAAATTGTTGAATTTCCAAAGTTCTTGTGTGCCAAAATTGCTGAACCTGTAATTGGTGTTGGAGTTTGGCTTTTATAGGGTCTTTGGGCCATGAATGTGACTACAAATTGGTTACCAAATTCAGGTGAAATGGGCACCGAAATTTTGGGGGTTACTAATCATAGTAAGTACTTTCCCTTATGGTAATTTCATTTACTAAAAATAGTAACTAGGGCACCTCTTCCACACTGGAGATGAATCTTCCACACTGAGCTCTTCACCATGCTTGTTGAAGTAGTTGGTCAATGTTGAAGTGCATAACTTGATGAATTTTCTTCTTGTGGCTTCCACGTTGGGGGTTTGAATTTTCCATGCTAGGGGATGGGGGGACTTTCTAGGTTTGGGGGGTTGGGGGGAGGGGGGAAGGAGGGAAGGAGTTTCTAAGTTGGGGGAAAAGTTTCCAGGCTCAGGGTGAAACTTTCCAAGCTAGGGGAAAGGTTTCCAAGTTGAGGAGAAATTTTCCAATTTGAGGGAAAATTTTCCAAAATGTGCCTTTGGTCTCCACATTGAAAAGGGGAAATTTTTCAAACCTCCCTTACTCCCACACTAGGGGTAGGTGAGATCTACCCCCTTCATGTGTTTTTAGTGTAGAAAAATGTCTAACCCTCATAAAACCCATTAAATTATCTTTTTTGGCATTCCAAAAGGAATTTTGAACTCTAGGTGACTTTTTTCACTTGGGGAATGAGGCTTTGATCACTTATGAGGCATTTTCAGACCCAAAAGTATAAAGTATGTGAAATTTTCCCATTTACAATGAAATTTTGCCTTGGGTTACATGGGGTGAAAGCTACATGATGGAAAATTTTGTGGTGTTTCAATGGCCCCTCTTTGTTAGTTTCTAGAGGATTGACTCAAGAGGCACTGGCAAAGAATACAAAACACTACTGCATAGTATAACATTCCAATACATAGAGGCCACATGAGAATTAGGCTATCCAAGTCACCAATGTTGATAGTTTATGGCCATGGTGGGCCATGGTACTAGTTTAAGGCCTTGGTAGGCTATGTTGCTAGTTTAAGATCATAGTGGACCATTGAAAGTAGGCTCGCTTGTTGATGATCTATTGGCTATATGTATTTTGGCTTTAGATAGGAATGATTGATTGGATTTGCCAGATCATTCCCATCCATGTCAGCTATTCTGAATGCTTCATTTCCATAGGCTCTAGTGACAAGGAAGGGCCCTTCCTAGTTGGCTAAGAATTTGTCCACATTCTCATGAATGGCCTTGAGGATGAGGTCCCCCACCTTGATCTTGTGCATGGTCAATTTATGCTAATGTTATTTCTTCTTCCTCTCTTGATAGTGGTCAATGTGAGTAAGTGCCTACATACATCGCTCTTCCACTCGATCCAGTGCTACTATCTACAACTTCTTGCTCCGCTCATCATTGATGAAGTCGATCAAGGCTACCTGAAGCAATGGTACCTATAATTCAAGAGGTAAAATAGCTTCAAAACAAAAAACAAGGCTATAAGGGGTCATGCTAGTTATTGTGAGATAGGTTGTTCTATATGTCCATAGTGCATGGATAAGCCACTCATGCCACTTTCACTTGTTTTATTGAGCATCTTCTTGAGCAAGTTGATGATGGCCTTGGTGCTAGCTTCTACTTGTCGATTGGCTTAGGGGCAGTAAGGTGATGATAAAGAATGCTTAGTGCCTAGGTTGTGACAAAAATCTTTGGCTTTTTGGTTGCTAAATTAAGATTCGTTATCTATAACTATGGTCATGGGTATGCCAAAATGAGCTACAGTGTTGTCTAGCATAAACTTGCAAATTTGTTCAGATGTGGTCTTCCTTAGGGGAATAGCTTCAACCCACTTGGTAAAGTATCTGGTTACAGTGATGATGAAGCTATGCCTTGTGGTAGATTTAAGCATTATGGGTTCAATGATATCCAACTCCCATCATTGAAATGACCATGTTATCTAGGTTGTATGCAACTCAGTTGGTGATACATGTATTAAGTTGCTATATTGTTGACATGTGTTGCATTACTTAACCTTTTGCAGGTAGCCATTTTCCATATGGGGCCAATAGTACCCTAATCATCTAATCTTAGTAGCCATGGCTCTAGGTCCTCTATGTCCACCAAAAACACCCTCGTGAACCTCTTCTAAGACTATTATCGCTTCGATTTTACCTAATTACTTTAGGAGTATGTCATCATAGGACCATTGACATAATTTGTTATCACCTACAATGACATATTTCTTCGACTACTTGTGTATGAAATCTTTCTAAGAAGTAGTCAGGTCCTATGAAAATTCATCATGCATATGATAAAATTTGATATCATCATACCACTCCTTGGAAGGAGTAGTATGAATGATAGCCACAAAGGTATCCTCCATGTTTTGTATAATGGGAGTAGCGCAATCCACAGTTAAGTTGTGCAACTTGCTAAACACATCTAGTGTCACACTAAGGGCTAATGTTGCAATTGCATTAGCTATGGAATTTTCATTTCAAGGTATGTGTTGGATATCAAAGTATATGAATTGTTGTAGTAATTGCTTTCCTAGGTCATAGTAAGGTTGTAAGTGCTTAGCTTTGCATGCATAGAATTTGGTTACTTGATTAACCATGAGTTGTGAATCACCTTTGATGGCTAGGCATATAATTCCTAGGTCATAAGCTACTATCATCACCTTGATCAAACCCTCATATTCTATTATGTTTTTGGTACATGAAAATCCCAAATGATGGGTAAAGGATTGGATTTCATCAAATGGGAATGTTATGATGGCAACAACACTAGCCCCATGGGCAATTGAAAATCCATCAAAGTTCATGACTACCTCATAACCCTTGGGCACTTGGCTAATTATGTTAATGTGTTCATTAGGGAACTCAAGGTCTATGGCTGCTTGATCATCAACCAGTAAAACTATGAGCTATATGAGTATAGCTTGACCTTTTGTTGAGGATTCAGAGATGTAATGGGGTCGAACTTTGCAGTTATGGCTTTCCATTGGGCTATACAGCTACTCTCATAGATGTTGGTCATTATGGCTCTAACTATGTTGTCCTTGCAAATTGCATTGACTTGGCTTCTAAAGAGGTAGTGTCTCCAATTTTTCAAAGAGAAGAGTAGTGCTAGACAATGCTTCTCCACTTTAGTGTATTAGGTCTCGTGGTCTAATAATGCATGGCTAAGGTAGTATACAGGCATTTTTGCTTTTCCATCACATTTTTGACAAGGTAAAGAGGCAATGGATGCATCAAAAATGGTGAGATAAATGTAAAATGGTTTACCCTCTTGTAGAAAATAGACTGTAGGTAGCTATGTTAATTCTTGCTTAAGGTTTTTAAAGGTTGCTTTGCATTGAATTGTCCACTTACATTGAACTCCTTTCTTAAGCATGTGGTGCATAAGTTGTAACTTATCCTTAAGCCTAGCAATAAACCTATGAATAAACTATAGTCTACCTTGTAATCCTCGAAGCTCTTTAAGGTTGGTAGGTACTACCAATTTGGATATGGGCTTAACCTTATCAGGATGTATGTGTATCCCAACCTTAGAGACTACAAAGCCAAGCATCTTACTAGTCTTGACACTGAAGACACACTTCTTAGGATTGAGCCTAAGCTCATATTCAAGGCATTGTTTAAGCACTAGATCTAGGCCATTGGCATGGTCATCAACTATTTTAGACTTCATGGCTATGTCATCTACATAATCATTAAGCAAACCTAGCATGTAATCATTGAAGATATAGGTCATGGCTCTTTGGTATGTTGCTTCGGCATTCTTAAGGCCAAAGGGCATCATGGTATAACAAAAAGTGCCCCATGGGGTCATAAAGGTTGTGCTAAGTTGGTGCTCTAGGTTAATCCTAGTTTGGTTATATCTCAAGAATCCATCCATAAAGGATAATAAGACATGTTTGGCTCTAGTATCAATAAGTTGATTAATACTAGGCAAAGGAAAGTCATCCCTGATGGTGGCTTTATTTAGGTCTCAAAAATCAATGCAAATATGGATACTCCCATTTTTTGTAGGAACTATCACTATGTTGGATACCCATTCTACATGATTGACAACCCTAATGAAACCTGCTTAGTAGAGCTTTGAGATTTCATCACAAACTACCAAGGCCAAATTAGGTCTAATCTTACACACTTTTTACTTAACTGGTCTAATGCTAGGATCTAGTATGATATTGTGCTAGACCAGACGTGGGTCTAGGCTTGGCATATCTTCATATGACTAGGCAAACACATTAATTGTTTTGTATTACTTTAGTGATGTATTGGGCACATTAAGGCTCTAGTGTGGAACATAATTTAAGGGTTTTCTCCTCACCACTGTGTGTTATGATAGGAACCTCAACTAAAGGGTCTTTAGTTATGTCTTTTGCTTCTAATTCAAGGGATTTTGCTAGGTTTTTAGGCCATTCTAGAGATTTCTCTATTGAGGCTATGTGGTCTACAAGACTCTTTGGCTCAAAATCTAGGCAATCGTAGTCGATACACCATTTAATATCACTTTGAGGTCCATGTAGACACAAAGGCAAACTAATTTGCTTCCAAGTACTCATACTTTGATCTTGCATATCAACCAAAAGCATATTAAGTGACACCTAGGTAAAAGTAAGTAAACCATGTTAATATGCCATAAAACATATGCAAATCTATTACAGTCAAGGCCATCTAAGGTCATTAATGAGATGAGGTCAATTCAAAAAAGTATGATAGAGGCAAACAAAGGTTACATAAAGGTCAAACAATGGGAAATATAAGGAGTAAGGCTACAAATGATCAATAAAGGTCATAATTTTGCTAGTTTAAGGCCTTAGTACCCCATGATGCTAGTTTATAGTCTTGGTGGACTATGATGCTAGTTTAATGCCTTAGCAAGCCATGGTCATATAGTATTAAATGGTGGCCAGGGAAGGTCAAACCCCACTATTTGATACCATTTAAAAGTTAAAAAAAGGAAAATAGAGATGTAATAAGACAAACAAAGAATATATATGAGTTCTATAGAGGCCATAGAAGGTTAACTATGTCCATAAGCAAACATAACTCTAAAAAACAAGCCAAAACATTATATAATAGGTCAAAAATCAAGTAAAACATACCATATGTGATAAAATTTTGTTAATATAGGTTAAAAATGGTTAAGGTTTTCTAGTTTTAGGTGTTAGAGGATCATGTTTTAAGGCTACAGGGCTATTAGGTGAGTTTAGGCATCAACCAAGGTTGTTTCTGGGCTGTCTAAACCAAAAAAATCAAGTGTTTTGAGCCTTCCACATTGGGCTTAATGTGGAAATAGGGACCCTTAGTATGGAGACTAAGGAAAATATGTTTATAATTTTTAGGGATCCAAAATTGAGGTCCCAGGACCTTCCCAAGGTTGCGTAGGGTCAAATCCATCAAAATTGGGCTTCCTAGAGGTCTATAAAAGCCAAAAAGCAAGTTTTGAAGCCTTCCCCCTTGTTTCCATGTTGGCCAACATGGAAAAGAGGGGGGTTAGCATGAGGAATCAAAATCCAAGAAAACAATATAGTCAAACATGGTCAAATAGGTGGCTAGAGCCTAGATTTGGAACTTGTGCATCTCCTAACTTCGTTCCGAGGTGATTCAAGGTCACTTTGAGTGTCAATAGGTGTTGAAATAACTTTCCCTCCTTATTCCATGCTAGGTATACTATCCTTAGTGTGGAGAGATAGGGGGACACTTTTTTGACAAATTTAGAGTGGTTTTAGGGCACTTTGAGTAGGTTTCTAGGCCCCTATGGCAAGGAAATTTTGAAGGTTTTTTAAGAGCACTTAAGGTCTTCCCCATTGTTTTCATAATGGGGGAGTTACTACATCATGGAATAATAGGGAAAAATGTATTAAAGGTTGGGACAAAGTTAAACAAGTAAAATCTTGAGGCTATAAGATCCTAGGCTTCTCCAGTGAAGATCTTTGGTTTTGGGGAGTGTCATCTTGTCTCAAAAGTTAAAAAGAAAGTTTCCCCTCTTGTTTCCATGCTATGGAGGTTACTCTAGTATAAATGAAGCATGAATCCTAGATCTAGGCTAATTTGGATTACAATTGACTGTGCATGTTACCTTTTAGCATTGTTAAGGTCAAGGTTTATGGATCCATGTCAAAATTTGATAGTTTTTGGTCATTCCTAAGTGGTTTTTTTTCTTCCCCCCATTTTTCCATGCTAGGAATAGAAAGATCAGTGTTGAAAATAAGGGGATATGGAATTCTAACCAATTTTGACCTCAATCGACTTTGCATGTCAACCTATGGGGTTATCAAAGTTAAGGATTAGGGTTTGGTGTCAAGTCTTGGAAATTTTAAGTATCCCTAAGTGGTTTCTTGGCTTCTCCCCTTTCTTCCACATTGGGAATAGAAATATCAATGTGAAAAACATGGGGAAGTGAAATTTTGACCAATTTTGACCTCAATTGACTTTGCATGTCAACCACTAGGGTTATCAAGGTTGAGGATTGAGGTTTGGTGTTATTTTTTGGAAATTGAGTATCCTAGAGTATATTACTAATAAATAAATTCCTAAAACCATAGGGGAACCTATATATGCCATAATTTCATACTACCTATCAGATATTTGGACAATCCCAAAGTATAATCAGTATAATACTGATAATACTTTGATGGTGGCACATAGAGCCCACATACTATTCTAGAACCTATCTGGCACCATGTATTGTCTACATGGGTAAACATGGTTATTGTAATGTTTTTTGTGATTTTGGATTAACTTCTTTACCTAACTTCATTAAATTTACTTCTTGAAGGTACAAGGTCAATGAGCAGGGTTTGATCATTAATGTCCAAATCCTGGTAGTGGCTCAAACTACTTTGGATGAATTTATCAAGAGCCCCAAAATCAGAGCTATTATGTATCAACATTTAAGAGGGGACTTTGATGAATATGCCACTAGGTTAAACATGGTATACAAGAAGTGCAAGGATAATAACATGATGCACGACTAGTGGGTAAATGCCAGTAACATGGATCAAACCCTTGTAGCTGGAACCTCTGCACTGCAAAAGAAAAGTAAAGGTAAGCATATAGCTCATAACATTTTTATGGATTTAAGTTTTTTACTACTATTCTTGGTCATTGAAATTGCTCGTATGGATTTTAACCTTTGGTTATTACTTTGTGAACCTTCTACCTTAGCTAATGTTACAATACCACTTTTAGGCTCATGTCATGAGGAAACCCTCATCCTGAAGTTTGGTGATGTGACATCAACATAGGAGTGGCTAAGGGGATAGGAGCCTAGATATGTTCAAGCAAACATCTAGCATGTAGGTTTTCTTGATGTATTTATGGCACCTATTCCTTCCATTCCTGCTATAGAGATGTTTCATGTTATTGACTCCTTTCATGAGGAGGTTGGTCACTTAAGCACCATCATCTGAGGTGTTAAGGTGAACATTGACATAGGTGATATCCTCTTCTGTGACTTGTTTAGGGTTCCTACTAATGGGGCCAAGGTTCCCATTAGGATAGTGAGGAAATTAGGCCATCGTGAGGAAGTTCTAGAGTGGCTTAATGCTAGCATGGACCACTCTGGAATTTCAATGAATAACTTTATGAACCCTGATGCAAAGGAATCATATTCTTTGTTTAGGTCTCATGCATTCCCCAAACTACTATCACAAAAGAAAGTAATTAGCCTAGCATAGGGGTGGACCTTTAAGAAGGTCTTGATGGAGGACATCAAATTTGATTGGGCTACTACTTTGGCTATTAGGCTTCGAGAGGCAATTCTTAGATTCTATGTTGACACTTCTATAATAATCCATATGAACTTTGCATTTTTTGTAGGTTATCTAAAGAGGTTTGTAGAGTTTCTAGTGGTGTATAGGAATTGGCCATGGATTTCCCAAGACCCAAGTCAAATTGTAAACCTTGGATAAAACACATTATTCCAATGATGTAGGCTAAGAACCCACCAAAGGAGGTGGATGAGACATTATCCATCACCACTAAGAATCTTGATGCTAGGCAGTATGATTCTATTGATAGTACTGAAGATGATGTGCCCCTCTTGCCTTTTACCAGTGTCCAAGATGCCAGGCAACAATGCATGGAGGTCAAAGGGGAAACCAAAGAGAAACTTAAGAGATCCATGGAGGAGGCACCCCTAGCATCAGATCAACCTACCTCGATGCTTTGTTTAACTTTGGCTATTTCATGTTTTAAAATTTTATGGCTACTTTATGATTTCATGTATTAATCTATTTTATATGTGCTATGGTTGTAGATAAGCATCAGGTTATAGCTACCTAAGCTGCTATGAAGGTAGAACAAAGGTGTGTAGAAGAGGGCACTCCTAAAGCAACCCATGGTTGAAGGACTTGCTAATGCAAGCATAGATGATCTAGATGCCTTATTTAGTGAGGTTGTACTAGGTACCTCTTCCATCCTCATCCTAGAGGAGGAAGAGGAGGAGGAGAAGCCAAGTATGCCTATTGCCTTAATATTGTTGTTATATTGCATTGGTTACATTTGATTGTCATCCTAACCTTTTGATGATTGTTATGCTTATAGTAGTTCCTAAGCCACCAATGCAAGCTCCAATCCATAAGTTTCATGTGAAACCATGGGTAGAGACTCTAGAAAGAATGGATTTATTAGATGGAATAGCTAAGGACATCATCGATTGACTACATCAGGTTACACCTAAGATAGGTAAAGATTTTGTTTTATGCACTTTGGATATAGGCTTTGTTTTCATTATGGCTATTTGAATTTGTGTCTTACGGTTACCTTTTATGCTTTGTGTAGTACTATCTATGGAGTGAGACTCCAATAAGAACATGGAGGTAGACTCTTTGCCTATACTTCCATCTGATGTGTCTAGTCTACCCATGAAGTTGTACGACATTGCCATTGATTTAGCAATGTTATGTGTAAAAGCTTCATGGAAGCTAGAGAGGTCCAACAAATCCCTATGGGAGGAAGTTGTGGCCTTGAGGAAAAAGGTTCAAAGGCATGAGGATATGATTAGAAATCTCCAAGATTGTAAAGCCTTTGTGGAGGCCCAAGTGGCTAACATGGGAGAGTTATGGACTAAGGAGATCACATGGGCTCATTATTGGCATGTTTTTTAGGACAAAGTAGCTATCCTATAGGAGATGGTGGAGCAATGTATGTAGATGGACCTCATTTCCAAAAAGGTTGAAGACTAGAAGGATCACTATGCTTGGATTTTATAGTGGGGCAAGACACAAGAGGCCCATAAGCGATAGTATAAGGTTGATTGCGGGGCTTACCTAAAATGGCTTAAAGAAGAGTTAATTGATTAGAATAAGAGAGAGTTGTTTATTCAAGGGATCCAAGTAGAGAGTGCTTATCAACTCTTTGAAAACACTCTCAAGGTGGATCAATCCCCTACTCTTCAAATCACTAATGTTGCAGGTGAGACTACTGCAGTTGCTGTTACTCATGAGCCTCCTACTTGGAATCCTATAGATAAATCTAGCATTTTTTTTTGTGTTGATCTTGGGGATGTTGACCAAGTTAAAATGATGGAGGACCATATCATTCATCATTTGGAGGAATGCCTTCCCCATCTATCCTTGAAATTCATGGAGCTAGACTCTTCTCAGGTTTGGATCTATTTTATGTTTCAATTTCTTTTGGTTTTAAGTCATGATCTTAGCTATGGTTTACTAATTAGTTATATGTTGTTGCATTTCAAGCCTTAGGAGACACTGGAAATCCTAGAAATAAGGGTGGGAATGATCCCACCACCTCCTCCTTTAGATGCTACTCAGTAGCCTCCTTTAGTTTAGCTTGTTGGCTATTTATTTTTGTTTTTATGTTGATGGCCATGGTTAGCCAAGACTATGTTATGGATGGTTATTCTTTGGCATCATTGCTAAACATTATGTTCATGGCTATGTGTGTTATTGACATTTAATTTTAAATTTTAATTTTTGATTTTATTTCTTGGCTATATGCATCTATGTTGTAAATGGCTATGTTGATGTTTTTTGGTTATAGAATCAAATGGCTAATTGATGTGATAATAGGCTAAGCAATGAGAGATATAATAATAAAAGGAATGTTTGCTAGTTTTAGGCCATTACAAGAATAGGTTATATATTTTTTTCAGTTTAAGGCCATGGCAGACCATAATGTCAGTTTAACGTCTTAGTGGACGTGGTGCCAGTTTAATGTCTTAGCAGGCAAGAATGCAAATTAAGGTCATAGTGGACCATAGTTTCAATTTTAGGCCTTAGTAGGTCATAGTGCTAATTTTAGGCCTTAGTAGGCGATGTTGCTAGTTTAAGGTTATAGTGGATAGTGGACCATAGTGCTGGTTTTATGTCCTAGTGGATAGTGTCTTGAAAGAGATGGTTTTTAAATATTTTTAAAAATATATGCAAAAATAAAGAAAGGTTGTAGCTAATGAGTAATACGGCAAAAAAATTTAGGCTACATGCATAAAATAATAAAGATATAATAAATTGCAAAAGAAAAAATAAGTCTATTTGGCTATCATTGCATCTGGTCATAAAGGCATGAGAAGGTTAGGGTAAAATTAACTTGTGCAAACTCTTCCTAATCTTTGCAAGATTAGGGAGTGAGTAAGGCCTACTCTGCACAAGCTTGTACTCACCATCCCCTTCACTTACACTATCAAAAGGAAGTTTATCCCATAGTGTATCACATTGCTTCTCATTGTCATCATTCATTGTCTTGGGTTTTTTCTCTTCATGGCTAGGAGCTTCTTCTTGAAGCTCCACTTCAAACCCTTGTTCTATGCCCATGTTGTTGATAGATAGGGGAGTTGCATTGTCACCATGAATGATGATTTCACCTCGCTCATAAGGAAGGTGAATTTCTTGATGGATGGGCAAGGAGAAAACTTGTAATTGAGATAACCAAGGTCTTCCTAGGATTAGGTTGAATCTTGGTGTCTCTTCCACCACCAAGAAGTTTGCGGTTGTAGGACATTGTTCACCATCTACAAACTCTAAAGAGATAAACCCCTTAACAACAACTCTTGATCCATTGAAAGACTTAAGATTTGTAGTGGTCATAGGTTGTACTTTCTTAGTTAAGCCTCAGTGTTTAATAATGGTGCATGAGATGAAATTGGTTGTTGCTCCATCATCAACATGCACCTGATGTATTTTAAATTATCCTATGCATATGGTTATGAACAGAGAGCTTCACGATTCTAGGGATTAACCTTAATTTCGCTATTGCGAAATGTTAAGGGTGTTAATTTGTCCTCCCATAGTGAGGGAGGAATCATCACAACATGAATGGCTTTCTCATTAGCAAGAATATCCTCACTAATAGGTATGGAAGTCAAAATTTTGACTAGCACCTCACAATGTGTGCCGGAAGTCATAATCAAGTCATATAAGCTTAAGGTGGTATTTTTTGCTTTAGGGATTGCTTAATTTGATCCATTACACCACGGAATTTTTTTTCATTCACTATGGGCTTGTCACCTCCATTGTGCTTTACTTGCTCCATACATCCCAGGAGGTAGACTTTAGTTTTAGGGTGTGGCTCTTCTTTATTATTTTGGTTGTGGGCTTTAGCATCCTTCTGTGGCTTGTTGGTTGAAGGAGATGGAGTAGAGGAGGTCATAGGTATAGTTGAGATGGGAGTGGGCTTTGGTGGACCCACTTTCTTTCATGCCTCCATCTACTTTTCTCCCTTGTTGTCAAGCTTTTAATTATATTTCCTCCTTTTGTTGGCTAAAAGTTTTTGGTTGTCAGTCATTGGTTGTAAGGAAGAGGTAGTAGCATTAGCTACCACAATGGGTCGGTGTGTAGTTGATTGGGCTATAGCTTTTTGAGTTTTATTGGGATGGGAAACCTTGATGACAACAGGTTCCCTTAGGGGCATTTATGATGATACCCTCACAACGAAGGGATATCTTAAGCTATGGGAAGCAAAAGAAGCTCTTTCATTGTAGAGGGCTACTTTGATTAAAATAGTTCTCTTGTAGGTCTCCAATTTTCATCAATGTTGAATTCTTGAATAACATAAATACTATCATTGACATTCAATGGGACTTTATAGAGTTGCATTGACTCATTTTGTAGTTGAACTAGGTTAGAAGCGTCTAAGACTAGTTCCCCCTATCTATCATCCTTTGTAGGTCTTCCTTCAATGCAAAGCAAAAGTCTATATCATGATCAGCTAGTTAATCATAATGGTAGAAGTAGTCTATCTAGGCAATAAGGGATCATCTTTTGTTACCTGAGAGGGATCTTTGGCTATTTTACATAGTCACTTGTGTTTGTTTGAAGTGGCTTCAGTCATTTGTTTATGTTGCATGTGCCTACTTATTAATAGTTGATTAAGAAATTTAAATGGTTTCAATGGCAACTCAATGTACTTAGACCTACCCTTCCTTTTGAAGTTAGGTCTATTTGTTGTTGATGTATCAGTCCCAGAAGTTTATGATTGGTTACTATGGTCATTGGTGGGGGCCTTAGGCAAGTTGACCTTCAGCCCTTGGTTCATGGTCTTATTTTCTTTGGTCATGGTTGATATGGTATTGTTGCTTTGTTTACTCTTTTCTTTATCTCTTCAAGTGTATTGGTTTTTATATGATATATAGGCTGGATCATGGTTGGCCTCTATAGCATCCTCTATGTTTTTAGTTTGTGAGAATGCTTGGCTAAGAGACCATGGATCAAGGTAGTAAAGTTTTGACTTAATGAGCTCATTAACTATTTCCTTAAATACAAATAACAAGTGGGCTTTGGTAATGGCTTTTGGTATACATTCAGCAGTCCATTCCACTATTGAATGAATTTTCGTACGGGTTCTAAGGATCCTTACTTGACCTTCAAGAGTTGATCAAACGTTGTGTTAGGCTTTAAGTTATACTTGAAGTGGCTGAAAAACTAGGCTACTAAGTCTTCCAAAGAGGATATAGATCCTTAGGATAATGCATGATACCAATTAAGTGCTTTCCTAGGCAAATACATAGGGAAAATCCTCATGATGGTATGAGGCCATGGCTACAAGAGCAATCATTTGAATTGAAAGGTGATAAGGTGAGCATTAGGATCACCTTCTCGATTATATTTGCTAAATTGTAGATTGGGGACACCAAGAGGAAGTGTCAAGTGTGGGACTATAAGACTTATGGAATCATCCTAGTAGAAGTCCATAATCTTGATAGTTTGTGTGGTAGAGGCTTTAAGGCTATTCAATTGCTTTGTTAGGTCTTTGATCATTTGGAAGGCTTGATCCAAGCCTTGTGGTTGACCCATAGTTTATGAGGTTTGTACATAAGGTTGTGGTATGAAACACCACCAAATTCAGGAAACAGCACTTCGATGACACATTTGTCTAAGTTGCAACACAAGACAAATTTTTTCCAAGTGTTTGTCCCATGATCCCATTACTGGGGCTATGCTTTAGAGCAGAGCCAATGTCACATGCAACATAGAACCAAATCTACAGAAATTTCTAAGTGTCAAACAACAGCTGTGGAAATGTTTCTAAGTGTCTTGCTACACTCACATTCCTCCTACTACACTCTCCAATGTAGCAAGCATAATAGCACTCTAGTGGCTAGTTTGCACTAGTGTCGAGCCAAAAGTTGTCAAGCTAGCTCATCATGAAAGAAGTATTTGGCAAATCTAACTCTTAAAGCTACCCCTCTTGTTATGCTCTCGAGCATAGCTAGTGTAGCAAGAACAAGGATTGCAATTTTTGCCAAATTTTCTAAGTGTTCATGCTATGCCCTATCCCATCCTACTATGCTCATGAGCATAGCAGCACTGGACTTCAGTTTTTTTTTTTTTTTTTTTTTTTTTTTTTTTTTTTTTTTTTTTTTTTTATCAAAATTTTCCTAGCTATTGGGCTACACTCTAGAGCATAGCTAGCATAGTAACACAAAACTGCCTCCAAATGCTTCTAGAGCTCAACATAGCCCTTCATTCCAGCTTTAGCACTCCTCTGGTAAGTAGGATCAGCAACTTCCAGTCTTTTTGTACCCCTCCTATGTCCCAAAATTGTACCTACACTTGATCCCACTCGAAAGAGGGGAGAACATAGTCCTAGAGCATAGCCTCCAAATTGCACTATTTTGCACTATTTGTAGGCACATTATGGACTTGGTACATGCAATCTTGGTAGTAGTCACAATCCAGTAGTCCCTTGGGGTCTAGTGAAGCATACCAAAGTGTAGCACCAATTGCTCTAGTAGGAGTGTAGCAGAGGTTAGTGTAGCCCCACCTATCCCTTTGCCATGTGGTGCTTAATCTGCACTTCATGCTAATCCTAAGGCTATCAATACCCTGCATTCCACACTCTATGAGTTGGAAATCCATTCTAGTGGTGGGAATTTGAAGCATTTGGCTAGCAAACCTAAGTAGTAGTTGGCATTTTGGGGTATCACCTAACACTCGAAGCACCTTGAGCACCCTACACACCAAAGCATATCAATATCTTAACAATACCTCTACATCCCATTCCTCACTATAGCACACTGTGATCCATAGGACACTGTGATAGCCAACCTAGCAAGCACGAAGCTTGCAGTGAACATTAATCTTCACCCTAGGACACCCCAAAGACTATGGCTACACTGCTACTACACCTATCTATACACTACATACCTCCTCAATGCTCATTTTTAATTACTACACTTCCCATCTGGGATGGTACCATTTTTTTCTCTCAAACTCCATTGTATTATAAGCATTTTCTTTGACATTCAATATCACATTCGCACTTTTCACTATTTTACACATTTCTTGCACACTTGCACCACCATTCTCATGCTGGGAAAACCCTGCTACACTCAAGCTTAGCTAGCATCAGTACTACAAAGGACACCGCTAAGACACTTAGCATTATCTCACAATGTTAGCATTCTCATTTTGGCTAACCACGCCACCCTCGGTTGCACCCAATACCCTGGTTGCAGCTGACAAAGTCCCTATTCAATTGATAAAACCATCTAGGACACTCTACCTTTATTTTCTAGTAAGGCCCTCATGTGGAGGTGAGATTAGGCTATGTGCCCATGAACCCCTTAGTGTTCTAGCCACCCACGTTTTTCATCATTATAGTTTTTGGCACTAGAAGGAGGACATCATTTCCTTTTACATTCAATGATAGTTCCACATGCTCTCTACACCTTCATTACTAGCTTTCAACTAGTGTAGATGTGACACCCCTACAGTTATCTATGATTTGATTGGTGTAGATTGGTCCCAGTTATCAGTTCCCCTAGAACCTTGTAGGATAAAAGCCAAAGTGTATTACATGCACATGGATCCTAAACTCTGTGTGCTTGGGAGAGTGTAGCTTTCCCTTAGCATAAGAGCATAGCAAGCTGTAGCCTAGCACATAGCACTAGAGTTAGAAATTTTTTTCAGTAACACTCTCAAACTTATCATTTTAGTGTTTCTATACTTAGCCATTTTTAGCAATCATTATACTTAGCCATTTCTTTTCTAGTGTTACACCTTTGGCATTTTCTCATAGCAACATGAATCCCAAAAAGTCTTCAACCTCCACCTTAGGTACAATCATTGTTCAACCTATTTAGCAAGAATTCACAATTGACATTCCTAGAGTTGAGGGTCCCATCTTCATGGGAAGGCAATCCCTCAAGATCCATAACCAATCTCCCAAGCACATCGTACTCAACAAAGACAAATACAATTTCTTTGTGCTAAACTCTAGGCAGGCATCCCCTTAGACTGCCAAGAGCTAGATTTAAATTGAGGTTATGAGCTTGTACATTAGAATGGGAGAAAGTACTTCCCCACCCCTAATGATCTCATCCCCCTCATTGAGACCTTTTGATGGATGCTCGACCAACTCATCTAACTCAGTGGGTTGAACGAGCATGATGCAGCAACCAACTATGAGAAGCCCCTATAATATGGACAAGAGGAATTTGAGGCTTACTCAGAGAATGAGAATCCCTTCTACATCTCTTTCCTATCATCCACCTCTAATTTTGCTCCTTCACAATCTCACCCATCTACCTTCTTTGAGGTAGCAATGTCTCCCCTGTCACCACCTAGGCCGATGCCTATTGTGGCAAGCCATCAAGAGCATACACACTAGGGTGTAGGACCATCTATCACCCCACCCTTCATGGTCTCAACATAGTCCATGCAATCCTCTATGCCAGCATCATAATGCCAACCTAGCCCTATGTGCACATAATGCTGACATCCCAACCACATATTGGTTAGGCATCGTACATCCCACCTATCTCTATGATGAGGCAGAGAGGCATTTAGCATCGTACATCCTAATAAAATGTGAAGTTTTCATGCATTTAGCAGTTTTTTTACATGAGGCATTCTTACATTTTTTTCATATAGCATTCCAGGTTTACACTTAGCAATTTTTTTCAAAATTTTTCAAAATTTTTCTAACTCTAGGCAATGTAGCATTAGATTCCAAAAAAATTCTAACTATCTACTCCCAAAAAAAAATAATCACCAAAATTTTTAAATATTGGCTATGCTCGCTAGAGAGTGTAGCCCCAAAATGAGCAAAAAATCAACAAAACATTTTCTAACTATCATGAGCGTAGCATACCACCACATCTGAAAATTAGCCAATTTTGCCAAAGTGTTTACTATGCTTCCTAGGGATTGTAGCCACCAACACCTAAGATTCCATCACCATGCCCCTTTCATTTTGTAGCCCAGTGCCATTGCATGTTGATGACATGTGCTGGGGTGCTTGACATGATCATGGGCTTGGCAATCTCCCTAGTTCCACTCATGCCCTCATCATGACCATCACCCCTATGGGTACACCATTGCCTTTTTTCTCATCCCTATGGCCCTCTCTTCATGTGTCCCTATGATGCCTAATCCTCCCTTTTCCCTCGCCCTCCATTACCCCCATGTCACAAAATCAGTGATAGTAGAACCTTATCCCTTGGTGACAACTATTTTTAGCCATAATGGCTTAACCCTTGCCCCAATCCATCATTCATAAAACCTTGCCACCAAGGCACAAAAAAGTGATGCACTCTTGCACCAGCATCGCCCTCACCCATGCACCAACAAAGCACAAAAAAAGAAGAAAAAAGAGAAAAGGGGAACAAGGGAATTTCATGGCCCCTCAAACCCTAGCCATGCATGCCCTAGCCGTGGTCATTTTTGCCCCATTCCATGTCCCCCACATGGTGTGGCTCCTAGTGAAGAAAACCTTAGTCCACTGCTAGGACAAAATACTCAATTTCTTTCCTCTCTCCCTCTCCCCATGCACCACATTCCTCAGGAATAAACATATCAAATCGCTCATAGCCCACACATTATCCCTTGTCCCATTCATTGCAAACAATTAAAATAACACATCAACAGAGACCCAAAACCCATGCATGCATCTTCTTCCCTTGGCTAGGGCTACCAAGGTAGCTAAGGTGGTGGTAGTCCTTGCCAAGTTAGACCACCCTAGGACTCAAACCTTAATGCTAAGCTAGAGAGGCTAGAATGTGAAGAGACAAATGGGCCAAAAGAAGGCGAATGTAGTAAGCATACCTAACAGTCATCGACACTCTCCTCTCCTCCACCTGCACCCGTGGTAGGCATTCTAAGGCTTTTCTTCCCTCTTCCACATTAGCAAGTCTAGGATGTTGATAGTCATTGTGGTCCATCATCCTAGTGCTACACTCTAATTGCTACGCTTTGGCTATCACTCCTACTTCAGACTATGCTACACTCTATAACTTCTCATTCATACTTTAAAAAATGATAGTTTACTCTTGGTAAATCATGCATATATACCCTCCTAGGGTAATTAAATGTGCCACCTACTACACAACACTCCCACACTTGGGCAAATTTTCTTGAGTTTCTTGTGGAGCGTAGAAAAAGGGGAAAGCATAGCAAGGGGTGAGCATAGTAGCTATAGTTAGAAAAATTTCTAAATGTTTTTCTAATAATTCCTAGACTTAGAAAATTTTTGATATTTTTCTATTTGCACAGTGAATGCCTAGCCCAATTCCACTTCCATGACCTAGACACTCTATGCCTAGCTTGAAACAATGCATCTTGCACAAGTTACAATCTACTAAGACCTTAAACTAGCAAGTTACAATCTACTAAGACCTTAAAATCGTTGATTATGGTCTACTAAGATCTTAAACTAGCAATTCATGGCCTGCCAAGGCCTAAAACTAGCTTGCACATTTGCTTTTCTAATGTCCACTTTTACATGTTTAGGAACTTATTAATTACATTACTTTGCTCATGTTATACATTTTTAACTCTATTAAGATAGGTGCAACTTGATATTTTGCAAGATATGTCGCAAGATTATAACATGAGCACATACGAGTGTCTTCATTCATCCTTGGTCCTCACCAGACCTCACGGTGATCCCATTCAATACATTGATGCCCAATGCCTAGACCTTGAGCCCACAACATGTGATGACTATGTGACATCTATAGAAGCACAACTAGATTGGCCTAACTATCTAGTTAGGACTCTCAATCTAGAGCAGGTGACATCACTAAGGATCCCCTTGTCAAAGTCCCTATAGCAATAGTTAATGGAAAGGTAAAGACATTGAAACTTAGTTTCTTGTTAGAGCCTCAATAGATCCAAAACATCATCAAAGTTCTCAATGAAAACATCAAGGCATTTGCATGGTCCTACAAGGACATGTCAAGCCTAGATCCTTGCATAGTATAACACAATATCATACTAGATTCTCTTATAAAATTAGTTAAACAAAAAGCCTGTAAGGTTAGGCCTTAGGTGGTGTTGGTAGTCCATGATGAAATCACCAAAATTTACAAGGCTAGTTTCATTTGAGGCATTGACTATGTGGATTGGGTCTCCAACATCATGGTTGTACCCTAAGAAAAATAGAAGCATACGCATTTGCATAGACTTCTAGGACCTGAACAAGGTGACTATTAAAGATGATTTCCTGTTGCCTAGCATCAACCAACTAGTTGATACTATGGCTAGTCATGCCTTGTTGTTCTTTATGGATAGGTTCTCTAGTTACAACAAGATTTAGATCAGCCTGGAGCACTAACTCAATACAACCTTCATGACCCCCCTAGGGTACATTTTGCTATATAATGATGCCTTTTGGACTAGAGAACACAAGAGCAACCTACCAACATGTCATGATGTACATCTTCAGTGACTACCTTCTAGACTTTCTCAATGACTATGTTGATGACATAACAGTTAAGTCCAAAATGGCACATGATCATGCAAATAACTTAGACCGCACACTCAAACATTGCCTTAGACATGACCTTAGGTTGAATCCTAAGAAGTGTGTTTTTAGTGTCAAGATGGATAGCATGCTAAGTTTCGTGGTATCAAAAATAGGCATACGCATAGGCCTCAATAAGGTTAAGGCCATCATCAAATTAAAATTGCTAACTAACCTTAAGGAGCTACAACCAATTCGTATGTTACAAGGCAAACTACAATTCGTATGTTAGTTTTTCACATGGCTGACTGATAAGCTACAACCAATGAAACATTTGCTCAAAGAGGGGATCAACTTCAAGTGAATAGCTCAACGCCAAGAGGCATTTGGCAACCTCAAATAGGAGCTAGCCCAGCTTCCAATCGTCTACCCTTCACAAGGAGAAAAATCTTTTTACCTTTGCCTTGCAACTTCCAACATGTCCATTGCTTCTCTACTTTATCAAAGGTGAAATGATGGCTCAAATGTCCTTGTATACTACCTAAGTCATGTGTTAGCGATCCATGAAGAAAAATACAATGATGTAGAAAAGAACTACCTCGCCTTTGTCTTTGCACTTAACAAGTGGAGACATTATCACTTCCGCAACCAGGTAAACATCATCTGCAAAAGAAATGTACTTTGGGCAATCATGATGAACATCTATGAAGGTAGTCAAATTGCACAGTGGAAAGCAATAACTGTAGAGTTTGACCTACACTACATAACACAAGCATCAACTAAAGGCCAAGCAATAGCCACACAACTAACAACTTTACCAATAAACGATCAAGCAACCATAGATCCAGAATTCCCAAATGAGCATGTTAGTAGTATAACCCAAGTGCCTACCAACTTTAAAGCAATCTTACATTTTGATGATGCTTGAACCTCTCAAAGGAGTAGTGCCACTACCGTAGTCACATTTCTATTTGGGGAAATTAGACCCTTCACTTATCATTTTGCATTCCCTTACACTAATAACATAGTAGAGTAAAAAGGTCTCCTTAGAGGCATCTTAGTAGCTCATGACCTAGGAATCCAAAACCTAGCAATCTGAGGAGACTTGCAGTTAGTCATCAACCAAGTTATAGAGGTTTAAGCTTGTAAAGCACAACACTTACAACTTTATTGTGACTTGGTAAATCATTTGCTCCAATGGTGTATAACTGTAAATATCCAACACATCCCCCATAATGAAATGTCATTGTTGATGCATTAGCCACGTTAGTCATAAGCATTGCACCTAACATGTTCCATGCCTTGCTTTCTTAGTAATAGATTACACTGAACCTTTCATGCAAGCAACTGACATTGCATCCATAGCCCCAACAATAACAACACATGCACAAGAGTGGGATGATGACATCAAGTCATACCTTCAACAAGGTGAGCCTTCACAACATCTAACCACTACCTAGAATGATGCAGTGTGAAAACAATTGTAGTAGTACATTATTATGGATGATCATAGATCCTACGATGTAATACTAATGACCTACATTAGTGACAGTGAAGTGCAAATGATTATTGATCAAGTCCACGAGGGATTGTGTGGAGGCCACATAGAACCCAAGGTAATTGCTTCGAAAATCAGATGCTTAGGCTACTATTGGCCTTACATGAAGTGCAATTACATTTCCAAGGTCAAGACGTGCAATGTCTATCAACGGCATGGAAACTTAATGCATGTAACACCTACTAAAATACACACCACATAGATCATGTGGCTATTTCAACGTTTAGGGTTGGATATCATAGGGCCCATCACACCTAAGTTCTCTATAGGACATAGCTTAATCATAATCACAACCAAATATTTTACCAAATGGGTTGAAGCCATTCCCCTTAGGAGAAAAACATCATAGTAGGTCTGCAAATTCATCCTTGAAAATATAGTGACTCGATTTGGTCTACCCATGATCATCATCATAGACAACAGGCCACAGTTTAGCAGTGCAGAGACTAAAGCCTTTTGCAAATACCTTGGCATCAAGCATTCCTTTTCATCACCATAATACCTACAAGTGAATGGCTAGGTAGAGGCCACAAACAAGATCGTCATCAACCTTCTAAAAAAGATGCTTAGCAATAGCAAACGATGATGGCATGAGTAGCTAGTGTATGCACTATGGGCCTAGCGCACCATGCACAAAATAGCAATAGGTAAAATGTCATATAGCCTTGTATATGGGTCTAAGCAATGTTACCTCTTGATTTGTAGTTCCCATCGCTCCGTGTGATCCTCTCAAGATTCATTAATGAAACCCAAAACAAGAAGTTAAGAACCATTGACCTCGACTCTATAGAGGAAGCATGCATGTAGATGCTTGATCGTATCGAATGGTACCAAGAGAAGAAACAGCAAAAGCACCATCACAATTAGCATTAATGCCCGATCAGGAAAGGGGACTTAGTCCTCAAGGCCATTTGTGAGCCTATGAACAAATTATCAATCAATTGGGGAGGGCCTTTCTTGGTCACCAAGGCCTATGAAAATGGAGCATTCAAGCTTGTTGATCTAGATAACAATGAATTTGCTAATCTAATAAACCACTTATACTTGAAGTTGTACTATGCTTAGCATGCAATGCTGCATCAATGACAAAGCAAGGTAAGCCAGAGTTTTCTATGGTATTAAACTGGCACAACTGGTCCACTATGACTATAAACTAGCATAGAGCATCCACTACAACGTTAAACTAGCACAACTCATCCTTGGGCTACGACATTAAACTGGCATCCACAGCATAGTCTGCTATGACTATAAACTAGCATAGACTGTCCTTATGTCATGATGTTAAACTAGCACAACATCCACCATTTTCTATGATGTTAAACTAGCACATAGTAGTTTGCTAGGATAATAAACTAGCACATCATGGTTTGCCAACACCTTAAACTAGGTTCATAGTCTACTAGGACCTTAAACTAGCACAACATACAATCTACTAGGACCTTAAACTAGGTTCCCAGTTCAACATGCACAACCCAACATACATAGTTTTGCAAACAAGCAAGCATAAATACTTCCCATCCTTTTTCATCTGCCCACATCTCAATGGGCTACATGGGTTGGGACGTTGTAGTTCTAGAATGGAGTTCACGTCGTTAAGAAAAAGCTTCTAGAGCATTTGTAGCATTACCACCCTCAAAATTTTGCTAATCCTCCAAAGATGCCATAGGGAATTTTTCTAACCTTCCAGAGCTACCACCACCATCACCATCATTATTAGGTGGAACTCTCACTATCAGCACCACACGTTGGAGTCCTAGTAGTACTATGGCCCAACCATAGCATTTCCATCCTCTAGCCCTCACCATTGCTTAGGCTTGGAAGTGCATCCAACAGCATGGCTCCCCACCATTTTGATAGATTTCCAGGTTCTTATCCTTGGTGTGGAGTCTCGAGCACCTACATCACCATCGCCCTTGGCCATCTTGCTAGCCTCCTTGGGATGCTTACTTTAGGTGTGTCTGCTAGAGCTTTTGTAGCTTTCTAGCTTTGGCATCTACACTGGCCTTCCTACTTTGGCATTGTAAGCTCTTATAACTGGTCTAGCCCTCATAGCACTTGTAGCGCCCTCACAACTAGTAGTTTTCTCTTATCTCTCACGTTGTGTGGTTGTTTTCTTGTTTCCTCTGTGTTGTGTTTGTAGGACGAAGCTCTGGAGGTTATTGTTCAAAGGCATATTTCATCACAGCAGCAAGGCATCACATTGCTCCGACATACTTGCTTGGACTCACCAAGCCACTTGAGAGTGCACATCCCTATTATCTCACCATAACCTACTCACATTTACCTCTTTACCTTACATTTTCCTCACCTTCCCTGCTAGCTTCTTCGATGCATATGGCACCCTTCTTTTAGTTAATCACAAAACCCATGATGAATGCAACACAACTCGTCCCATGGGAAGCCTCTATGGGCTAGTTAAAGCCCAAGCAGATGTAATGCAACTCATCCCGAGAAGGAACACCTATGCTACAGACATGATGTGGTTGCCTCTAAGGAAAGCCCATCAGGTGCCACATAGTGCACTCAATGATGAGCATCTTGCAATTATAATTTTTTTAAAAAATGGGGTAAAACATATCCCCAAGCAAAATCTAGCAAATCTCTAATTTCACAACCTATCCAACCCTCAATTCACAATGGCCTTCTCATAAGCACTCTGACGAGAGGCCAACATGTCAGGGGTAAGCCAATCTAGTGCTATAGGCAACAATTCTCTCACAAGCACTCTAATGAGAGGCCACTATTTTAGTGACAAGCCACCCTGGTGCCATGATCATATTTAGTCATGCTGACTTCGCATCTTGCAACATGATACATTGTTTGCATCTCATTCCTTCCTTGCTATCCCCAAGTCAATTCCCTATGCCCATTACTTACAACATGTCATAACACTTAACACTCTTTAGCCCAACGAAGCATCATCCAATCAACTACCAACAAGTGATGTTGGTGTTGTACCTACTGTGGTGTTTCAAGTTCTTTGTCAACATCTCTTGGGCCACTCCTACAAATGTTGATAAGGAGGGGCTAATGAAATACGATCAAATTTGGGTAACAACACTTCGACAATACATTTTTCTAAATGTCAACACAAGGCAAGTTTTTTCTAAGTGTTTGGCCCATGATCCCACTACTGGGACTATGTTCTAGAGCATAGCCAGCGTAGCATGCAACATAAAACTAGATCTGAAAAATTTTCTAAGAGTCAAACAACACCTGTAGAAATTTTTCTATGTCTTTCTACACTCACATTTCTCTTGCTACGCTCTCCAACATTCCAAGCATAGCAGCACTCCAGTGGCTAGTTTACACTAGTGTTAAGCCAGAAGTTATCAAGCTAGCTCAACATAGAAAAAGCATTTGGCAAATCTAACTCCTAAAACTACCCCTTCTATTACACTCTCAAGCGTATTTGGCATAGCAAGAGTAAGGACTGCAATTTTTGCCAAATTTTCTAAGTGTCCATGCTATGCCTTGTCCCATCCTACTACTCTCATGAGCATAGCAAGTGTAGAAACGTTGGACTTTAGTTTTTTTTCTTGCAAAATGTGCCCAACTGTTGGGCTACGCTCTAGAGCATAGCTAGAATAGCAACATGAAACTACCTCCAAAAGCTTCTAGAGCTCAACAAAGGCCTTCATTCCAACTCCAACACTCCTTCAACAAGTAGGATCAACAACTTGAACTCTTTTGGTACCCCTCTTATGTCCCAAAATTGTACCTATGCTTGATCTCACTCGAAAGAGGGGAGAACGTAGTCCCAGAGTAGAGCCTCCAAATTGCACTATTTTGCATTGTTTGTAGGTACATTGCGGTCTTAGTACATGAAATCTTAGTAATGTAATCATAGTCTGGCAATCCCTTGGGGTTCAATGGAGCATATCAAAGCATAGCACCAGTTGCTCTAGTGGGAGCATAGTAGAGGTCAGCATAGCCCCACCTACCCCTTTGCCATGTGGAGCTCAATCTACACTTCACGCTAACCCTAAGCCTATAAATACCCCCACATTCCACACTATATGGGTTGGAAATTCATTCTAGTAGTGGGCATTTGAAGCATTTGGCTAGTAAACCTAAGTAGCAATTAGCATTTTAGGGTACCACCTAGCACCCAAGGCACCTTGAGCACCCTGTGTACTAGTGTGTATCAACATCTTGGCAACACCTCTACATTCCATTCAACACTGTAGCACATCGTGGCCTACAGGACACCACGGTAGCCAACCTTGCAAGCACAAACATTGTAGTGGATGTCAATCTTCACCCTAGGACACCCCAAAGACTATGGCTATGTTGCTATTGTGTCTGTATATACACTGTGTACCTCCTCAATGCTCATTTATTATTACTATGCTCCCCATCTAGGGTGGTACCATTCTTTCTCTCTCAAACTTTGTTGCATTGTAAGCATTTTCTTTAACATTTAGTACCACATTCATGCTTTTCACTATTTTACACATTTCTTACATGCTTGCACTACTATTCTCGTGCCAGGAAAACCCCACTATGCTGAAGCTTAGTTGGCCTTGGTACTACCAAGGACACCATTAAGAAACTTAGCATTATATTACAATGTCAACATTCTCATTTCGACTAACCACACCACCCTTAGTTGCACCTAATACCCTAGTTGCAACCAAAAAAGTCCTTGTTCAATTGGCAAGACCATCCAGGGCATTCCACCTCTATTTTCTAGCAACGCCCTCATGCAAAGGCAAGGTTAGGCTATGCACTCATGAACCCCTCGGTGTTCCAGCCACCGATGTTTTTGGTCATTACATGGTATTTTTTATGAGGCTTGTTATCTCACTATGGGTTGCATGAAAGAAGAAAAAGGTTGTGCTATGGTTGTGGCTTGTGGGCCAAACAAAGAAAAGGATGTTTTGGTCAGTACTTAAGGCACAAATGGGACAAACGTAGTGTGTGACCATTGTGTTGTGAGGGGTCTCATGGTGGACCCCATGTGAGTAGTTATTGGATTTGGAGTAGTAAAACCCATCATTGATGATTTTTTGTTTCATGGTTGTGTTGCAAATGGCATTGATTTTTTATAATTTTTTGTTTTTGGCATTGATTGACTGTAATTTGTTGCTACAACTAGCGTGGGTTCTACTATAGTAAGGTATGGAGAAGTGGAAGATGATGGCACCATGCCCATGGAGAAAAAAAAGACATGGAAGGTTTTGTGACATTAGATAATGTTTGTTGGAACAATCCTCCAAGGATGTTTTTAGGCTTAGATTCTGCCTTGAATTCATCCTCTTCTTCCTATTGTTCCCCAAAGGTAGGCTAGTCATCTTCCTAATCTACAACAATCAATTGGGGTAGGACACTAAAATAGATGTCATTTAGAGGAATTTCTTCACATGGAAAATGGATGTATTCTTTCCCATCCTTGTTTATGAGCTAAAATTTTCTCTTGGCTTTGGCTTCAATTTGGTGAATTAGCATGCTTGCTTGTATTTTTTCACAAATGAAGTTATAGCAATCTTCATTAATGGCTACAAAATCAAGACTCTCCCCTTTAACTCTTAGAGATTTCCTACACTTAATAACTGCAAGGTCTTTGGGATCATACACCCTCATGACTTGTTGGTTATGATCTTTGCTAGTGAAGGTGAAGGGCAATTTGGTGGATTTTTGAAAAGGCTTGATTATAGTGTTGATAAGTGCTTAAGAATAGGCTATAAATGTTAAGATCGGAGTAAATTCTAGTGAATGGAATTTAAAAACTCTTAGAGAAAATGAAAATGGCAAAAAATGATATACTTACTATAATTAGTAAGTGGGGTATAAGGGGGGTTTACCCCTTTACTAGAAATCGAATATTAACAACGTTGGCTTGAAACCTCCCCTAAGCTGGCTTCCCAAGTGCCTCTACACTAGGTATGATAGGGGGGAAAGAAGTGGGGTGAGATAATGGAAATATATCACCTTCCTATTCCAATGTTGGATAGAGGGGGAAAAGTTTGAAGACCAAAAGGAAAACTTAATAGTTTCCAAAGATGGTTTTGGCAGGTTTTCAACTTTCACCAAAAAGGAGGGGAAAGTGGGCTTGGTTGGTATGAAAACCAATGTTGGTTTAGTGACAAAGATTATGTTAACAAAAATTAAATGTTTACTAAGGCTTCCATGCTAGCTTTCCTCTAGGAATTCAGAATAGATGTTGTGAAATTCCAACAATCAAACCACCTACAGCTTCCATGCTAAAGTTTTTGCCAAACGAGGAGGGAATGGGAGAATTGGCTTCCTTGGGACTTTTGGCTTTAAATGGCTTTTAACTTGAAAAAAAAAAGTAGATTTAGTTGTAAAATTGGTTTCAAATTTCACCAATATTAGCCTCCTAACTACTTCCATGTTGGGTATGGTAGAGGGAAGAAAGAAGGGAGGATGAGATGATGGGAATCTCACACAACCTAAAACCCAAAGTGGAAAGTTAGTATTTTTTCCACTAAAATTGGTTTCAAGTAGCTGTTAATTCTCTCGGCTTGGAAAAATGGAGGGAAAAGTCAACTCATGAATGAGTTGAACCACCCACTTTTAAAGCTAGAAAATAAACTTTTGGCAACAAAAACAATTAGGGCAAGAGATACCAACATTGTCTTTGGGCTTTAAAATTTACAGCAAGTGTTGTGAAAAACCAAAAATCCACTACTTGCAACTTCCATGTTATGGTTTTGGTCACATAGGGGGAAAGACCAACATTAATTTTTCAAGGGTTTTGGATGTAAAAAAATGAAGGAAAAGTTTGCAAATGGCTATGAAAATGATAGATCTGACTACAAAATTTAGGCAAAGGCCAAGGAAAATTGTTGCAACCAAAAACCTCGATATCTAGAATGGGAAGGAAACTAAGAATCCCTGATGTAAGTAGTTCCTCAACCCCAAATCCCTAGGGCCTTTGTGATAAAAATGGGATTCGAGATGCCCTAGTTAGTTTAGTAGATCAACTAGGGACTTGGGAGATGCAAAACATGGAAATATAAACAAATTCAAATAATGCATAAATAACAAATTTATCTTTGAACACAAAACTTAAAATTTAAAACTCTATTGAGAAAAAATAAATAATAAGTTAGAGAAATGTGTACAAATGGTGCCTGGATGAGCAAAAAGGGGATCCACTTGTACAAGAGTTCAAAGCCTATTGAAGACGAAATAATCTACTCCACGATCTAGGTGCCAAGCCACTCTTGATGCTATAGAACCTTCCTTGGTTGCTACAACCTTGGATTTTCTAATTTTTTCACTACTAGGGGGTGAGAAAGGGGGAATATTTGAATGATAAGTTGTTTCATGCTAGGTTTAGAGTCCTAGAAGTGCAGTGTTAACACCAAAATACACCAAATCTCAAAGCCTAAATGCTTCCACACTAGGGTTCAAGAGACTGCAAATATGGGAACTTGTAAGAGCTCTTGAGTGCCTAAAAATGCCCCAAGAATGGAGTTTTGTGCAATGTTTTTACTCAAAACTTCTGAATTGCCAAAGTGCTTGTGTGTCAAAATTGTTGAACCTGTAATTGGTGTTGGATTTTGGGTCTTTGGGCCATGAATGGGGGTGCTAATTAGCTGTGATTGGGCTACAAAATAGCTGCAAATTTAATGTAATTTTATTGCAAATTGGCTAAAAAATTCAGGTGAAATGGATGTCCAAATTTGAGGGGTTACTAAACATAGTAAGTCCTTTCCCCCATGGTCATTCTATTTGCTAACAATAGTAACTGAGGCATCTCTTCCACACTAGAGATGAATCTTTCATGCTAAGCCCTCCACCATGCTTGTTGAAATGGCTGGTCAACATTGAAATGCATAACTTGCTGAATTTTGTTTCTTCTATCTTACACATTAGGGGTTTGAATTTTCCATGTTGTTGGTGGTGGTGTTGGAGAGAGAGAGAGAGAGAGAGAGAGAGAGAAGGGGAACTTTCCAGGATAGGGGAAAATTTTTCAAACTAGGGAAAAAGCTTCTAGGTTGGGTGGGGGGATGGCTTTCCAAGCTAGGGAAAAGGTTTCCAAGCTAGGGAAAAACTTTCTAGTTTAAGGGGAAAGTTTCCAAAATGTGCCTTTCGTCTCCACATTGAAGGGGGGAAAGTTTTCAAAGCCCCCATCCTTCCACATCGGGGGTAGGTGAGATCTACCCTCTTCCATGTGTTTTCAGTGTAGAAAAATGTCTACCCCCCATAAAACCCATCAAGTTACCTTTCTTGGCATTCTAAAATGCATTTTTGACACACACCCATCCCCTCCCTCCCACCCCCCACCCCCAAGCATAAATATAGATACTAGGTAACTTTTTTCACTTAGGGAATGAGGCTTTGACCACTTATGAGGCATTTTTCAATCCAAAAAGTATAAAGTACATGAAATTGTCCATTGGGGGTTATAATTTTTACATTTATAATGAAATTTTGTCTTAGGTTCTATGGGGTGAAAGCTACATGATGAAGATTGGTTATAACATGCAAAATTTTGTGGTGTTTCAATTGTGTTGCCATCTAATCGATCTATTCCTACGATGCTCCAACAAAATCTTATGTGATTGGGCCTACAAGGACTTCATGCTGAGTATGTTGTGTAGGATAGTGACATCAAGGATTATCATCTCATTGATGCACAACATCCAAGGGATTCACAACTAGAGCAACACTATGAATCTACAAAGGGAAAATGGTTCAACAATTCCCCATACCTATTATACCAAAAAGATGATGGAGAACCCTTCTCTAGGGATCTTTCATTTAGCAAAGCTTCTCTCTTTAACTTTGGTGAAGAAGGTCAAAATTAGAACTTTCAATCCATGATTCATAATCTAGGTTCTGGCAAGAAAAAATCCAATGACAAAGGGGAATCCAAGAAGGAGAGTCATGGTAGGGATGTAGACAAGAAACATAAACGTGATTGTGGCTGCTATCACTAAAGAGGCGGTGGCAAGAACTATGATGGTGCTAGTCCTCCTTCTTCATCTTCATCATCATCTTTCTCTTCTAGCTCTAAGTGTAACTACAAGGGATGTGATTGTGATGGAGGTGACCAACAAGACCGAGATAATCATAGGGACCATTAGCTAAGTCAAGACCCAGGGCATAGGCATTTAAGAGAGATCCATTTCCATAAATGAAGGGGTAGTAGAGGGCATTGTAGGTACTAGAATCATGATCTCAATGAGCCTTGCCTTGCTACCTGAAGCATGGTAAACATTGCATAGGTAGTGAAATTCCTACAAGGCACATTAAAGATAGTCATATGAAGAGGCTAGACATGAACAATATTCCTAGGTTCAAAGGGGATATAACTTAGATTAATAGAATCATCTTCAAGTTTTCCACGATGCATATGCCTTGAAAAATATAGAAAATGATTGGCAAAAGCTTGAGTTATTCCTTAGTATATTCATTAAAGAAGCAAAAAGCTAGCATTGGTCCTTAGAACTAGAATCCATTAGACGGTGGAGTACAATGCTCAAACTATTTAACTACAAATATCAGACATACTCCTAAGTGTCCAACTTGAGGAGGTAGATCCAAAGATGGAAACAAGAGACACATGAACCCTTGGATGCCATCATGGACTGATACTCTCTGTTATTGCATAGATATCCTAGCCATGATTATTCTCAATAGGAGCAACTTCATCATATCATAGATGGACTCTAATAAAAAATAAGGAGAACTCTTGGAGTCTATTCCCAAGGGTGATTGTCAGAATTAAGAGCCCATTAGATTCAACTATTGATTGAGTAAGTAGTGAAAGAAGAAGAAGAATTGAGGAAACACAAAATTATAGAATAATACAAGCATGATTCATCCATTCACAAGAGGGAGGTTTGATTTTCTAACATTGAGGAGGAATCATCACTTGATGAGGTGGTGAACTGAAAACCCTTACTACTTCTAAAATTTGCCTCTAAAATTTTGGCCAAGGTTGCTCAGTTATGAGACTCTATGGATAGTAGATTTTCAACTATCCTAAAAATTACTAAAGAGTCCAAATAACAAGGTAATGATCATGATCACAAGAGGTAAAAGGAAGCTAAACATGCCAATCAAATGGGTAAGGGCAAGATTGCTATAGTAGAGGAAGTTGCGAGAACCAAATCAAATGATGATGGTGGGTGTGACATATGGCAATATGAACATCCTAAGGGATGTTTCCTCATTGTGTTACACATATAGGAGTCTAGGGTGTATGGTCTAAATCCATGACTAGCAAAAAGGAAAACACCCAAAAGATTGTCTTATCCTTATGGCAATCCTAGGAAGTTCTACCAACAACAACAATATTATCGAAGTGGAACTCCACTGAAACCATATGAGCACTATTAATAGTGGTAGTAACCATAGTCATGGGCATTGCCACTACCAAGGTAGCAATATCCTTACAGATAACCTAATCCATTTGGATATTACATTCAACAACCCTTGTCTCCACATAACTCTTTTAGTCATGTTTCTACTTTCCAACATCACTACTACCCTCTTGAATATTATTGAACTCATTCTCCACATTCAAGGAGAGATACCATTTTTTATCCTTATCCTCCTCCTATTCCTGCACCTATTCCTCCATCCTTAACATAACTACCGCTTACTCTATCTATGTAAGGTGAACTTCCAGCCCAAACATAGCAACACAATGCTATCAGGGCCATCAATCTATAACCAATTCATCAACAGAGTGGTTCAAACACTGGATCATGGAAAAGACCTTTTTTCCCATCCCAAAATTTCACCTAAGCCCTAACATACATATGTAGTTGGAAACCCTACTTCTCCATCTCTCTCTACATCTAATTCCTTAAAGTCCCCTTCAAACCAAATGTTGCTCAGAATCCATACTGTTATGCTAACTCATGTTATATTTGATTGGATCTAGAATGGGAACCTTCCTAGGAAATTAGCTAATCCTAGGAGTGCTCTTATCTATTTTCAAATTGTTGGGAATGAGCCATGTAAAGCTCTTGTTGATTCTAGTTTAAATGAAAACTTGATTTCTCATGAGATGTATATTACTTGGAAACTGCTGCCCCTTAAGAAAAGAAATATTTGATTGGAATTGGTAGACCAATTCATTACTGTTGCATTGGAATTGGTGGAAGACATTATGAAAACTATCTATGGGTGGTCTCATCCTGCTAATTTTCTACTGATTAAAGTTGAGAATTGTAAAGGGGACTTCCCAATAATCATGGGAAAGGCATGGCTAAGCATTGTTGATGTAAGAATGAGCATCAAAGATCTTTCACTGGAAATATCTAAGGAAAATGCATTTAAAAACATTGAGAAGATGTGAGTTTCATGCATCACATAAAATAATACAGGATGCAATTGCATGCAAAAACTATAATCTATTAAACAAGCATCAATTTGCAGGTATTGTGCATCTAAAGTAGATATTCAAAGGTGTCTTTACGTAGTAGCTACAAAACAAGAGGGCACCTAGTGGCTGACTGCTGATCCTCAAAGTAACACAATATGTATGGAACCTATTGAGAGCCTAACATACACTTATGTTGTAGGCATGGATGAACTAGAGTAAGTTCATCACCAACTCTCTAATAATGCAAATGATGATACCTATTGGGAAGAGTTGGAAATTCCTAAAAATTTTAAGCAAGAGCCCCTTGATTTAAAAACTCTACCTGCCATCATGAAATATGCATTCCTAAAAAATGGGAAGATGGTAATAATCAACATAAATCTTTCTCCAGAATATAAATAGATGTTGTTAAAAGTGGTTGAAAAATTATCAATAACCTTTGCTTGGTCATATCTTAAACTCATAGGGATTGATCCCAAGATATGCCAGCATCGTATCTACACTAACCTAGCCATGAAGCCAAAGAGGTAACCACAGAGGCAATTGATCCCCAAATTGAAGTAGATCATTAAAGAGAAAATTGAACAACTCCTCAAGGAAAGGTTTATCTATCCCATTGTGGATAGTGAGTAGGTTAGTCCACTTGTGATTGTACCAAAGAAAGGTGGTAAGTGACGGGTCTACATTGATCTTTGGCTATTGAATATGGCAACATTCAAGGACCATTTTTTATTTCAATTCATTGATTAGGTGTTAGACACCATATCTAGGAATTTCCATTATAGTTTTCTGGATGGTTATAATGGCTATAACCAAATCCAAATTGTGCTAGAAGACCAAGCCAAAACAACATTCACAAGCCCCTAAGAAACCTTTATATATTGCAAGATGTCTTTTGCTCTATGTAATGCTCCTGCTACATTCCAATGTCTGGCCTTAAGCATCTTTCAATATCAAATCAATAGTGGAGTGAAAGCCTTTATAAATGCCTTATCCACTTATGGTACTATATTCAAGTAAGCATTGGACAGCTGATGAGTGGCGAGGTACCCCCTACACTCAACCATATGAATACGAGTGTTACACGTGCAATCCGGTCGAATTCCGTAGACTAATTGCCTACATGCCTCATGGAACACTTAAGGTTAATCATTCATTGTCTTCCTAGACTTACTTGTATTTTTCATGATTGTATGGTTAAGTAAGTTTGAGGTATATGATTTTTATAGTTTTTATGTTTTATCTCCTATGCTAATGAGGTAAAGGGTGAAGAGACTAATTAACTAACTTTAACTAACTAACTAAGACTTAATTAACCTAGCATCAGCATCCATTCCCACTTACCGTTCACACCTTGAACCAATGCAACCTTGGTTACCAAATGCTATTCATTACTAGGATTCCCAAGCGTAACGCACATGCGCGAAGTGGTCGTACTGAATGCACTTAACTACGAGAGAAGAGTTGAGAGAGATTTAATTAACTAATAAAGCATTTAAATAGTAAACAATAAATAACAATAAATAAATTCCTATTTATCCTATTCCATGCACTGCAAGGTTTATCCAAGAAGTTCATCTTTATTTCCATACACAAACTTGTGTTTAGGTACAATGTTTGCTCAAATAAAAATCCATTCACTTTGGAGTTCCTATTGTGAGCACATGGAAATTATTCTATCTTTGGAGAGGTAAAACTGCCTGATTTTCGCTACGGTCTAGGCCTAGAATGAGAAACAAGGGAGAGCCGCCTCTTATTTATAGACTTGGCGGCACACTGCAATATCATGTACACGATATCGCAGTGGACACGATATCACGTCCCATCAATAGCCTTAAGTAAGTACTAAAAATATGTAAGGAAAAAAACCTATAGCTCAATTGGTAAAAGAGCAATCTCATGGTCTAAGAAGGCATTCTATTAGGGCACCGAATCTCACAAGTAAGAATTGAGGTCAACCCTAAAAAAATAAGGATCATCTAAGCATTTAGCTGCCAACCGAAAACTGTAAAAGATGTTTGGTCATTCCTTGGACATACTAGCTACTATCAACAATTCATAGAGAATTTCTCTAAGATTGCAAAAATATTGGTTAAGGTAACAAAGAAATATGCTCCATTTGTCTAGACCAAGGAATGTGAAAAAGCATTTTAACAACTAAAGGAAAAACTTGTAGAAACTCTAATTCTATAGGCACCCGACTAGTCCATATTATTTCATGTTATGATAGATGCATCAAATTATGCCTTGAGAGCTATGCTTACACAGTTGGATGATAATAAATGTCCATATTACATCCACCACACAAGTCAAACCATTGGTGGTGCATAACTAAACTACACAACCACAGAAAAAGAATTGATGGTAGTGGTGTTTTCTCTAGAGAAGTTCAAGCATTATGTGCTTGGATATAAAGTGTTTATGCACATGGACCATATTCCCATTCACTTCTTTATGAACAAGCCAATAGTGAGCCCCCATGTTATATGGTGGCTAGTGATCTTACAAGAATTCGATCTTATGATGGTAGATCGAAAGGAAAGTAAGAATGTGGTTGCTAACTACTTGTCTCAATTATAATGGAACAACAAAGAGGAGGAGGGCCCACTATCTGATCTATTTCTTGATGAAATCCTTTTTTTCGAGGCCATAACTGATAATTTCCACTAAGCCAAAATGGTACGAGAGCATTCACATCTATCTTCTCACTCAAGAGATGCCATAAGGGTTGGATCATCAAAGGAAATAATAGTTTCTTCACTAAGTGAAACTCTTCATGGAGATCAACGGACATCTCTATAAGGTGTGCATTGATGGCTTGGTACATTGGTGTGTCCCTGATGCCGATCAACTATGTGTTCTTCCAAATGCTCATGAAGGTCCTTGTGGGGGCGACTATGCTAGAAAATGCATGGCCATTAAAATCCTAATGGCAAGGTATTATTGGCCAATAATCTTTAAGGATGTTCACTAATATGTCCACTCTTGTGAATGCTACCAATAAGATGGTGAAATGACTACTCAAATGGAGGGACCTCAATAATGGATCTAATCATTGGAATCCTTTAAACTCTATGGCATTGATTTCATGGGTCTCATCATGCCCATGTCAAATGGAAAGGAGTACATCACAGTCGTTGTTGACTATTATACAAAATGGACAAAAGGAACAACCATCACCGACTGTACATCTGCTACTGCTGCTTTGTTTGTACAACAAAATGTTGTGAATAGGTTTGGTGTGCCATGTGCATTAATTTCTAACAATGGAACCCACTTTATAGGCACTACCTTTTAAAAGCTTATGCAATGCTTAGGGGTTGAACATAANGATTAGAGCACAAAACTCAACGATTCCCTTTGGACCTACCACTTAACATAGAAAATTCCTATAGGTTATTCTCCCTGTGAGATAGTGTATGGAAACTTATTAGTACTTCTTATTTAATTTGAGCTCTGTACACTATCAACAACTTGTGACCTTGACCTTGACTTAAGTCTAGCACAAAAGAAAAGATTAATGAATCTCAACTTTCTTGATGAAAATTTATTGGTGGCCCTATCATCTAATGAGTTGCATAAGGAATTTAAAAAAATTCCATGACCTTAGATTAGCAAAGTCAAATTTCAACCAGGAGATAAGGTTCTCTACTAGAACCCCACACACGTACCTCAATGAACTAAGTTTCAAATGTTTTGGGAAGGACCTTATATCATCTATGAAAATTTCCCTTCTAGGGCCATGTTGATCTATAAACATGAGAGCCCAAACAAGAAGAAACTAGCCACTACACAACAAGTCAAACCTTTCCATGAGCCTAAGCAAGCTAGTGCAACAAACGCCTCATTGGATGAACAACCATGCTCAATCTTTCAAATCTCTTACCTTCAACTTAGTCATGGGGGAGATGGTCATCCATGCTAACAATACAAGTGACTCCTCAATTTTTTCTCTTTTTTTTTTACATGTTTTTGTTTTACACCTTGTTATTTTTACAACTTTTTTTTTTTACACATTCTTTATCTTATATCTCTCTTTTTTTATATTATTAATTTTTCAAAATTTTTGTTTTACAACATCGTTAGTATGTTTTATTTTTCTTAAATATTTTACAATTTCTTGTATATTTTCCTTAATTTTGATGTGGTTTTTTTATTATGTTTTAATAATAATGTGCCTTATTGCCAACTATGTACATTGTGGTTTGACTGATGTGGGCATCTACTATCTGGTTATTTGATTGTTGGTGTCTAGATTCTAGCTCTAAATTTTGTTACTAATAACTAGGACATGGTTTCATTTTCATGAAACAAGAAGTGAATCCACAAGATCTACCCATCCACAAACTCTATGATTTTCCTTGTTCTAGAAGTGTGAGATCCCTTTCTCATTAATAAGACTTTAACAAGCTTGTAACTTTGGTAGTTTCCAAATTTGGAAAGGATTCAAAGGTTTGAACAAGGTGTGACTTCAAGGGGAATCAATATTATTTATGCTTTTCTACTTACTTTGGTGCATATGTGTTTTCATAGATTTCTTACTGTTCCGTGTTGACCAATAATAGGAAGTTGAATAAGTCTTTACATGGTGTGGTTTCAATTCAAAAAAAAATGGATGGGAATTCAAAGCATACCCCTTAGAAAAAATAAACAAGATAGAAGCACTAGTTATAGGACTAGAAAGACATGCTACCCATGCCTAAAGATCCCCTCTAACTAAGGCCCTTTCTCACTTTCTACTTCTCTTTTCTTCTTCAATAAGGAATGGTAATTGTTCTGTGTGAGCACTCTTGTATCTCAAAGGGGTGGATTGGTCTAAGAATGATAATGCAAATTCACTGAACATGATTGGTTTTGGTTTGGAGTAAGGATGGATTTTATCAAGCCATTTAACCACAATATTCATCATGTGACCTTAATTAGAAACTCCATTTCACTCTCTCTATCATCCATCTATGCTTTCCATGTCTTACCTCACTACCAATTTCATGTTCTTGTTCGATGTCTAGGTTTGATGTGTCAAAATTCTTAGGTAGTTTCTTCCAAATTTTTATACTTAACTTTTCATAACCATTAATCATCCATGGGGCCCATGAAATCCTCAGTTTGAAGTTATGCAAGGGTAATAAAGGGCTTGTGCATGGTTTGGGGAGGATCCACTTGCATACCTTTTGGTTGGGTTAGTTAAGTTCTATATCCTTAACATCCGCATAATCAAATCCTTTGATACATGTACCATTAATGACATCCAATTGTGCACATCTTCACAATGTTTTTCAATGAAATCATCTTTTTATTATTATGAATTCTTAAACCCTCTTCAAGCATTTCATCTCATTTAACTTTTCAAAATTTAATAATAGACTGCTTATCCATTTCACCCTATTTTTCAATTTTCCTGCTAACACTATTAAAGGAATCAATCCACCATAACCACAACCTAGACAAGTGTAACCACTAATGATACAAGGTACTTAAAAGCTACATGTTACACATTGCACATTAATTTATGATTTTGATGTGATTGTAGTGGAAAGCATGGATTGGAAGCAGGATTGTCTTCACCAAGGAAGAAGCAGCAACAACACCATTCAACGAGGATCCTTCATGATCATTGAATCTTCTCCCTCACTTTTCAACTACCAGAGGACTTGGATGTTAGTTTTGTCCAGGGTATTTAATTCTATTGTCATGAACACCAACTTTTGTAAAAGATTATAAATCCATACACTTGGGCACTTAAGGTCTATCTATTCCCTTTGAGTCAGTGCATGTTAGTCAATAATCCCATTCCTTTCCAATATTTTGTAAGGAACATGTTACTTCTCTTGTTTAATCAAAGATGAGTTTTCATTCAATCATGGAGGTATGATGAATCATATTTTTCCTAGCTCAAATATTGAATACTCGATATCAAAGCTCAAATATTGGAGGTACTCGATATCTAATATCGCAGGGTATGTGTTAACCTATAAATATAGCACTTAGGCACACGATTTCTACATAGTTTTTGTCATAGCATAGTAGAGCCCTTGATGTTTCGTTTCTCCAAAGTTTGAATCTTTTCCAAAGTGGCCGCAAGAAGAGTCATTGAGTGTATGAATCTTTATTTGAGAACTATTGTACTTGAGCACGACAATGTATGTAGTAATAAAGACAAGCTTTCTTATCAAACCTTGTAGCACATTGGCTAGCTTAAATATTTTATTCATGTAATTAAATTTTTATGCAATTTCATTTAATACTGCCAAGTAATTAAGCTACATTAAGCTAGTTTGATTAAATAGAATTAATTAAGCACATAAGTACGATTGCTTCAAGCATGTGTATGACTCTTGGTAATCCTAGCAATGCTTAATGTTTTGTGATCCAATAGCATAATATGTGTTCAAGATGAGCATGGAAAGTGGGACCAGATACTTATGTTAGGATTAGCAATTAGATTAGTTAAATTGGTTCATAAACTAAGTTTTAACTTCTTGTTAATCGTACATAAATAAAATACAAAATAATGAAAATCATGTACCTCAATTACACTTAAGCATACAATTAAGCTCCACAAGGGTAGTTGAGAAGAAAACAACTATCACTATTAGATTTCATGTCTTGCAACTAGTGTACTTAGGAACTTAAGGTCTACAAAATTCGACTAGATCACATGTGGATGCTTGTGATTCATATGGTTGGGCATAGGGGTACCTCACCACTCATCACCAATGAACTAGTGAAAGAGATCATATTTTTTCTTTATGTTAGCCTTAGCTTAAAGATATATTTGCCTTTAGCTAAAAGCCCAAATGACAAATTTAGCTACACTATTGTGATTTTTACCCTCACCCATTGTACCATGAAGGCTACGTATTTCTCCTTGGGATTTGTTTGATAACATAGTATTTTAAGTTCTAATAGAACTTAAAGATCACCTCCTAATAAAGTTAATCTATTAGAGGTTTACTAAAAATTCCATGTGCTAATGCCTAAATTTTCTCCTTGATTCTTACATTAATGTTGTTGAACCACTTGAAGAAATTCACCTCTAGATGGAATTGAATAATTCATAATTGCTAATATTAGGTGTCTATCTAAACACAAGAAGAATATTAAGAATCCAAAAATTATCAAATATTTTCTCTTGAAAGAGATCTAGTTTTATGTTTTCCTATGCTACCATGGAATACTCTACCATTTTATGCTGTGGCATGCTACAAACACATCATAAGAAAATGGCATGATAACAACAAGGATTTCAATCTCTCTAAAAAATAGTAAGAATTCATTGATCCTACAATATCTTTAAAAAGATAAACATGTTGACCGATATGTCATGTTAGTTTTGAATCCATTGGTTGTGGATGGAATTTGTCTACTCCCATGACCTTGCTTGTAATACCCATTCATAGGGAGTAAGAGCTAATACTTGAAGCCCCCTAGAAAGAAATCTAGTTGAAAGAATAAAATGCATAGGTGGCTTTCTTTCTAAAACAATCAACCTAACATTCTATAAAATTAAAATGAAATCAACAACACCTAGATCTAGCTCTGAAATAGTTCAATCAATATTAATTTTAAGAATTAAGAAATAATTTTTTAAAAAATAGCCATAGTAAAATATTTGTGCAAGATTCGTCACATTAAAAAAATCAAACTTTTTTGTATTCAACCTAAAAAGAAATATCTAATTAGGATCATTTACAGATTTTGAAATCAAAGAAATGACCAAAAAGGTAGATAAATTAATAATCTCATATTTTTTCAATCACATAATAATATTTTATAATTTCCAACAACACACAAAAACAGATCATCCAAATTTAACTCTTGTAACCATTTTACCATTAATCATTTAATCAGAAAATTCATGTGTTCAATAGTAGAGAATAGATAGATTATAATCATAAATTAACATCCTAGGTTTTCCCCCACTGCATCAACTTATAGAAAGATATAAAAATCCAACTTAAGAAGGTATAGGAAAAAAAACTATAATTTAGGATTTAGATCCAATATTTTTGCATTTAAAGGACGATGGTTCATCAACCAAATTCCAATCAAAATCCAAAAATTCAATAATTTTATAACACTCACAATTATCGATGGGCGTAAGGATACTCTCAATTTTTGCTAGTGGTATCAATCCTCATATCAAGGATCCTTGGCCCTTGTTGGCAATCTTTTGCCAAAATGCCCCAAATTGTTATGGGTGTTCCTAAATCATTATAGAAAAAACTCTTATCCAAGTCATTTAGGTGTGAGAGTGTAGAGGATAGGTGGAGAGATCTAAAAAAAGTAATAAAGGTTTCAACAATCTAAGCTTACAATAACAATCTTGATAATTTCATATAAGCATTGTGAAGGTGGTTAGGAAAGTAAGAAGAGAGAAGTTTGAGAAAATTAGACCTTGCTAGCCATTATCAAACATCATAGAGAGGGATCATTTTACCTCCTTGCTTAGATATCTTACTTACTAGGAGGAATTATCAAAATATTGGATTGCTATGCAACACTTATTTTCTTGTTCCTTGTTACCTCCTATAGTCTTCTCTCCCTTCCTAGCCATCCTTCCTACTATTGTATCCCTTTTTTTTCCTACTTAGCTACTTTTTCCTTGTGTGTTTTATTAACTCTCATCCTCTCCCTATTTGTAGGTGGAATAAGGGATAATGGATGGTTTCTTCTAACTAACTTCTTGGGAATTGCTTGTTTTCTTTTCTTTCTTGTTAAAGTTATCTCTCTCTCTCTTTTAGTGATGAGTCATGAGTTCAATTCTCTTCATGATCACTATAAATAAAATCAATAAAATATGTATATTCACAAGTTGTAGGTTCAATTCCTAAATCAACAATTTTTGATATTTTAGAATTTAGATTTTGCTACATCTCAAGTTCAATTTCTCTTGATAATTACAAAACATTCTAGCATAATATCTATCTCTTTATCATTCAGAATTATCATAAGATGCAAGGAAAATGTTTTTAAAATAGATTCATGATAAGGGCAGTTTATATTACATAATCAAATAAGGCACCTTCTTTTTTAGGTCATCAGCAATGTGAATTTTTCCATTGTCATGAGCCTTGAAAGGTTGTCATGTGACCTTTATATAGCTATGGAGAGGGTACTTATACTCTACTATTTTAAACTAAAAAAAGCAATGCATCAAATTTAGATAAAATAAAAAAATAAAATATAAAGCTACTGTATTTGCACATAATATCCTTGATTCATGGGTGAGGTTCCTCCAACTTGATTCACAAGTCAAGTTCCTAAATATGAGCATTCTTTTGCATCTCAATATACCTATTTTAGCTCTTGAGGCACACCTTAGAGTATTGTCCTCTATTTTTCTTTTGTTTCTTAGCATCTTTGTTGAAATAGAATAGAAAATATTTTTTCCATATATTATTTATTATTATTATTTTAAAACATTCCCAACATGTATTTCAAATCATATTTCTTATGCATAAAGTATTTAAACATTTAATCATAATACATATAAAAATATAGTCAACAAATTTATTGCTATTTCAATTAGCCATTTCCACCATAGTCCAAACAAAGCACACACACAACTTGTTAACAAAACATGCACACAAACAAACAGAAAGATTATTATGATCGTTAATGTAAAAACTCAAGGAGAAGTGGTTCCTTACACTACTAACTCTAAACCATTGTCTTCTACCAATCACTATGTATATTAAAACTCAGTTTAGGTTACTAATACTCACTAAGTGAATCACAACAAGGAAATAGCAAGGATTTTTATATGAATAATGAGGGTTTCATACAATAATCACTATCTAGGACTCATTAGGATTTTAGTCGACAGTCTCATAGGGCTACAATGCTCAATGGTGTTTTTCCTCCTAAATTAACTTTAAATTAATCTTTTTGATCATCTTTCTATTCATAAATATTTTTTGATTAATTTTTTTTAATTTTTTTGAATATCATGAATTGTGATAACACCAATCTTAATCAATTAATTTGAATCAATATTAATCATCCAAGCAATAAGCTAAGTGATTTCCTTTCCTTCATTCCTTAATTATGTTGCTCCCCATCATCCTTATGCTGATAGAAATCATTGGTCTTGGGTTTTTTGAATTCTTTATAATTAGAAATTACTCTAATGATAAAAATTGATAACATTGGATATTTTATTATTAATTTATATTACCAAGGTACTACCAAAAATTAAAAGACTCAAGTTTTATTGTTAAATATATCACTTCCTATCACATTACACAATCAAAATTGAAGTATTTATATATTTATTTGTCACTAGACATAGATCATAGCAACTAGCTATGATATACTCAAATTCCCTTAGGATTTCTCATCTAATGATATTGTTGAACATCACTCCTACTAATGTCACTCAATATATTAAGATAATTGTATATTACTAGAAATCACCTAATTAATATGTAGTAACTAAGGTTATCTACTCAATAATCCTTTATTTTTAGTCATTGATACTCATGTTGAAGTGAAATAATATTGTTTATTTTTACTTTATAATAAAATAAACTACCTTGAAATCCTTTAATAGGGTATTACATACTTAGTTCTCAAACCCACGTCTTATTCATACAATTCCATCAACTTATGGGATTTAAACATTGAAATTTAAGGTTAAAGTTCACATACAACTTAGTTATGAAGGTCCATACTTAGAATTTATTTGAACTAAAGCTTTCCCCCATAAGATTTGCTTCATTCATTAGAAGGATGTCTTACAATCTCAAGGCTTTCTATCCTTCCTATGATTTACGAATCTAAGATGCATTTCTTCCAAAGAAATCATTTTCTAACTTACTCTTTGGTCAACTTCCTTATTAGTTATACTCTACTTCTTTTAACTTTCTTGTTGCTTAATTATCCCTCTCTAATTAATATAGAAAATACCTTAAACCTAGGTTAATTAGATAATAAAAGGTTTTCTTATTTTTTTGACCCTTTTCATACCATGAAATTATATCATTACCATGGTTTCTAATATTTTTATATAC